>JAZHEH010003295.1:3000000-3339247 GCA_036589455.1 Ateles fusciceps | reverse complement strand
GGAGGAGAAAGGGGCCATTAAGGCTTTAAACTCTTACAGAACATCCAATTTAAACAAAAAGTTAAGCACTACGCATCCAAGATGGCACATTTATGCTCCAGAAAGAGAAAATGATTGACAGGCTCTGTATTAGTACAGTTTTTTAAAACAAATCAGTAGATAGAAGAATAAGTGGGCAATATCAATATCATGACTTTTTGGGGAAAAAGACCAGCAGAAAGTTTTAGCTTGGTCACAAAAGTAACAATAAACTCCATGTCAACTTTCCCTACCTCACTGACCATGTGCACAACACACTGCATTACCCTGGCATAGATTTGGTTTTCTTTTACCACTTTCCACTGAAAGATACCAGGGATCTTTGGAGAACAGTGTGTTTGGGTAAGAAAAATTCAGATAACCATAGAACTTCCTGTTTTTATGATAAAACAAGGACCATTTCAGAGATGTTAGAGGGACCAATTAAGAAAGCGATGTGAAAAGGGACTCCTCCTTGCCAATTGTCACAACCTGAGCTACAAACATTAATAAAAACACTTTTTTGAAGCCAACAATAATTTCAGTGGGAATCCAGTGACTGTGGAAAATGCCACGTGTCCATGAAGACATTCAAGGGACAAACAGCAAAGTGTGACAAAACAGCTCAAGCCCAGCCTGCAAGCCAACAAATGACTGACAATTTATGAAACAAGTGTGTGGCCTGAGACAACTGGATATGTGAAGATAAGTTATGTGTAGTAGTTGTGTCTGGACTGCACTCCATGTCAGAAACACCAGAATACAGTATATAAAACTAGAGGCAGGGAAACAGACTTCACAGCATTTCAGAGGCTGGAGGCAGAAACACTGTTCAAGGAAAGCAGAGTTCTAACTTTGCTTCTTCCCAAAATGCAATTAATGCCTTGCTACTAACCAGTTTAGTTCAGGAAGAGGATTTTGCTAACATTCCCTTAAATAGAAGGCTCTCCATTGTACATGAAAATTCTTCTGGAACAATGTTTGAGCTGTGAGCATGGAAGATTGTTGCACAGCAAACACCAGTTAGCATGACCCTGTTCTGGGAAGACAAGGACACCATAGCTGGGCATCCCTGGGAAATTAGAGAGACAAGAAAAGGCTGTACTGTGCTGTGGCAGCTGCAGAAGCCCCTTGTAAAACCCCACCCCTGAGGAGTTTTTTAAATCCTATTTCTGGTTTGAAACAGACAAAATGTTGGCTGGAAGAGTCTAAAATAGGTGTTACTGACTCTTTTGCCTAATCTCTCCTTACTGTTAATAATGCTCGAATCTCCAGGTGACAAACTGACCTGCAAGGATGAATACATCTGCGCATGACTGGCAAGGATGTGGGGAAGTGAGGCATTTATTAAGCAGCAAAGGTGTGATAGAGAGGAGTGCCATTGCAAACTCAGTGACTATCTCATTAACCGCCCAAACCAGGACACTGTTCAGAGCAACAAGAAATCATTAATAAGCACCCTGGAAAACAGGCTTCAGACAGGGCTATCTTGGAGAAACAGGGACCATGTTCATTATGATTATGAAAACTTGAAGTTCCTTGACGTCAGCGATACTTCCTGATTTATCTTTGTTGTTCCTGGTGAAGAGTTTGTGGTATGTGTTTCATTAACATTTGTTCTGTTAAAACTTGCATTAAAATTATCAGAGATAGTGAAACATTCATGCTTTTGTCTTTCCATTTCTTACTCTGATGTATTCTTACTAATCTGTATTTTATAAAATGTACACTGTTCTAACTAATTTTTATGCATAATTTTCTGTGTACAATCAAGTAAAGATTGTATATTAGATACATCTGAATCAGAGGACTCTAAACAATACTAGCATTTTTAAATTTTTCTATTTATTCATATTTAATGTGAAACTCAAAGCTTTAACTGCTTATCTTGTACCTAAGAGAATAATCATCTCCTTTTTGAAGACAGTCATTATTTGAGAACACAGTATCTTTAGCATTACTACTATTTCCCAAGATCCTAATTAGAACTCTTGAATAGCCTATGAAGTCAGAGTTACCTTTTTACACATAGGCTTGTATTTGTCTTTGAGCTGATTTGAAATATTTGCAATAACATTTGAAAAATAGATCATTTACAAGTAAAAGACAACATCAAATGCCTAATCCAGCAGCAATGTGGTTTAAGTATGACACATGACAATACATATTCACCATTGTAATGAAAAGACATGCCATTTGGTGGTACTTTTAATCTACAGGACTATGATAGATTGCTCCCCCCTAGAGGAGCTCACCATTGACAGCAGGCATCTAGAATAACCTAGGATGCCATGTCATTTGGAGGTGCATCCCTCGTTGCTCACCTCGACAGCTTGGCCTCTCTTCTCCTATGTTCCACGTCCCATTGGCCTGGCACTGCACGAGCCTCCGGCCCTCTAAGTAGTAACCAGGACTGCAGCTCAGCAACACTTGAGCACCGAACTCATTCAAGGATCCTGAAACCAGCCTCCAGATGACATGTTCTGAGAGCTGAGCTTCAATACTGGGGCAAGAGACCGCTAGAAGAGAAACATACATCATATCATCACTCTTCTTTTTTTTTTTTTTGGGAAAAGATCAGACCATGCTTGCTGTGAATGGCAAGGTCTTGATATAGGAAACTGATCTTCTTGGGCAAAAACAATGCCATCACATATCTCAGCATTTCTTTACCACCCACATAGTCATATGGGAATGATCCCATATGTAAAATGCATTCAACTGCCTCACTACAGATGTGTTGGGAAGCTTGCAGTCAGACTGAACTGTAAACAGGGTAATCACTTCCACAAATGTATATGGCTCATTGGAGTTGCTGAAAATTTTCACAATGGTAAAGAGCATATGCAAATAAAAATCTTACATATAATTTCCCTCAGTATCCTTGGAGGAACTCAGAATAGTAACTGTGTAATTGCAAACCAGCTGGAAAAATAATTTTCAGAAAATCAGATGGCTTCATTTCTTCCTCCCTATGAAATATGCATATATATCTATATATAATTGAATGTAGAAACATACAGAAATACATAGGCACACTGCACTAATACTGTTCAGTAAAATGTTTAACAAGTCTTAAACGAGACCATCTACTCGTATCCTTAGACAAGGGCCTAGGAGATAGTAGTTACTTAAGAAGCAGTAGTAACAATTGTAACAGCGATAGTAATAGTAGTAACACCACCACTACTAGTAGTAGTATATTATTACCAGGGTGGACTTCAAGGACTTTGTAAATATACTGAAAATACATGCAAAGTCTTAAGTTGTATGTTAGTATATATTTTTTGAAAAGTACAAGTTGATTTAAAATTATACGAAATTAGAAATCACAACCAGTTCTCTAATTATGAAGCGTCAGTAACTATCATCCATCACAATTTACCACCAAAAAAACTAATCAAATTGATGAATTTATTGAGCTAGGAAGAATTAGCTGGAGAGGCCATAGCTTTTTTCAGAATCATAGTAGTGTACTTTGCATTTAAATCTACTTTTTTAAAGACAAAGTCTTGCTCTCTCTCCCAGGCTGCAGGGCTGGATGGCAATGGTATGATCTCAGCTCACTGCAACCTCCACCTCCCAGGTTCAAGCAGTTCTCCTGCATCAGCCTCCCAAGTAGCTGGGACTAGGGGATTACAGATGCCCACCACCATGCCCAGCCAATTTTTGTAGTTTTAGGAGAAATGGGGTTTTGACATGTGGGCCGTTCTGGTCTTGAACTCCTGACCTCAAGTGATCCACCCACCTTAGCCTCCCAAAGTGCTGGAATGACAGGTGTGAGCACTGCACGCGGCCTACATTCAAATTCTATACAAGTTTATTATAATTGAGTCACACATAATCAAAATGTTTACAAAAATCTCATTCAGTTTTTCTCAGTAATTTACAAGAGCTATATGAAAATACACTGAAAAACATAGGCCTTTTTGATGTTATCACAATAACAATGAAGTTTAAAATGTGAAGAAAAATGCTAATTTAAAAGTAATCCTTAGGTTTATTTCTCTCAATTTTTTTTTTAGCTGAAGCAGTTATTCTAAATTTATATGAACACTCAAATGTTTAATCCAATGAGAAAGATCTTTCTCCAGCCAAAATACTCTTAGAATTTCTGACTAAACTGTCATTTCTCAAAATCCTTAAAAGCTTTAGCATTATAAATCCATAACTCAACTTGAATTTCACTGTACATTTCAAATAAAATGCATTTAATTTCATCAAAAAAGCGTGATTCTAGAATCGTTTTTAAAACCTTAACTACCTTTTACAAAGTCTATTTTTGACAATAACAATTCAACTTTATTCTTTGGTTTTTGTTTGTTGTTTTGTTTTTCTTGTTGTTTTTATATAGATGAGGTCTTGTTATATGGCTCAGGCTGGTCCTGAAAATGGTATTTGGTTTGGTTTGTAATTATCTTAGGCTAGTTTAATTGTTTGCTTATGTCTCTTTTTTGGCTATGCTATAGGCTCATTTATTGTAAACAGTATGTCTTTCACAATTTTTTTAGTATAGTGTCTGACAAATTAGACACTGTGTATATAATATGTATATTATATGTATATATCTATATGTAAGCTTTGAAAAAATAGCCTGCCAAAAAATACTGCCACAAAAGAGGAAATAATCCTGTATGAGTGGAAATTAAGAGTAAAAAGAAAAGTGATGACTGGAATAAATACTAAAGTTCATCTTGTCCTTTATTAACTGGAAGATGAGAGTTGAAGAGTGGAGATTTCCGGAAATGGATGCAGATTATTTTATGCAATATTTTCAAACAATGATAGGTAGAGGACATACAAAACAATGGAGTTTGAATACTCTATGATGATGTAATTTGGGAGGAGAGATTCCCAATAATATAAACCAAGAGGCTGTGAGACCATTTTCCTAAGCCGTGGTAAAAAAATGTCCAGTTTTTGTTAGTTGCCACTCCATGCTCACCTGCATTCATACAAAAACAATGCTGACAACCTCTATGGAATAATGGGCCCTGATTTGCTGTTGTCAGTAAGGCTGTCAAAAAGAATACCCTTTATCTTGACCCCATACAATAATGTGGCAAAATCCAATAACAGAACTGTGTGAGAGAATATTGAATTCAAATAAAAACATTTTGCAACCCCCCAAATACCTACCCTAGTGTACAGATTCACATATCTGTAAGTAGTGTCTAGTCACTCACATCAGAAGCCTGAAAACAGTGTCTTCCTGCAGTCCCTTTCACACACCCTTCCCCAAGGATGTCTATACTCAGCCTCCCCTAACTCACTAGGTTTTCTCCTCTTCTGTATATCCTCTACCTCTACCTTACTTCAGAGTCAAATGCTTAGTTTTGGTGCAAAATTTCACTTGCATACCCTTAAAAAATATTTTTTAAAATTTCTTTACATATCCTTCATTAAAAATGTAATTTTTTTTCTCAAGTTTAAATCATTGACATTACCAGTATTGTTGCAGAATTATAGAGACTGGAGAGACAGTTGAGGTTGCAGAAGGAGTTTATGTTAGGTGTACACCTAAATAAACTCAGATGTGGATCCAAAATGGCTGAGCCCTTAACAAAGACAGGGCTTGACTTTTTATACATAAAGTACACAGTGGTGCTAAAACAGGTTTGCAGGTGTAGAACAAAGGCAATTCGACAAACAAAGACAGGCACCTAACTTAGGCTTACATATGACTGTGGCTATGTAACCCAGATATCTGCTATCTGTACAGCTCAAGGATTCTATCACAGGCCTTATCTATTGCCTTCTGCTACAGTGCCTAGAAGGTGGGATTTTATCCTGCTTGGGGATTTCTTACAACCTTCTCTTACAACTTAGAGTTATCTGCTATAGAGAAGAAGAATACAATAATTTATCAACTTAAAAAGCTTGCAAAGCAGGATACAATTTCACAGGAGGGGAAGGACTCAGGGAAATTTGCTTATGAAAGAAAAATTTAATTCCTGCTTCTCTTTCCTACATTAATTTTATGTTTATGTTTTATCAATTTTATCAATTTTTCTTTTCCCTCTTCATCCCCCCCTTTGGTGTGTTTTATATAAGTAAACTTTTAATAGAATGCACCACTATAATGTTGTCTTCTTTCAAGACAGTACTAAATTACATACAGAAGAGAGTACCTGGGTAGGATAGATGTTTTTAATTGCATTTTATGTAAGTTGCACCTTGATTCTTTAGGCCAAGTTTTACTTTCTTTTACTTTGGGATGGCTAACAGAGTGTAGGCAGGCTTAGTGGTTGCTCTGATTTAGGTGCTTTAGTACCTCCAATCAGGCATAGTTCCAGGGCCTTTTTCTTGCCTTGGCCTTTATTCCCCTGTGTGACTGCGCGTGTCCTACGTTGTCCCTTCCTTGAGGAATCTTACCTGTCATTGGCTAGCCAGCCATCTTCTGGGGCTTGATAGGATGCTGAAAGAGGATATAGCCTTTTGTGTTTGAGGTGCTGTTGAGTTCATCTGTTTTACCCAGTCACTCTGGTTCCTGTTTTGGTTTACTTAAGGTAAATTTTCTCTAAGTTTGATTAGCCCATTGCCTCCAGGCAGCTTATGGGGAGCAGGGGGTGTTGATAGGTTTTCTTCCTGAGGCACAAGTTAATACTTAATTAAGGCCATTATGTGGGAGGTGGTATGCCTAGTTACTACTGCTTTTATGGTTGACTGTATGCTTTAAAACAAGAGAGGCAAGAGACATGAGAGGATTAAGCAACTACCAAGAATAAGCCCAAACCCACCTGTTAGTGTTTTAAATCCTCCAAAAGATAAGAACCAACCTCCAAAGAGAGAGTCTGGTGACCATCCAGATTTCCAGGTTTGAACTGGGACATGCACCAACTTTTGCACTTTTGCAGTTATTTTCATGACAGCTTTTTCATTATCAATTTCTAATAAACAGTTAAGTTAAACTTTCCACATACCCTTCCTTCCTGGGCCAGAAGATAATCTAAAGCTAGTCTGTTTTGGTAAATAGCATTTTTCATTTTTGTGGATTGTACAGCCAACAGATCTAAAGCTTGTGCAGTTTAATTGGTAATGATTTCAAGCACTACCTGTAATCTTATATGATGAAGCATATAAAAGCATATTGTATCCCCATGACCTGTCTTGTGCCCAAGTAGCTGTCCCTTAATATTGAATAATTCTTTCAGGTGGCTAGTGTCTTTCCAGTCTCCTATTTCTATACCTCCTCAGATATTTACACTTTCACTTATGTTTTTCACTTTGTCATAAACAGGGTATCCTAGAGTTTTTCCTAGATGTAAAGGGAGTAAGAATAAGGATGATCCGATTGTCCCTAGTACGTAGGCTCCTGTCCAGTTAGCTGGTAATTGCTGATATGCTCGCTGCCCACAAATCCAATAAAGGCCAGCGGGTACCTGCCAGCTATTGGGTGTTTCAAGTTGATACCAGGAGTGGTTTAAAGCTGGGAAGCAAGAAAATGGTTTGTAGAGTGGCAACCTGGAGGTAGTTTTACCTTGTTTATTTCTGCCCCACCACAAAGTTTTTTCCACTGTTGGTTATAATATTGTCACCCTAAACAAGCTAATTTTCCTACTGGGTTAGCGAGAGTGTTCCCCCAGTGGGCAATACAGTACCTCCCGACTATGGAAGTTTTTAAGAGCCACATGTTTGAGCACTTGGGAGCTAGTTTGCGGGAGGTAGGGGTTAAAGTAACATTTTCTTTAGGCATTACTTCTCCTGCTTCCCATGGCCGCTCATTTCTCATGTTGGTATGCCCACATACAAAACAAGAGGAAATACATAGATTATTAGCTATACTTTCAGTTAGTTGAGCAAACAGATTACTGGCTACTGGAGGGAGTTCAAGAACCTCCTGGTTAGTTTTTTAATCATTTTCATAAAATGACTTGAAAACTCAGAAATGGTGTTGAGCTGGACGGTTCCGAGGCTTCTTAGTAATACATAAGGTGACTGTTTTCTTATTACTTAAATGCATTGTGATACAGTAGCCGGTGGTCCACATGGGCATGTCTGGCTCGAGGATTGTAAGGTTACAGGATGGCAGATGTTGGCCTTACAATTTTGTTTTGTTAGTATTTTCATAAACATGATTTCCTTTGGTGGTAGTTTGTTGACAGTTGGGATATGTGTCCCTGTGTGGCAATACCAGTAGTATGTTTCTAAACAAGTAGGATGCCAGCAATCGGGATTGGGTCTATAATAGTAAATGTCACATCCTGTGTTATCATATACCTTATTGGGCCTAGTCGTCCATGTGAATGTTGTCTGACAGAAATTAAAGTACAGATTTATGTTTTTCTCGTGGGAAAGGGAGACTTTGGTCTAATTTAGTCATTCCCCCTCTATTGACTTGCCTCAGACCACAAATCAAGTTCCAGGCTCTAACTTGGGGTCATAACACACACACAGTTGATCATTGCCTGGGTCACAAACTGAATAAATGGTGTGATTATAAGTAAAAGCCCCTAACTGAATCCCTGTACACTTATAATATGTTTGATACAGTAAGGTTTTAACTACTGTATTCCCAATCCAAGTAGTTGGCAGGCAGTAAGTACATTTTTCTACCGGTTGACCTTCCTTTTGTACAGATATTGATGTTGAGAATACTAAAGTAAAAATTAACATTTCCATAATGCTACACAGGAACAGGACAAATCTTTTCTTGAACATAGGGGTTAAAGATGACAGCATAGTAAATAGAACAGTTAACAATACTAAGATAGCAATTAGGCTTAAGATTTTTATTCACATTTACTTTGGATGACTCCTCAAGCTTCAGCCGTGCATGGTCTAGTCAGCCTCCGATTGTGTGACTAGGGCTGTTGCTCCTGCTGGTAGCTTCGTCTCGTTGTAGGATTCGTCAGGTTGGGTGCTCTGGATCATGCTTACTGGCCCACTTTTCCTGGGGCGCTGCTGGCTTTAGCCTGCTGTGGTGGATCCACGGTCCAATGCCTGCAACTTTAACAGCAGCCCGGGTGGACAACATTACAATATGGGGCCCATCCCATGGTGGCCCCATTGTGGTTGGGTTCCACTTCTTGACCCAGACTGAATACCTGGGTTTAAAGGGATGCACAGGAGCTGTTAGACTGATAGATAATTTTTCTCAAACCCAACCCTGTATTTCTTGCATAGTTATGCCTAAGGCCTGTATTTGCTTTCTCAGGGTTAATTCTCCTAGCTCTGTGATGTCCCCTTTAATTTGGGTTATGACTGGGAGTGGCCGGCTGAACAGAATTTTATAGAGTGAATACCCAGTTGGTTTGGTGTGGGTACACCTGGCTCAAAGGAGGATCATGGGCAAGACCTGATCCCACCGCAGATGGGTTTCCTGGCAGAATTTCTTTAATAGTTGAGTGTTCGATTTATACGCTCAACCTTTCCTGGGCTCTGTGAGCAATAGGCAGTATGCAGTTTCCAGTTTATTTTTAACAGCTGTGTTAGGTCTTTGACAATTTCAGCTGCAAGTGCTGGGCCATTGTCTCATCCTATAGTGGAAGGTAGCCCAAATCTGGGGATAACATCTTTTAGTAATACTCTAGTTACTTCTTGTGCCTTTTCTGTCCTGGTGAGGAAAGCCGCTACCCAACCTGAGTAGGTACAGAGCAACACTAACACATAGCAAAAGCCTTCTGCCCAGGGCAGCTCTGTAAAATCTACAAGAAAATTTTCACAAGGTGCTGCCCTTACTTCTTGAACTCCTTGAGTTTGGGTTGGTCCCTGCCATGGGTTGTTCTGGGTGCAGGCTAAGCATTGTTTACAAATGGCTTGGGAGATGAAAGTGAGCTATGGCACGTAGAAGTGGCATCCTAACAAGGCTTCTAATGCTGTCTTTTCCATATGAGTTCCTTGGTGGAACTGTTTTACAAATCTAGGGGCTAATACTTCAGAAACGGCTAACTTCCCAACTGCAGACTTGCACCATCCTCCTTTAGTATAGTTCCCAGTTTGCAAAGCAAACCAAGCCTTTTCATTTGGAGAGTAATTTGGAGTCTGAACACAGTGCCTCTGGGAGGAGGGTCATGGCACAGGCAGCCTTTCTAGCCTCTATGTGGGATGGGAGGACACCACTCAGGACTGCCTGCATAGCCTCCTTGTCTGCTTTTCCATTTCCTATCATTTCCAGTGCTGCTGCATTCTGGTGGCCTTTACAGTGTTTAATGGCTACTTCTTTTGGTGCCCATATTGCATCTAAAAGCTGCAAAAATTTCTTCTGGATACTTTGTCCCTTGGGCTCTTAAGAGCCCTCTTTATTTATAGACACTCCCATGCACATGCAGGGTGGCAAATGCATATTTAGAGTCAGTGTATATGTTGGCTCTTTTACCCTTTGCCAGTAATAATGCTCTGGTTAAGGCTATTCTGCCATCTGGGCTGATGTTCCTGTTAGCAAGCACTGGGCATCTATGACTGAGAACAAACTTACTACTGCATATCCAGTCCTCCAATTTCCTGCATCTATGAAGCTGCTCCCATCACTGAGGTATTCTACATCTGGGTCCTGGAGAAGCTGATCTGTAAGATCCTTCCAGCTAGAGAATACTTCATTTATTGTTTCTATGCAGTAATGGAGTGGGGCTCCTGGTTCTATGGGAAGCAGGGTGGCTGGGTTGGGGTTTTTACAGTCCCTAGATTTATGCAGGAGTCCTTGCATAAGAGCCCTTGATATTGAATCATCCTTGGATTTATCAACCCGTGGCATCCTGTTTGATCCATCAAGGTTAAAACTGAGTGCAGCACTTGCACAGTTAAATGCTACCCCAGGGTTAGTTTATCTGTTTCCTTTACCAGTATGACTGTGGTGGCTAACACCTTAAGACAGTGGAGTGTGGGCATCCTCATGCCACTACATCAAGTTGCTTGGATAAGTAGGCTACCAGGTGGTGCTGAGATCCTAGGACTTGGGTTAAGAATCTGATGCCCATTCCTTTCCACTCATGTACATACAGGAAGAAAAGCTTGGCTGTGTCCAATAGTCCCAAAGCAGGGGCCTCAGTTAAGGCCTGCTTAACTTGTTTAAATGCCTTCTCCTGTTCAGTTCCCCAAAGGAGGGCTTTGCTATGAGTGATGAGTTTGGAACCAGATATGGCAGAACTCTGCTGTCCCTAAAAATATTATTATGTGTCACCTGCAGGTTGGGGTTGGTTGGAAGGCTACAGACAGCCTTTATTTGAGGTAATCCTAATTTTTGCTTTTCTTGGCTTAGGTGAAACAACAGATAGCTAACTCTCCTTAAACAGACTTGGACCTTTTTCCTTGACACTTTATATTCTGCCTTCCATAATAGGTGGAGTAATCTTTGTGTTCCCAGGTGGCAATCTTCTAGGGTAGGGACTGCTAGCAAAAAATCGTTCACACACTGAAATAGGACACACTCCTTGTTGAGAGGAATGTAAGCTTTGAGGTCTGTTGCTAATGCTTCCCCAAAGATTGCAGGAGAGTTCTTAAACCCATGTGGAATTCTGGTCCATGTGAGCTGAAAATTGCCCTACTGGAAAGCAAATAATGGTTGACTTATTGGTGCCAGGCAGAGGCAGAAAAAGGCATCTTTTAGATCTAGGACTGTAAACCAGGCTGCATTTGCTGCAATTAGACTTACTAATGTATAGGGGTTTGGCACTACTGGGCAAATAGTGACTGTAGACCCATTTACAGCTCACAAGTCTTGCACTGGTCTATAGTCATATATTCCGCCAATCAGTGTTGGCATCAGCACCAATAGGAGTGTAATATTCCAGAGTGATTGACATGCTATGAGTATACCATGCTTTTGTGCTCCCATATAGCCTCCAACAGCTTCTTGAGGCTAAGGGTATTAATGAAGCTGGACAGGGGTGGCAGCTAGTTTTAGCTCTACTACCACTGGGACATGGTTTATAGTCAAGCAGGCAGGTTTTCAGCCCAGACTTCCAAAAATTCATCTGTTAGCCTGACTAGTATGGTTTCTTCTTCCGGAGTTAAGGGATAGTCTGGCCCTTGTGTTCCAGTAGCGTGCAGCCTCCACTCCTCAATCATTGTTGCTGGCTGGGTGAGATCTAAAGTCACATCACCTGATGGTCTGAAGGAAATTTGAGCCTGCAGCTTTTGGAGCAGGTCTCTCCCTAGCAGGGGGAACTGGACAATTTGGGAGGTATAAGAACTCATGCTGGACTTCTCATCCTCCTAAAACACACCTCTTTGACTGGCAAAAGGGCCTTTTCTCTGCCACTCCTGTGGCTCCAATTATATTAGCATTCATTTTAGATAATGGTCCAATTGGTTGAGTTACTACTGAGTGTTCAGCACTGTGTCTACCATGAAATTTATTTCTTGGCCCCCTACTTTTGTCCTGACCATAGGCTCCTGGGGGCCTAGAGAAATGAAGCCCAGTCTGTCTCAGTCCTCATAGCATTTGGCCCCCACCAGGTCAATTAGGTCAGCTTCTTGAGCCCTTCTCTGGCTTTCATTACTGTCAACTGCATCCTTTTTTGGGCACTCATTTTTCCAGTGTCCTTTCTTTTGCAGACTGCACCCTTGTCTCTCTCTAGTCTAGGTCATTTTTCAAAGTTCTCTCACGTTAAACCTCTCCCTTGCCCAAGACCTTGGCCATGTCCTCTTGCTGCATTTGCCCCCTTTCTGTGAGAGCCATGGCCAGGAGATCTGCTTTCCTTTTAAGCTTTCGATCAGCTTCTCTTTTGGCCTCCCTTTGGCCACCTCCTCATGGTTAATGAACACTTTGTGGGCCACCTGTATGAGCTAAGTTTCAGTCATGCCTTCAAACACTTCTAGCTTTTGGAGTTTCCTTCTGATATCACTCTGCACCTGACTAACAAAGGCTGCGTTCACCATACATTGATTTCCTGCTGCCTCTGGGTCAAATGGGGTATAGAGTCAATATGCTTCACAGAGCCTCTCATAAAACTCACTTGAGCTCTCCTCTGCCTTCTGAGGAGCCTCTGAAATTTTTCCTATATTGTTCCCTCCTGCCTTGATTTCATTTAGAAGTGCCTCCCAAAATGCCTGCAGGTGTTGTAACCCCTCTGACTCATTGCAGTTCCACTGGGGATCTGTCACCAAGTAATGTTCCTCAGTATATCAGCAGGCATCAACTGTGCCTGCCAGGGCATTTCTCTCCAGGTATTGGAGGGTTGTCTGGGTTACTCTATGCTGCTTCTCTGTATTAAGCAGTGTTAACAGGAACTCCTGACAGTCTGCCCACATGGGGTTGTGGGTAAATGTATTGCATTAAATCTATGATGGCTTGGGGTTTCTTCATGTAGGAGTGAGTATGCTGTTTCCAATGGAGGAGGTCAGTGGTGGAGAAGGACTGGTGAGTAAACAGCCTTTCTCTGCCTCTGACTTGGCCCTCAGCACCACAGTAAATTTGGGACCTAGTTTCCTGGAGAAGCATTTGTAAGGCTCGGGTATGGCCAGACCAGAGTCAGCTAGGGAAATTGCCCCTTTCCTTTTCCCTGAATTCTGTGGGCATGCCTTTTTGTTCCTCACTGAGGGATGATGCTGAAGTGTCACTTCTATCTGAAACCGATTCTCCAGCTGTTTGTCCTTCACCTTGCCTAAGGTTAGCCAAGGATGGATATATTGGCACATAAAGGAGTGATCATTCTCTCTTCTCTGGAGGGGCCTGTAGGACTGGTTTCTCTTTTTCAGTTCTCCCTCCCCTGCTTTCTGGTTGAGGGGCACTGTGCTTTCCTTTACAAACTTTGGCTCTGCTCGAGCCACTAAAGTTTTACAGTATACTGCCTGGTAGGGCTGCAGCCACTTGGGATTTAATTGGACCACATTTAGCCAGGAGTTAATGTATGGGTATTGATCAGGGTGTCCACTGACCCTGGTTACTACTCTATACACACGGCCAACCACCTCACGATCTATAGTCCCTTCACCAGGCCACCTGATATTGAAAGAAGGCCAGTCTAGTTCACACAGAGTTCTTAATCTTTGAGGAGTCAGTTTGACACCGTAATCTCCTCCAAAACCCTTCTTAAAGTTCCTTAACATGCATTCTAACGTGCAGGTTTTGACAACTTCCCTCCCTTCTCCTCCCTTGTGATGCACAATCACCCTCACTTTCACTTCGGGCTGGTTAAGCTGATCCAGGTAGGAGGGGGTGTTTCAGACACCACTCTAGCTAGGAGAGTACCTTATTCCCCTACAATTGCTGCAGTTGTAGGGCAACTCCAGTTAGCCATATGTGGGATGGCCCCTGGCTGCGGCCAGCACCACACTTTGCTCTGAGTGTACAGTCCATGCTAAGGGACTTGCAGCTCCCTTATGTCACTCCCCCACATTGGCTCCTTCCAGAGCTATACCTTTCATGCAGTTTCACACACCTCTCCTTCCCGGTTTTCCACTCCTGACCCTAGGCTTCCTTACTAAGTTAGCCTAGCAAGCCACTCACTTCCAGTGTTGATGGGTATCTGAGTTTCATCCGAATCACTGAGTCACCCTCGCTTCTGCCAGCCCTACTGGGTTGTATTAGTAATCACTTCACTGGAGTTGATCAGGTTCTGTTCAGCTGAGTTTTACTTGAAATGGTGAGCTGCAGTTCCTTCCCCTAGCCCTGCTAGGTCAGGTTACTAGTCACTTCCCCAGAAGGCAACTGAAGCTCTGGACCTCTTTTCCCTTTTTCTTTCCCCTTCTTCAATCCTCAAATGTCCTACTACCATTCCTAGAATGTGCTGATCCTAGAGTCATTCTACAGCCTTGTCCTGGTTCTGTTGTGCTGTCCAGAAAGAACACTGGGGCTTGGGAGAGCCAATCTCCTTCTTGGCAGAAGCCTCCTGGTGGCACCTAAGGTCTTGGGTCTCCCTTGGCCTGGGGCCTTGGCCCCCAGAGGCAAAGGAGACAGCAAGCCTGTCATCTCCAATCCCGGACCAGCCCCCAAAAGTGTTGCAGAATTTTCGAGACCGGAGGGATCGTTGAGGTTGCAGAAGGAGTTTATGTTAGGTGTACACCAGCCCAGCTTAGATTTGGATCCAAAATTGCTGAGCCCTTAACAAAGACAGGGCTTGACTTTTTATATATAAAGTACACAGTGGTGCTAAAACAGGTTTGCAGGTGTAGAACAAAGGCAATTCAGCAAACAATGACAAGCACCTAACTTAGGCTTACATTTGACTGTGGCTAGGTAACCCAGATGTCTGCTATCTGTAGAGCTCAAGGATTCCAGCACAGGCCTTATCTATTGCCTTCTGCTACAGTGCCTAGAAGGTGGGATTTTATCCTGCTTGGGGATTTCTTACAACTTTCTCTGTGTTACAGAAACTTAGAGTTATCAGCTATAGAGAACAAGCATATAAGAATTTATAAACTTATAAAACTTGCAAAGCAGGATACAATTTCACAGGAGGGTCAAGGACTCAGGGAAGTTTGCTTATTAAAAAAATAATTTTCTCTTTTCTGAATTAATTTTAAATTATGTTGTTTTACCAATTTTTCTTTTCACTCTTCAGTATATCACATGCAAATTATAGTAAAGAGCTGTTAAGTAAAATATCATTTTTACTCAGGTCCAAGAGAATAATGCCACAGCAACTTGATACTTCTGAATATTCATTTAAAAGAAACTCACAGATTTATTTTATTCCTTGTTCTCTTTCAACTATTACTTGTAGGCTACAATTTCTACAAAAAAAATCTTAATATGTTTTTATAGTTTGAAAGTTATTTATGAATAATATATAACACTTATCTGCAGCAAACTTTGATTTTTAAATTTCCTGTGACCACAGCCTCCACTGGTGAAAACACTCTCTTTGATTTAGTTGTGAATTTCCTATTAATATACTGTTGATTAAATAAACAATGATAAAACTGTTGACAATCTATGTTCAACAGAAAAATAATGTTTTATTGGTAATTCACCAATTAATGCTATAGATAAGTCATTTTCATTGTTCATGAATTACTGATTGTTAGAAAGAGACAAACTTCAGTATCAATTTTATTGCTGTTGTGGGCATCAGACCTCAGGAAAATAACATGTTAAAATAAATCTGGGTTGCTGAGAATAATGGTTAACACATGAACAGAAAACCAAACACTGCATGTTCTCACTCTTAAGTGGGAGCTGAACAATGAGAACACATGGACACAGGGAGGGGGAAAAAAATCACTCACCAGGCCCTGTCTAGGGATAAGGGATGAAGGGAGTTAGAGTATTAGGGCAAATACCTAATGCACGTGGGGTTTAAAACCTAGATGATGGGTTGACACGTGCAGCAAACCACCATGGCACATGTATACCTATGTAACAAACCTGCGTGTTCTGCATATGTACCTCAGAACTTAAAAATAAATAATAAATTTGGCTTTCAAGTTGCCTTTCTACTTTGAATTCCTACATAGTGAACTGCAACCTCAGTCAATACATAATAAACTGCAACTCCACTCAAGAGAAAGTTCTTATAACAGCTTAGTCTCAGCTGATCACAGCAGCCAATCACAGGCCCTGGACTGGTCAGACCATGTCCCAGTCAGGCAGGTGCCCAGTGGTGGCTCCTTCAGCTGCTTCCTCGTGTCCCTTCCCTTTCTATCAGTGCTGCTGCCCATATTGCTGGCTGGAGCTTTCTGGACCTTTCCTGTATTAGAAAACTGCCTGATTAGATACATCTCTTTGCTCAGATAAACTCTGCTAAATTTCAGTTATCAAAAGTTTTAATGGGTAGAAGAAAAATAGAACGCAGAAAAAGATTTGATGTGGCTTCTGGCTGATGAAATTGCCCATGGTTTTTTTTTGCTTTTAACTGTTTTTTGTAGTTTCCAGGTTTTTTATGTATTATTAATGGTCAAGAAAAAGCGAACCAAGAGATCAGAAGGGCTTGGGAGTAGTGGCCTGATAATCAGACATCATTTTACAGTTAGGCTGAAAAAACTGAAAGCTGAGAGGACTTTGTTTATAAGAAAAACTGGAAATAGTTAAACTAAGTCCCAATGAAGATATCTTCTGTCTTGTGGTACAAATAAATATATGTACATATATAATTTATATGTACATATAAATGTTTATTATATTCTTAACACAAATACAAAATGTAAAAAATCAATGCATAGCAGTTTAACAAGGGATTATTTAGGAAAACTAGGATGCTTCTGTTTTATTCTAAATACGTTATTTCTTCCCACACTATTATACTTAGGAAAAAGGGAAAAGAGAGCAAAAATACAGTCTATATGAACATTTTTTCATAACATTAAATATTGTAGATTAAGGGAATACGATAAAACTGAGAAATATGGAGGGCAGTAGAATACATAAGTTGAAGTTAAGGACTGGAGCAAAAATGTGAGTGAATCATCACAGAAAAAAGGAAGCAAAGCATGAGCCAGGGGCACTGGGGGAGAAAGGGAAGGAGGGCCTTGAAAATGGCTTTCTACTGAGCTCTCAATTCTGCCCAGGGTTGCCCCTAACACTCACAGGCAGCTGCAGTGAACATGTACGTCTCCCCTAAGACTTAAAACAAAGTGGAGTTACAGTCAGGAGGCCACATGGAACAGCCTGAGCTTCTCTGTGCTGACGTTTTTAAAGAAAACACTTCATTCTTTCTAACAAAAATACCATAGCTAGCACTCACCTGGGCTGTTCCCTGTACCTGCCAGCATTCCCCAATCACCCACCATCATAGGCAGATACTGTAGAGTTTGGCTGCTCCTAGGGACACACATCTATTGAAAAGTTCTTTCACATTGGATACGTAATCATATATGTAATTTTAGTCTAAGTTTATCCTCCCTCACAATGACACTGAGATGGGAAAGGAGGGTATCACTATTATGTGTATTTATGTGCATGTTACAGAGGAACAAGAAAGCCTAGGCTCACCCCAACCAAGTCAGAATTTCCATCTGTGTGTCTCACTTCAAGTTGTGTTTCTGAATTGTCACTTTCTCTGACCACTAGAAACAATACAGGAAAATTTGATTTCTTTCTACAAATGACTAAAATAAGTAACTCCAGAGATAGTTTCAAGAATTGAATTAATAATAGCTCCCAACACAGTAACATACAGATATCAAATTAATAACAACTTTTTTTTAAAGAATGTTGTAAAATTTGATCAACCTGGAAAATGTAGCAAAAGAAAGTGTTTTGCTAACATTAATTTTAAAAATCAATATTTTTTAACAATTATAAGGGAATACATTGCCAGGTCAAGTTTTGTAAAATGTTCTCACAAACATGAGCGTTTAGTTGGCATGCCAGAAAGTGTTCACCTTGCCAGTTTACCTTATATTACTTCTTTTTTATTTTTAAGAAAATACAGGCTACCTTCTATTACCTTAAATAAAACAACTATAAAGAAATAATTTTTCTTCAGTTTTCACAAATTCAAGAGCACATTTTACTGGAGACCATTTCAAAATATTTGACATGGTCAATATTATTAACTATGTTGATATGGCTGACACATTTTTGTACTAAAAACCTTAAATTATGCTTTCCAAATCAGATCAGTTGAAAACATAAACAACATATAGTAATGTGCACAAAAGACACATTTCCCTGACTTGTGAGTGTTTCAGTAACACAAAATACTTTGCATTTTCACTTAAGAAATATTGGCTTCTAATTTTGCCATAATTCTGATTTATTATAGACTCAGCCAGTGAGAGGACAGGAAAAATAACCATTCCTTTAAGATATTCAGGCAAGGGCAGTGGGATTACCATAAATAAAGCCCTTTACCATTCTCTCTCAAAAATTACAGAAATTTACCACAAATCTGTGATATTCTAACCAGCCCCTACATTCTGGATGCAATCGTTTTGTTTTATTTCTTAACAAAGAAGTTTCCCTTATCATACTTAATGCAGGTAAGTACTTCTTATAACCAAGTTTAGTTCAAGCACATTTAATGGGATTTATAAAATTACGATGTCATTGGGGTAAACTGATTTAATCGGCCTCATAACTGTTCATCACACACATAACTAAAGCAGAGTGTGTCTATCATTAACAATCTGTGCTTAATGGACATATGAGGGAAAAACTGGTTTTAGTTCTAGCACCTTAGAAGCCTAAATAACAAGACAACTTTGCATTTGCTAAAAAATGAATCTAAAGTTTTAGGGGAAAGCTAGAATACTAAAACCTTTTAAATGTGGTCCATACCATCTAATTTTAACAATGCTCTCTAAAAAAAGACCCGTCCACGAAGACAAAATCCAGAACGTGGGATTCTTTTGCTTTTGGCTCTTAAAAAATTATTTCATTAGTTTTGGGGGGACACAGGTGTTTTTGGTTACATGGATGAGTTCCTTAGTGGCAATGTCTGGGATTGTAATGCACCTGTAATCCAAGTGGTGTACACTGTATCCAGTATGTAGTCTTTTATCCCTCACCCATCTTCCAATCTTCCCTCTTGAGTCCCCAGAGTCCACTGTATGATTCTTCATATTATTAATATTATTATACTTTAAGTTCTGGGGTAAATGTGCAGAATGTGCAAGTTGTTACATATTTAGACATGTGCCAGGGTGGTTTGCTGCATCCATCACCCTGTCATCTACATTAGGTATTTCTCCTAATGCTATCCCACTCCTAACCCCTCAACCTCGCCACGCCATGACAGGCCCTGGTGTGTGATGTTGCTGTCCCTGTGTCCATGTGTTCTCATTGTTCAACTTATGAGTGAGAACATGCAGTGTTTGGTTTTCTTTTCTTGTGTTAGTTTGCTGAGAATGATGGTTTCCAGATTGATGCATGTCCCTGCAAAGGACATGAAATCATTCATTTTATGGCTGCATAGTATTCCATGGAGTATATGTGCCACATTGTCTTTATCCAGTTTAACATTGATGGGCATTTGGGTTGGTTCCAAGTCTTTGCTATTGTGAACAGTGTCACAATAAACATACATGTGCATGATTCTTTATCATAGAATGATTTATAATTCGTGGGGTACATACCCAGTAATTGCATTGCTGGGTCAAATGGGTAGTTCTAGTTCTAGATTCTTGAGGAATCACCAGACCGTCTTCCATGATGGTTGAACTAATTTACACTTCCACCAACAGTGTAAAAGTGTTCCTATTTCTACACATCCTCTCCAGCATCTGTGGTCTCCTGACTTTTTAATGATCGCCATTCTAATTGGTGTGAGATGGTATCTCATTGTGGTTTTGATATGCATTTCTCTAATGACCAGTGTTGATGAAGTTATTTTCATATGTTTGCTGGCTGCATAAATGTCTCTTTTTGAGAACAATCAGTTCATATCCTTCTTCCACTTTTTGATGGGGTTCTTTTTTTCTTGTAGATTTGTTGAAGTTCTTTCTAGATTCTAGATATTCTCCCTTGGTTAGATGGATAGATTGCAAAAATTTTCTCCCATTCTGTAGGTTGCCTGTTCACTCTAATGATAGTTTCTTTTGCTGTTCAGAAGCTCTTAAGTTTAATTAGATTCCATTTGTCTATTCTGGCTTTCATTGCCATTGCTTTTCGTGTTTTAGTTAGGAAGTCCTTGCCCATGCCTATGATCTGAATGGTATTGCCTAGGTTTTCTTTAGGGTTTTTATGGTGTTAGGTTTTATGTTTAAATCTTAAATACATATTGAGTTAATTTTTTTGTAAGGTGTAAGGAAGCAATACAGTTTCAGCATTCAGCAAATGGCTAGCCAGTTTTCCTAATGCCATTTATTAAATAAGGAATCCTTTCCACATTGATTGTTTTGGTCAGGTTTGTCCAGGATCAGATGGTGGTAGATGTGAAGCATTATTTCTGAGGCCTCTGTTCTGTTCCATTGGTCTATATATCTGTTTTGGTACCACTACCATGCTGTTTCAATTACTGTAGCCTTGCAGTGTAGTTTAAAGTCAAGTAGCATGATGCCTAAAGCTTTGTTCTTTTTGTTTAGGATTGTGTTGGCTATGCAGGCTTTTTTGGTTCCATAAGAAGTTTAAGGTGATTTTTTCTAATTCTGTGTAGAAAGTTAATGGTAGCTTGATGGGGGATAGCATTGAATTTATGAATTACTTTGAGCATTATGGGCATTTTCATGATATTGATTCTTCCTATCCATTAACATGGACTGATTTTCCATCTGTTTGTGTCTTCTCTTATTTCCTTGAGCAGTGGTTTGTAGTTCTCCTTGAAGGGGTGCTTCATATCCTTGTTAGTTGTTTTCCTAGATATTTTATTCTCTTTGTGGCACTTGTGAATGGGTGGCAGCTCATGATTTGGCTCTCTGTCTGTTATTGGTGTATAGGAATGCTTGTGATTTTTGCAATTGATTTTGTATCCTGAGACTTTGCTAGTGTTGCTTATCAGTTTAAGGAGATTTTGGCCTGAGACAATGGGGTCTTCTAAATATACAATCATGTCGTCTGCAAATTGAGACAACTTGATTTCCTCTTCTCCAAATTGAATACCGCCCCCCCCCTTTTTTTTCTTGGCTGATTGCCCTGGCCAAAAGTTCCCATACTGTGTTGAAAAAAGTTATGAGATTTGGCATCCTTGTCTTGTGCCAATTTTCAAAGGAAGTGGTTCCAGTTCTTGCCCGTTCAGTATGATCTTGGCTGTGGTTTTGTCATAAATAGCTCTTATTATTTTGAGATACATACCTTCAGTACTTAGTTTGAGAGTTTTTAGCACAAAGGTCTATTGAATTTTGTGGAAGGCTTTCTCTGCATCTCTTGTGATAATCATGTGGTATTTGTCTTTGGTTCTGTTTATAATTTGCGTATGTTGAACCAGCCTTGTATCCCAGGGATAAAGCCAACTTGATCATGATGGATAAGCTTTTTGATGTTCTGTTGGTTTTGGTTTGCCAGTATTTTATTGAGGATTTTCGCCTCCATGTTTATTAAGGATATTGGCCTGAAATTCTCTTTTTCAGTTGTGTCTGCCAGGTTTTGGTATCAGGATGATGATGGACTGATAAAATGAGTTAAGGAGGATTCCCTCATTTTTTATTGTTTGGAGTAGTTTCAGAAGGAATGGTAGCAGCTTCTCTTTGTACTGCCGGTCGAATTCAGCTGTGAACCTGTTTGGTCCTGGACTTTTTTTTGGTTGGTAGGTTACTAATTGTTGCCTCAATTTAAGATCTTATTATTGGTCTATTCAGAGATATGTCTTCTTCTTGGTTTAGTCTTGGGAGGGTGTATGTGTCAAGGAATTTATCCATTTCTTTTGATTTTCTGGTTTATTCCATCGATACATTTATAGTATTCTCTGATGATAGTTTGTATTTCTGTGGGATCGGTGGTGATAGCCCTTTTATCATTTTTTATTGCATCTATTTGATTCTTCTCTCTTTTCTTCTTTATTAGTCTGGCTAGTGGTCTATCTATTTTGTTGATCTTTAAGAAAACCAACTCCTGGATTCACTGATTTCTTTAAGGGTTTTTTTTGTGTGTCTCTATCTCCTTCAGTTCTGCTCTGATCTTAGTTATTTCTTGTCTTCTGTTAGTGTTTGAATTTGCTTGTTCTTACTCCACTAGTTCTTTTAATTGTGACATTAGAGTGTTGATTTTAGATCTTTCCTCCTTTTTCTTGTAGGCATTTAGTGGTATAAATTTCCCTCTACACACTGTTGTAAATGTGTCACAGAAATTCTGGTACATTGTGTCTTAATTCTCATTGGTCTCAAAGAACATCTTTATTTCTGCCTTCATTTCATTATTTATGCAGTAGTCATTCAGAAGCATGTTGTTCAGAGTTCTAATTTGATTGCATTGTGGACTGAGAGACTTGTTAGGATTTTCATTCCTTTTCATTTGTTGAGGAGTGCTTCACTTCCAATTATGTGCTCAATTTTACAATAAGTGTGATGTGTGTTGAGAAGAATGTATATTTTGTGGATTTGGGGTGGAGAGTTCTTTAGATGTCCACAAGGTCTGCTTGGTCCAGTCTGAATTTAAGTCCTAGATATCCTTGTTAATTTTCTGTCTCATTGATCTGTCTACTATTGACAGTGGGTTGTTAAAGTCTCCCACTATTTTTGTGTGGGAGTCAAAACATTTTTTAGGTCTCTAAGAACTTGCCTTATGAAACTTGTTGCTTCTGCCATTGGGTGCATATATCTTAGAATCATTAGCTCTTTTGTTGCATTGATCCCTTTACCATTATGTAATGCTCTTCTTTGTCTCCTTGATTTTGTTGGTTTAAAATCCGTTTTATGAGACTAGGATTGCAACCCCTGCATTTTTAGCTTTCCACTTGCTTAGTAAGGTATTTCTCCATTCCTTTATTTTAAGCCTATGTGTGTCTTTGTATGTGAGATGGGTCTCTTGAATACAGCACACTATAGGTCTTGACTCTTTAGCCAGTTAGCCAGTCTGTCTTTTAATTGGGGCATTCAGCCCATTGACAGTTAAGGTTAATACTGTGTGTGTGTGTGTGTGTGTATAATTGTATTTAGGATTGTTGCATAGGTACATACATGGCAATACGGTTTGCTGCCTCCATTCCCATCACCTATACCTGGCATTTCTCCCCACATTATCCCTCCCCCAACTCCTACCACCAACTGTCCCTACCCTAGTTCCCTCCCACAGACCTCAGTGTGTGATGTTCCCCTCCCTGTGTCCATATGTTCTCATTTTTCAACATCCAATTATGAGTGAGAACATGTGGTGTTGATTTTCTGTTCTTGTGTCAGTTTTAGAATGATGATTTCCAGGTTCATTCATGTCCCTAAAAAGGACACGAACTCATAGTTTTTTATGGCTAAATAGTATTCCATGGTGTATATGTGCCACATTTGCCCCATCCAGTGTATCATTCATGGGCATTTGGGTTGGTTCCAGGTCTTTGCTATTGTAAACAGTGCTGCAGTGAACATATGTGTGCATGTGTCCTTATAATAGAATGATTTATAATCTTTTGGATATATACCCAGTAATGGGATTGCTGGGTCAAATGGAATTTCTATTTCTAGGTCCTTGAGGAATCGCCACACTGTCTTCCACAATGATTGACCTAATTTACACTCCCACCAACAGTGTAAAAGTGTTCTTATTTTTCCACATCCTCTCCGGCATCTGTTGTCTCCAGAGTTTTTAATGATCGCTATTCTAACTGGTGTGAGATGGTATCTCAATGTAGTTTTGATTTGCATTTCTCTAATGACCAGTGATGATGAGCATTTTTTCATATGTTTATTGACCTCATAGATGTCTTCTTTTGAAAAGTGTCTGTTCATATCCTTTGCCCATTTTTGAATTTTTTTGTTTGTTTGTTTCTTGTAAATTTGTTTTAGTTCTTTGTAGATTTTGGATAAAAGTCCTTTGTCAGATGGGTCAATTCTAAAAATTTTTTCCCATTCTGCTAGTTGCTAGTTCACGTCAGTGATTGTTTCCTTTGCTGTGCAGAAGCTCTGGAGTTTAATTAGATCCTATTTGTCTATTTTTGGCTTTTGTTGCCAATGCTTTTGGTGTTTTAGTCATGAAGTCCTTGCCAATTCCTATATCCTAAGTGGTTTTGCCTAGGTTTTCCTCTAAGGTTTTTATGGTTTTAGGTCTTATGTTTAAGTCTGTAATCCATCTGGAGTTAATTTTAGTGTAAGGTGTCAGGAAGGGGTCCAGTTTCTGCTTTCTGCACATGGATAACCAGTTTTCACAAGACCATTTATTAAACAGGGGAATCCTTTCCCCATTGCTTGTTTTTGTGAGTTTTGTCACAGAGCAGATGGTTGTAGATGTGTGGTGTTGCCTCCGAGGCCTCTGTTGTGTTCCATTGGTCTATACCTCTGTTTTGGTACCAGTACCATGCTGTTTTGATTACTGTAGTCTTGTAGTATAGTTTGAAGTCAGGTAGTGTGATGCCTCCAGCTTTGTTCTTTTTGCTTAGAATTGACTTGGCTATGCGGGCTCTCTTTGGTTCCATAGGAAGTTTAAGGTGGTTTTTTCCAGTTCAGTGAAGAAAGTCATTGGTAGCTTGATGGGAATAGCATTGAATCTGTAAATTACTTTGGGCAGTATGGCCATTTTCACGATACTGATTCATCCTAATAATGAGCATGGAATGTTTCTCCATCTGTTTGTGTCCTCTCATATTTTGTTGAGCAGTGGTTTGTAGTTCTCCTTGAAGAGGTCCTTTACGTTCTTTGTTAGTTGTATTTCTAGGTATTTTATTCTCTTTGTAGCAATTGTGAATGGCAGTTAATTCTTGATTTGGCTCTCTTTAAGTCTGTTATTGGTGTATAGGAATGCTTGTGATTTTTGCACATTGATTTTGTATCCTGAGAGTTCACTGAAGTAGCTTATCAGTTTCAGGAGATTTTGGGACGAGATGATATGGTCTTTTAAATATACAATCATGTCATCTACAAATAGAGAAAATTTGACTTCCTCTTTTCCTAATTGAATACTTTTATTTCTTTTTCTTGTCTGATTGCTCTGGCTAGAACTTACAATACTATACTGAATAGGAGTGGTGAAAGATAGCATCCTTGTCTGGTGACAGATTTCAAATGGAATGCTTCCAGTTTTTGCCCATTCAGTATGATATTGGCTGTGGGTTTGTCATAAATACCTTTTATAATTTTGAGACATATTTCGTCGATACCTAGTTTATTGAGAGTTTTTAGCATAAAGGGCTGTTGAATTTTGTCAAAGGCCTCTGCATTTATTAAGATAATCATGTAGTTTTTGTCTTTGGTTCTTTTTATGTGGTGAGCTACGTTGATAGACTTGTGTATGTTGAACCAGCCTCGCATCCTCGGGATGAAGTCTACTTGATTGTGATGAATAAGCTTTTTGATGTGCTGTTGGTATTGGTTTGCCAAGATTTTATTGAAAATTTTTGCATCAATGTTCATCATGGATATTGGCCTGAGGTTTTCTTTTCTTGTTGAGTCTCTGACAGGTTTTGGTATCAGGATGATGATGGTGTCATAAAATGATCTGGGGAGTATTCCCTCTTTCTGGATTGTTTGGAATAGTTTCAGAAGGAGTGGTATCAACTCCTCTTTGTATGTCTGATAGAATTCGGCTGTGATCCAATCTGGACCTGGGCTTGTTTTGGTTGGTAAGCTATTAATTGCTGCCTCAACTTCAGCCCTTTATTGGAATATTCAGGGTTTCAACTTCTTCCTGGTTTAGGCTTGGGAGGGTGCAAGTGTCCAGGAATTTATCCATTTCTTCCAGATTTACTGGTTTATGTGCATAGAATTGTTTGTAGCAATCTCTGATGGTGGTTTGTATTTCTGTGGAATCTGTGGTGACATCCCTTGTATTGTTTTTTATTGCATCTATTTGATTATTCCCTCTTTTCTTTTTTATTAATCTGGCTAGTGGTCTGTTTTGTTGAGCTTTTCAAAAACCCAGATCCTGGATTTACTGATTTTTTGAAGTTTTTTTTGTGTCTCTATCTCCCTCAGTTCTGCTCTGATCTTGGTTATTTCTTGTCTTCTGCTAGCTTTTGAGTTTTTTTGATCTTGCTCCTCTAGCTCTTTCAATTTTGATGATAGTGTGTCGATTTTAGATGTTTCCTTTCTTCTCATGTGGGCATTTATTGCTATAAATTTTCCTCTAGACACTGCTTTAAATGTGTCCCAGAGATTCTGGTACATTGTGTCTTTGTTCTCGTTGGTTTTGAAGAACATCTTTATTTTTGCCTTCATTTCATTGTTTATCCAGTCAACATTCAAGAGTCAGTTGTTCAGTTTCCATGAAGTTGTGCAGTTCTGAGTTAGTTTCTAAATTCTGAGTTCTAATTTGATTGCACTGTGGTCTGAGAGACTGGTATTATTTCCATTCTTTTGCATTTGCTGAGGAGTGATTTACTTCCAATTTTGTGGTCAATTTTAGAGTAGGTGTGATGTGGTATTGAAAAGAATGTATATTCTGTGGATTTGGGGTGGAGAGTTATGTAAATGTCTATTAGGATTGTTTGGTCCAGGTTTTAGTTCAAGTCCTGGATATCCTTGTTAATTTTCTCTCTTTGATCTGTCTAATATTGACATTGGGGTGTTAAAGTCTCCCACTATTATTGTGTGGGAGTCTATGTTTCTTTGTAGGTCATCAAGAACTTGCTTTATGTATCTGGGTGCTCCTGTATTGGGTGTCTATATATTTAGGATCATTAGCTCTTCTTGTTGCAATGATCCTTTTACCACTAAGTAATGCCCTTCTTTGTCTCTCTTCATTTTTTGGTTTAAAGTTTATTTTATCAGAGACTAGGATTGCAACTCCTGCTTTTTTTGCTCTCTATTTGCTTGGTAGATCCCTTTATTTTGAGCCTATGTGTATCCTTGCATGTGACATGGGTTTCCTGGATACAGCACACCAATGGGTTTTGACTTTTTATCCAATTTACCAGTCTGTGTCTTTTGATTGGGGCATCTAGCCCATTTCCATTTAAGGTTAGTATTGTTATGTTTGAATTTGATCCTGCCATGATGATGCTAGCTGGTTGTTTTGCCCATTAGTTGACGCAGTTTCTTCATAGTGTCAATGCTCTTTACCATTTGGTCCATTTTTGGAGTGGCTGGTACTGGTTGTTACTTTCTATGTTTAGCGCTTCTTTCAGGAGCTCTTGTAAAGAAGGCCTGGTGGTGATGAAATCTCTGAGCATTTGCTTGTTCCTAAAGGATTTTATTTCTCCTTTGCTTATGAAACTTAGTTTGGCTGGATATGAAATTCTAGGTTGAAAGTTCTTTTCTTTAAGGATGTGAATATTGGGGGCCACTTCTTCTGGCTTGTAGAGTTTCTGCTGAGACATCCACTGTGAGTCTGATGGGCTTCCCTTTGTGGGTGACCTGACCTTTTTCATTGGCTGCCCTTAGTATTTTTTCCTTCATTTCAACCCTGGTGAGTCTGATGATTATGTGTCTTGGGGTTTGCTCTGCTCGAGGATTATCTTTGTGTTATTCTCTGTATTTCCTTAATTTGAATGCTGGCCTGCTTGCTAGGTTGGGGGAAGTTCTGCTGGATAATATCCTGAAAAGAGTTTTCCAACTTGGTTTCATTCTACCCTTCACTTTCAGGTATGTTGATCAAATGGAGATTTTGTCTTTTTATATAATCCCATATTTCTTGGAGATTTTGTTCATTTGTCTCTAATCTTGTTGTCTTGCTTTATTTCATTAAGTTGATCTTCATTCTTTGATAACCTTTCTTCCACTTGATCAGTTTGGCTATTGAAACTTGTATATGCTTCATGATGTTCTCGTGCTGTGTTTTTCAGCTCCATCAGGTCATTTATGTTCTTCTTAAAATTGCTTATTAGAATTAGCATTGCATCTAACTTTTAAGGTTCTTAATTTCCTTGCATTGGGTTACAACATGCTTATTTAGCCTGGAGAAGTTTGTTATTACCCGCCTTCTAAAGACTGCCTCTGTGAGTTTGTGAATCTCATTCTCGATCCAGTTTTGTTTACTTGCTGATGATCCCTTGGAGGAGAAGATGCATTCTAGTTTTTGGAATTTTTCAGCCTTTTTGCACTGGTTTCTTCCCCATCTTCGTAGATTTATCTAACTGTCATCTTTAAAGTTGGTTACCCTTGGAATGGGCCTCTGAGTGGACAACCTTTCTGTTGATGTTGAGACTGGTTTTTTCTGCTTGTTAGTTTACCTTCTAACAGTCAGGTCCCTCTGCTGCAGGTCTGCTCATGTTTGCTGAAGGTCCACTCCAGACCCTGTTTGCCTGAAAATCACCAATGGGGGCTGCAGAATACCAAAGACTGCTGCCAGTTCCTTCCTCTGTTGGCTTTGTCCCAAAAGCGTACCTGCCAGATACCAGCCAAAGCTCTCTTGAATGAGGTGTCTCCCAGATAGGATACCCAGGAGTCAGTAAGTCCCTTGAGGAGGCAGTATGTCCCTTATCAGAGCTGGAATACTGTATTTGGAGATCTGCTGCTCTATTCAGAGTTGCCAGTCAGAGATGGTTAGGTCTGCAGAATCTGTACCCACAACAGCCCCTTTCCCAGGTGCTCTGTCCCAGGAAATTGGGGGCTTTATTTTTAAGTCCCTGATGGGCTTCTGCCTTTTTTCAAGGATGCCTTGCCCAGCATGGAGATAGTCTAGTGACACAGTCTGCCTGCAGAGGCCTTGCTGAACTGCCGTGGGCTCTGCCCAGTTCAAATGTACTAGCAACTTTGTTTACATTAATGTTAAAACCACCTACTGGGGCCTTAGCAACCGTCCCTCCCCCCACCAAGCTAGACAGTCCCAGGTCGAGTTTAGACTGCTGTGCTGGCTACAAGAATTTCAAGCCAGTGGATCTTAAATTTCTGGTTTTTGTGAGTGTGGGACCCACTGAGCCAGTTTACTTGGCTCCCTGGCTTCAGCCCATTTTCCAATACAGTGAACAGTTCTGTCCTGCTGGCATTCCAGGCACCACTTGGGTATGAGAGAAAAATTGCTACACCTAACTTGGTGTCTTCCCAAAAGGCCAGGCAGTTTCATGGTGGAAACCCAAGGTCCTGGTATTGTAGGCACCAGAGGGAATCTCCTGGTCTGCGGGTTGTGAAGACTGTGGGAAAAGTGCAGTATTTGGGCCCTAGCACAGGAGACAGTCCCCAGTGGCTTCCCTTGGCTAGGAGAAGGAATTCTCAGCCCCTCGCACTTACCACATGAGGCAACACACCACCCTGCTTTGGTTCACTCTCCTTGGGCTGCACCCACTGTCCAACCAGTCCCAATGATATGAACCAGGTACCACAGTTGGAAATGCAGCTATCACCCATTTTCTGTGTCAATCTCGCTGGGAGCTGCACAGCAGAGCTTCTCCTGTTGGGCCAACTTGTCCCATTGAATCATTCTTATGCCTTTGAATCCTTATAGATTAGCTCCCACTTAAAAGTGAGAATATAACAATGTTTTGTTTTCTATTCCTGAGTTACTTCACTTTGAATAATGACTTCCAGCTCCAACCAAGTTGCTGCACAAGACATTATTTTGTTCCTTTTTGTGGGTGAGTAGTATTCCACTGTGTATATATTCCACACTTTCTTTATCCACTCACTGGTTGACAGGCACTTGCGTGGGCTTCATATTTTTGCTATTGCAAATTGTGCTGCTATAAACGTGTGTGCATGTGTCTTTTTCATAGAATGACTTCTATTCCTTTGGGTACATGGCCAGTAGTAGGACTGCTGAACTGAATGCTAAGAGGACATGGGATCCTTAATGACAAAGGTCGTTTTCAAATTTCTGTTTTAAACTTAGAGCTTATCAAATGATTACTAAATGAGCTATTTATAATAAGAGTAGATGGCCAATTCATAGAGTTTTAATGTTAACTTCTAGAAAGTAATCTATGGGCACGCCTGAGAGTGACTAGCTTTTTAGAAGCATTAGACAAAAAGGTCTCAAGACTTTAAGTTCTAACTTCTACTTCCCCAAGATTTCTAATTGAATCTAGACCTTCATGACACTGTCATATTCTTAGGGTTTCAAATCACCAGATTTTTCTTTATTCTTCTCACTACTGTCTTTTCCATTTGTGAAGTTTCCAAAACCTTCAGAAAATCAGCCATCTGTCTTTCTCTCGCCCAGCTTTCTTATTTTTTATTACTATGGCTATGTTAAAAATATTTCAGCAGACTTAGGTCCTGGAATATTTAAATAACTATAGCCATGTTAAATAAAGTGTTCCAACTCTTTCGGTAGCCTAAAGGCAAACCACCCATGGAGTTTGATCTCAATAAGAGAAAACAAATACTAAATTCATCTCATCCAGTTAATGATAACAGCAAATAGATCTCTGAAGTTTTTGCAATTTTATAACTTAAGTTCAATATCAGAGCTACTTTTTAAATTATATGAAATGCCTATTTTAATTACATGAAATGAGTCGAATCCAACCCCTGGAAAGGATTTTTAAAACAGTATGACAAATCTAAGTAGAGATTTAAACTAAAAAAAAATGTCCTTTGTAGGGACATGGATGAACCTGGAAACCATCATTCTCAGCAAACTGACACAAGAACAGAAAATCAAACACCGCATGTTCTCACTCATAGGCGGGTGTTGAACAATGGGAACACATGGACACAGGGAGGGGGAGTATCACACACTGGGGTCTGTCGGGGGGAAAAGGGGAGGGATAGTGGGGGGGTGGGGAGTTGGGGGAGGGATAACATGGGGAGAAATGCAGATATAGGTGATGGGGGAGGAAGGCAGCAAATCACACTGCCATGTGTGTACCTATGCAACAATCTTCCATGTTCTTCACATGTACCCCCAAACCTAAAATGCAATAAAAAAAATAAAAAAAAAAAAAACTTAAAGTGTTTCATTATTTCACTTATTTGGCTTAATTGTAAAAGCAGTCCATAGCATTTTTTAAAAATTGTGTTTGGGCTCTGTGGTACATGTGCACATCCTGCATCCTGCAGGATTGTTGCATAGGTACATACATGCCATGGTGGTTTGCTGTCTTCATCCCCCGCCCGCCACCCTTTGTCTACATCAGGCATTTCTCCAGGTGTTATACCTCCCATTTCTCCCTGCCCGCCCCCCACTGTCCCTCCCCCTCCACCCCCCAACCTAGCCCTGTGAGTGTTGTTCTCTTCCCTGTGCCCGTGTTCTCATTGTTCATCATTTGCCTATGAGTGAAAACATGTGGTGTTTGGTTTTCTGTTCTTGTGTCAGTTTGCTGAGAATGATGGTTTCTAGGTTCATCCATGTCCCTACAAAGGACATGAACTTACCATTTTTTATGGCTGCATAGTATTCCACAGTGTATATGTGCCACTTTTTTTTGTCCACTCTATCATCAATGGGTATTTGGGTTGGTTCCAGGTGTTTGCTATCGTAAACACTGCCACAGTGAACATACATGTGCATGTGTCTTTTTGATAGAACGATTTATAACCCTTTGGGAATATAGCCAGTAATGGGATTGCTGGGTCAAATGGAATTTCTATTTCTAGATTCTTGAGGAATCGCCACACTGTCTTCCATAAAAGTTTAACCAATTTACACTCCCTCCAACAGTGTAAAAGTGTTCCTTTTTGTCAACATCCTCTCCAGCATCGTTGTCTCCAGATTTTTTAATGATCGCCATTCTAACTGGCGTGAGATGGTATCTCAATGTGGTTTTGATTTGCATTTCTCTAATGACCAGTGATGATGGGCATTTTTCATGTTTGTTGGCTGCATATTTGTCTTCTTTTGAAAAGTGTTTGTTTATAGCCTTTGCCCACTTTTGAATGGGTTTTTTTTTAAATATATATTTTATTGTGTTTTAGGTTTCATGCTACATGTGAAGAACATGCAAGATTTTTGCATAGGTACATACATTGCAACGTGGTTTGCTGCCTTTGTCCCCATTACCTATTTTGACATTTCTCCCCATGCTATCCCTCCCCAAATCCCCACCCCCCGCTGTCCCTCCCCTAGTTTCCCCCCACAGACCCCAGAGTGTGATGCTCCCCTCCCTGTGTCCATGTGTTAGCATTGTTCAACACCCGCCTATGAGTGAAAACATGCGGTGTTTGATTTTCTGTTCTTGGGTCAGTTTGCTGAGAATGATGATTTCCTGGTTCATCCATGTCCCTATAAAGGACATGAACTCATCATTTTTATGGCTAAATAGTATTCCATGGTGTATATGTGCCACATTTGCCCTGTCCAGTCTATCATCAATGGGCATTTGGGTTGGTTCCAAGTCTTTGCTATTGTAAACAGTGCTGCAGTGAACATATGTGTGCATGTGTCCTTATAACAGAATGATCTATAATCCTTTGGATATATACCCAGTAATGGGATTGCTGGGTCAAATGGAATTTCTATTTCTAGGTCCTTGAGGAATCGCCACACTGTCTTCCACAATGGTTGAACTAATTTACACTCCCACCAACAGTGTAAAAGTGTTCCTGTGTCTCCACATCCTCTCCAGCATCTCATCTCCAGGTTTTTTAATGATTACCATTCTAACTGGCATGAGATGGCATCTCAATTTAGTTTTGATTTGCACTTCTCTAATGACCAGTGATGATGAGCAGTATGTTTGTTGGTCTCATATGTCATCTTTTGAAAAGTGTTCATATCCTTCACCCATTTTTGAATTTTTTTGTTTGCTTTTTTCTTGTAAATTTGTTTTAGTTCTTTGTAGATTCTGGATATTAGCCCTTTGTCAAATGGGTAAATTGCAAATTTTTTTTCCTATTCTGTTGGTTGCTGATTCACTCTAATGATTGCTTATTTTGCTGTGCAGAAGCTGCGAGAGTTTAATTAGGTCCCATTTGTCTATTTTGGCTTTTGTTGCCAGTGCTTTTGGTGTTTTACTCATGAAGTCCTTGTCTAGGCCTAAGTCCTGGATGGTTTTGCCTATGTTTTCTTCTAGGGTTTTTAAGGTGTTAGGTCTAATGTTTAAGTCTTTAATCTATGTGGAGTTAATTTTAGTGTAAGGTGTCAGAAAGAGGTCCAGTTTCTGCTTTCTGCACATGGCTAGACAGTTTTCACAACACCATTTATTACACAGGGAATCCTTTTCTCATTGTTTGTTTTTGTGAGGTTTGTCAAAGCTCAGATTGTTGTAGATGTGTGGTGTTGCTTCCAAGGCTCTGTTCTGTTTCATTGGTCTATATCTCTGTTTTGGTATCATTACCATGCTGTTTTGATTATTGTAGCCTTGTAGTATAATTTGAGGACAGGTAGTGTGATGCTTCCAGCTTTGTTCTTTTTGCTTAGAATTGACTTGGCTATGCGGGCTCTCTTTTGGTTCCATATGAAGTTTAAGGTGGTTTTTTCCAGTTCTGTGAAGAAGGTCATTGGTAGCTTGATGAGGATAGTGCTGAATTGATAAATTATTTTGGGTAGTATGGCGATTTTCATGATATTGATTCTTACCATGAGCATGGAATGTTTTTCCATCTGTTTTTGTCCTCTTTTATTTCCTTGAGTAATGGTTGTAGTTCTTCTTGAAGAGATCTTTTAACTCCTTTGTTAGTTGTATTCTTAGGTATTTTATTTCCTTTGTAGCAATTGTAAATTGAAGTTTGTTTGTGATTTGGCTCTCTGTTTATCTGTTATGGGTGTACAGGAATGCTTGTGATTTCTGCACATTGATTTTGTATCATGAGCCTTTGCCAAAGTTGCTTATCAGCATAAGGAGGTTATGGGCAGAGACGATTGGGTCTTCTAAATATACGATCATGTCATCTGCAAATAGGGACAATTTGACTTCTTCTTTTCCTAATCGAATGCCCTTTCTTTTTCTTGCCTAATTGCTGTGGTGAGAACTTCCCATACTATATTGAATAGGAGTGGTTAGAACGGGCATCCTTGTCTAGTGCTGGTTTTTAAAGGGAATGCTTTTAATTTTTGCCCATTCAGTATGATATTGGCTGTGGGTTTGTTGTAAATAGCTTTTATTGTTTTGAGATACATTCTATCAATACCTAGTTTATTGAGAGTTTTTAGCATAAAGGGCTGTTGAATATTGTCAAAGGCCTTCTCTGCATCTATTGAGATAATCATGTGGTTTTTGTCTCTGGGTCTGTTTATGTGGTGAATTATGTTTATATATTTTTGTATGTTGAACCAGCCTTGCATCCCCAGATGAAGCCTACTTGATCATGGTGGATAAGCTTTTTGATGTGCTGTTGGATTCGGTTTGCCAGTATTTCATTGAAGATTTTTGCATTAATATTCATAATGGATATTGGTCTGTAGTTTTATTAGTTGTGTCTCTGCCAGATTTTGGAATCAGCATAATGTTGGTCTCATAGAAAGAGTTAGGGTGGATTCCCTTTTTTTATTGTTAGGAATAGTTTCAACAGGAATGGTGCCAGCTCCTCTTTGCAATTAAACTGTGAACCCAACTTGACCTGGAATTTTTTTTGTTGATAGGCTATTAATTGCTGCCTCAACTTCAGACCTTGTTATTGGTCTGTTAAGGGTTTTGACTTCTTCTTGGCTTAGTGTTGGGCGTGTGCAAGTGTCCAGGAATTTATCCATTTCTTCCAGATTTACTGGTTTACGTGCATAGAGTTGTTTGTAGTAACCTCTGATGGTAGTTTGTATTTCCGAGGAATTGGTGATGATCTCCCTTTTATCGTTTTTTATTGCATCTATTTGATTCTTCTCTCTTTTCTTTACTATTAGTCTAGCTAGTGGTTAATTTTGTTGATCTTTTCAAAAAGCCAGCTACTGGATTTATTGATTCTTTGAAGGGCTTTTTGTCTCTCTGTCTCCTTCAGTTCTACTCTGGTCTTAGCTATTTCTTGTCTTCTGCTAGCTTTTGAGTTTTTTTGATCTTGCTCCTCTAGCTCTTTCAATTGTGATGATAGGGTGTCAATTTTAGATCCTTCCTTTTTTCTTATGTGGGCATTTATTGCTATAAATTTCCCTCTAGACACTGCCTTAAATGTGTCCCATAGGATCTGGTATGTTATGTCTTCATTCTCATTGGTTTGAAAGAACATTTCTATTTCTGCCTTGATTTCATTGTTTATCCATTCGTCATTCAGGAGCAAGTTGTTCAGTTTCCATGTGATTGTGCCATTCTGAGTGCTTTTCTTAATCCCGAGTTCTAATTTGATTGCGCTGTGGTCTGAGAGACTGTTGGTTATGATTTCCATTCTTTTGCATTTGCTGAGGAGTGATTTACTTCCAATTACGTGGTCAGTTTTGGAGTAAGTGCAATGTGATGCTAAGAAGAATGTGTATCTGTGGATTTGAGGTGGGGTGTCCTGTAAATGTCTATTAGGTCCACTTGGTCCATATCTGCATTCAAGTCATGGATATCCTTGTGGACAATCTGTCTCTTGATCTGTTCAGTATTGTCAGTGGAGTGTTAAAGTCTCTCACTATTATTGTGTGGGAGTCTAAGTCTCTTTGTAGGTCTTTACAAACTTGCTTTATGTTTCTGGGTGCTCCTGCATTGAGTGCATATATATTTAGGATAGTTAGTCCTTCTTGTTGCATTGATCCTTTTACCATTATGTAATGCCCTTCTTTGTCTCTTTTCATCTTTGTTGGTTTAAAGTCTATTTTATCAGAGAGTAGGATTGCTACCCCTACTTTTTTTTTGCTCTCCATTTGCTTGGTAAATCTTCTTCCATCCCTTTACTTTGAGTCTTTGGGAGTCTTTGCATGTGGGATGGTTCTCCTGAATACAGCACACAGATGGGTCTTGACTTATCCCGTTTGCCAGTTTGTGTCTTTGATTGGGGCATTTAGGCCATTTACATTCAACGTTAATATTGTTATGTTTGAATTTGATCCTGTCATTTTGTTACTGGCTGGTTATTTTGCCTGTTAGTTGATGTGGTTTCTTCATGGAGTCATTGTTCTTTATCATTTGGTACATTTTTGCAGTGGCTGGTACTGGTTGTTCCTTTCCCCCGTTTAGTACTTCCTTCATTGGCTCTTGTAAGGCAGGTCTTATAGCAATGAAATCTCTCAGCAATTGCTTGTCTGTAAAGGATTTTATTTCTCCCTCACTTATGAAGCTTAGTTTGGCAGGATATGAAATTCTTGGTTGAAAGTTCTTTTCTATAAGGATGTTGAATGTTGGCCCCCACTCCCTTCTAGCTTGCAGTGTTTCTGCTGAGAGATCTTCTGTGAGTCTGATGGTCTTTCCTTTGTGGTGATTCGATCTTTCTCTCTGGTTGCCCTTAGGATTTTTTCTTTCATTTGAACCCTGGTGAATCTGACGATTATGTGCCTTGGGGTTGCTTTTCTAGAGGAATTTCTTTGTGGTGTTCTCTGTATTTCTTGGATTTGAATGTTGGCCTGCCTTGTTAGGTTGGGAAAGTTCTCTTGGATAATATCTTGAAGAGTGTTTTCCAACTTGGATTCATTCTCCCTGTCACATTCAGGTACGCCAGTCAAGCATAGATTAGGTCTTTTCACATAATTCCATAGTTCTGGAGGTTTTGTACATTTTTTTCACTCCTTTTTCTCTGATCTTGTCTTCTCATTTTATTTCATTGATTTGATCTTCTATCTCTAATACCCTTTCTTCTGCTTGATGGATTCAGCTGTTGAAACTTGTGTATGCCTTGTGAAGATCTTGTGCTGTGTTTTTCAGCTCCATCAAGTAGTTTATGTTCTTCTCTAAGCTGGTTATTCTAGTTTGCGTTACATCTAACCTTTTTTCAAAGTTCTTAGTTTCTTTGCATTGGGTTAGAACATGGTATTTTAACTCAGAGAAGTTTGTTATTAACCACCTTCTGAAGTCTGCTTCTGTCAATTCACCAAATTGATTCTTTTTTTATGCCCTTGATGGTGAGGAGTTATGATCCCCGGGAGGAGAAGAGGTGTTCTGTTCTTTGATGGCTTCATCCTTTTTTGCACTGCTTTTTTCCCATCTTCGTGGATTTATCTCCCTTTGATCTTTGAAGTTAGTCATTTCAGGAGGAGACTGAGGGGGACGTTTTTTCTGCTGAGGTTGGAGTTATATCTTTTTTGGCCTGTAGAGGGTGTTGCTGGGCTCTCTTGGGTTCAGTCATGTTGCTGGGTGGGTGGGTGGTCCTTCCCTAGAGTTTGTTTGTAGGTGATATTGGCCCTGCCTTCCCAATGGCATCTCTCCTTCCCCAGCTGGATCTTCCCAGCTGGGGTCAAGTTGGTGTATTTGCTGCCAAGCTCTCTAGCGAGGGCTTCAGTTTAAGTTCTGTGGAGGTGGGGCCTGCCAGGCCTTATGGTCTGTTTCCCTGCTTTCAACTCTGCCTCCCTCTGTGGGACCGTTCATCCCTCTGGCATTTGTCCAAACTCCTGCCCAGGTCCCTGGGACAACTTGTCATGCCCAGTGGTAGCTGCTGCTCAGATATGCGTCAACTACCCATGGTGGCCCACAGTCTGGCAGGGTTCTCGTGGACTGTGGGTTGCAGGAGGGATGAGGTAAGTACAGGATCCGAATCAGAGCACCGAGGGGGATTAAGTCCCCTGACTCTTCTTAGCTGGCTGCATGTTTCAGGAGGGGGACATGCCCCCCCCATCTTGATTTGCCCCCCTGGATGGCTCTCACCCTTCAGCTCTTTCCCTGGGTCTATTTGCAGTGCCCTATCGGTCCCACCAAAAGGAACCTGGCATCTTGTTTGGAATTGTGAATTCCTTTAGCCCTCTGTATCTCATTCGCTGGGAGCTGCATTCCAGTGATATCTTTTCCCGGCCATCTTGGCAGCCTCCCACAGCATTTATATTACTGGTGGCTCTCTTTCAAAAGATTGTTTCCTTACCTATTTCTAAAACGTTTCTTAAAGTTTTTGTGGTGGTTTTGTTTTTTTATTTTCATATTATTAAATTTCACATATTACCTGCTTTCTGAGGTTAAGGCTTTACCATGCATTGCATGTAATGCTGAACTGGGTGTTAGACAATTCCTCAAATTGCAAATGTCCTTAGAGTTCTTTGCCAAAAGAAAATTATTTGCTTAAGTGTACTTTCCTAATTGCCCTAATTATAATGTTTTTTCTTACAATGTTTTAAGTAAGAATATATCCACATGCTCAAGAGTAATTTACAGATTATGATGAACATGGCCTTAAATCTTAAAACTGTTATGGATTTTGCATAGTTAGTGCCATAAGAACCCAGCCAGAGCCACACAGACTCTTAAGCTTCATCATGGAGACAAGCCATAAAAACTAGGAGTTGGCATCTGAGCTGGTGACTATATAGAGTAGGTAAACCGATAAGAAATTCATTATGAAGGCTGGACACAGTAGTTCATGCCTGTAATCCTAGCACTTTGGGAAACTGAGGCTGGTGGATCACTGAGGTTGGGAGTTCAATACCAGCTTGAACGACATGATGAAACCCTATCTCTACTAAAAATAAAAAAAGTTAGCCGGGCCTGGTGTTACATGCCTGAAATCCCAGCTACTTGGGAGGCTGAGGCAGGAGAAAAACTTGAACCTGGGAGGCAGAGGTTCCAGTGAACTGAGATTGCACCATTGCACTCCAGCCTGGGCAACAAGAGCGAAACTCCATCTTGAAAGAGAGAGAGAAAAGAGAAGAGAGAGAGAGCGGGGAGAGATGGAGGGAGGAGAGGGGAAGGGAGGGGAAAGGAGGGAAGGAGGAAAGGAAAGAAGGAAAGGAAATAAATTCTAAATAAATACATGGAGACGAGCTAAGTCAATTCTTGGGTACTTGAATATTTGCCAGAAGACATCTAGAGAGAAGGTAACCCAGACAGCAGAGTGGGAGTGAAGGGTACTTAGAGAAAGTGGGTGGATGGCCATTGCTGTAAACAACATGTGAGGGAGAGAAACACAGGAAGCTGAATTATGAAAAGGTACATTCCTAGATTCCTGCAGAATGAAGGGTCCTGAAGTTTCAACTTCTAACTTTCTCAGCCTTCAAAATCTGACTTCAGTACTTGAAGCCATTTCTTGATCCTTCCTTTCTTTCCTTCCTTCCTTTCCTTTCCCCTTACCTCCCTCCTTCCTTCCCTTCCCTTTCCCTTCTTGCCTTTCCTTCCCTCCACTTCCTCCCTTCCTCCCTTCTTCTCTTCCTCCCTCCCTCCCTTCCTTTCCTGCTTTCCTTCCCCCTCTTTTTCCTTCCCCTTCCTTTCCTCCCTCCTTCCTTCATTCTTTCCTTCCTCTTCTTCCTCTCATTTTCTTCCAGCCTTCTCTTTCTTCTTTCCTTCCTTTCCCTAATTCCCTCCCTCCCTTCCTTCCCTCCCTCCCTTCCGTTCTTCCCTCCCTCCTTCCTTCTTCCTTCCTTCCTTCTTCCTTTTCCTCCTTATTTTATTCCCCATACATTATGATAGTAAACTTCCACCACCTGTACTAACCTGAGGAGGCATTTTCCATTTCCTGAGATTATAAACTCTAAATGACCTAGTGGGAATTTTAGAAGTTTTAAGAAATGTGGATTTAGAAAGGCATTTCAGATGTCTAAGGTATTTCAATATATTTTCCTGTCCATAGCAACATAAGTTATAGAATGGCCTTAAAACCCAGAGATTAGAGTTAATTTATAGAGATTGCCTTTAAAAATTAAGGTCGTTTAGCACTGATATACACTGCCAAACATCAGCATTTATATTAGATTTGCAGTCGCCAATATGAAACCAGACACGTGTTCCTCTTCTAAAAATTCATCTGGCTTTAATAAACATAGCCATAGCATGGAATTCTCTTAAAAGAAGGGTAGTTTCTCAGCAGGTTTCACTAAATATCCAATAAGTGACTCCAACCTCAAACATGTCCTTAAACCACTTAGGGGTGAAAAAGAGTCTACTATGGACTGGTCCAGAAGGCTCTCCTCTCCTTTACCTCCTCTTCTCCTCCAATTTCAGAGTGAGAAGTCAAACTCTACAATTTGGGGAAGATGGAAAGATTGAAATAAGGAAAGAACATTCAAATTTTGTGTTATATTTATTTCCTCATCACTAATATCTCCACCAAAATGTTAATACAGCCAAATTCTCCAATCAAAAACGCTAACTTCACCTGGCTACTATTAAGTAATATGTGGCTTGTAGAAGTTTTAGTTTCTCAAATGGATGTTCATTCTAATTGAGTGAAAGGGGAAATCAAGATGATAGATAGCATACTAATATATATAATAATTACAAATTTTCCTGGGCAAGGTGGCTTACACGTGTAATCCCAGCACTTAGAGAGACCAAGGTGGGTAGATCACCTGAGGTCAGGAGTTCCAGACCAGCCTGGCTAACATGATGAAACCCCATCTCTACTAAAAGTACAAAATTTAGCCAGGTGTGATGGCATGTGCCTATAATCCCAGCTACTTGGGAGGCTGAGGCAGGAGAATTGCTTGAACCCAGAAGATGGAGGTGTGGTGAGCTGAGATCATACCATTGTACTCCAGCCTGGGTCACAGACTGAGACTCAATCTCAAAAAAATAATGATAATATTACAAATTAATAGATGATTTGAATGTTTTCTGGAAAATAGTCTGTTAGAATATTTCTGAGTAATATTTTCATACAAAAAAATTAAAGGAGATGGTTTGCAGCATCATGAACAGTTTAAAATGTGTTGAATATTTCTACAGAATTTCTAGTGTCATATTTTGTTTCCTTTTCTCTGCCTAAAATTGCAAAGAATTTTCCTTCAAATCAGTAAATAAATTATAAATATTTCTGGAAAAGACATAATTTTCTTAACCAAGATGAAAATGGCTGAGCAGAACTTTTGACAAAGTGTGAACTACATGAAACTGATATCATTCAACATATTTGGACTTAATAAAATTGAAATTGTACAGGGTTAAAGCAAATAACTTAGAAAATTCTCAAAAGAATATAAAATATTTTTAACAGTTCAATATGTGTGTAGTATAGAGCAGAAAATATGAATATTTCTTATAACACATATCTTAAAATGAATTTTTTTCTTGTTTTCACCATTACGATATTAATATAGAAGCAGCAAATTCTTCTGTTTTATATGTATTCCTTGTTCTCTGATCCCAAAATTAAAGAATCCCAGGTAATATAAATATGCTTGAAAAAGTGCTAACATGAAAATGTTAGTGGTAGAAAACTTTTTTATAGCAACATTTAAATTTTTTCTAGGTGTAATAATATACATAGCATCAGGTTTTTTTTTTTTCTTCTGAAATGTTAATGTAAGTGTTGGCTGTGTAGAAATACTATTTTTGGTTGGTGTACGCTTGTACCATCTCAAAGAAAATAGCACCATGTCTTTCTGTAGAGATGTGTATTTTAAAAACTCATATATAGATAGAAATATGTGCTAATATTCCCATCTTTACTCAAGCATAGGTTTAGAATTGTTACACGAAAGACGACGCCAGTCTACTGACATTTTATAAACTGATAAACTTGACAGTTCATCACAGCATAGCATTTTTGCCAGTCTGTGACAGTCTCTTTCTGGCAGCCATCAAGTGGTGGTAAACCCTGTCTAGCTAACAGTCTGGGGGTGTAAAGAGCTTTAAAGCAGTACGGTACAGTCATGCAAACGTTATGTTCATTTCTAAGATGTCTTTCGACATCGAGGTACTCTTGGTTTCAGAATATGTTAGTGAGTAGTGTCCACCCTTCATCTCTGTGAAACATCAGCTCTGAAAGGCACAGAACCCTTAACAACTTTGTGAAGGCACCCATACCACTTGGGAATCTAAGATTCCCTCCTCGTCATGCCATGGTTCCCAGCACCTGCCAATTCTGTTCCCCAGGCCACCCAAGTAGGAGGGCGATGGGGAGTATTCTCCATGGGTCTCTCGCGTGTCTCATTAGCCAAGGTACCAAACTGACCTTTTAGTCTGAGCTATTTCTTTAAAATATATAACAAACAGCCTTGGAAGAGAGAAGTGGACATACACCTCCTATCTAGCACAGACACATTTCCTTTTGTAATCTTAATAGGTATTTTCTAAATGTATTTATCATCTGCCCATGATGATGATGCATTGAAATTAGGCGGGGCTGGGACCTTTCTTTGGCTTTGCAAACCTCTTTATGGGAATCCCTTATCAAAGCACAGTTGAAAGGGGGATGGTCACTTTATGGTAGTTCCACATGGGTAACTTCCTGGATGAGCATAAAGGGACCATCTTCAGTGCTGGCTCCATCATGGACCAACTGTGCAACCTTGGGAAAGTTATTCAAGTTCCCATCTCCACTGTGGGCATGATAATAGTACTTTGTACGTTTGTTGCAAGAGCTCAAAGATTTAACTCATGTAAAATGATTAAAACAGTGCCCAGTACTCATATATATAACCTTAGTTTTTCCACATTGAGCTATTTATACGCCATATAAACCTATCACTAGATAGGAGTGCCAAGCTAGTATGGCTCTAGTGACCTTTCCCTTTTTTTATAATGTATATAGGTTGCATTTAATCATGTGAAGTTCTCATGGTGCCCAGCATAGAATAGGTCCACATAAATAAATTCTTAATGACTACTTTGCTTCACTGACTAGTAGTAGTTTTAGCTAAAAAAAAAAAAAAAAAAAAAAAAAAAAATTGGGATTACAACTTAGACTTTTTTAAATGTAAAAATCACACATTTATTAAACACATTATTAACTTAAAAAATATATCAGTTCATTTGAAAGTGCTTCTCGTCCAACACCTTGGAGAAAACCATCAGGCCAAACTGAATTCAAAAAACAGATTACAGGGCAAATGCTGACAACAGGTATGGACAGCTACTTCCAAAAAAATGCTATTTGTTCTTTAATTGAATAATGCCATTTTCAAGTGATAGAGAGCCAGTCCTCTTGACAGAATTCCTTTTTTGTATAAGTATTCATAAATGTCTCGATATTGGAAAGAGCTGCAAACACTTTACAACAGCAGCTTAACATCTATTTTAGAAAAATAAAAACACCAAAATCCTCTTCCATTGAAAGTTGTTTATTTCTCTGGTGTACCACAGCTAAAACTGAGTTATGATAGCAGCTTAGTGGTGATTGTGTTATAGTCCTTCAGTCAAAAATGAAAAACTTGTAATATTCTAAGTATCTTTAGCTCAAATGCCATGTCATATTGAGCATTTAAAAATAACCAGACCATATTGTCCTCATATGGGAAGTTGGCACTACTGAGTTGTCAATGCCAAATGTTGGGTTAAAGCATTTAATTTTTATTTATTTTCTTGTTGCATCAAAAGATGATGGCATTGTAACTTCTGTCACCTACCAAATTTAAGATGTGTATACATTGTTCTTTACATTGTTCTAGAAAGAGATGTTAATGCTGTAGGGAATTTGCTCACTTACACCAGAGAAATAAACTACTTAGTTTTTCATGAAAAGGTTAGCTTAATGGTTTTGTTTCCTCCTAAATGCACAATACATAATACACATCTATTCATCATGTCTTCAAACTATGAAACCCAGTCTGTTAATATCAATAGCCCTCACTTGTTTTATCATGTCACTAGCGTCAATCAGGTCTCCAATGATCCAAATCCAGTCCCACTAAATAACTTAAATTAAAAGCCTCAAACATCTGCCTTGGAGATGTGTACCACTGCAAGAAGAATGCAAATGGAAACATATTTATTATAACCTTGATTTTACTAAACCTGGAGATGAAATGAATTTTATTTACCATTTGCATTTACTATTTATCAAAGCTGAAGTATTTATCTCTTGAGATTCAGAGTACTGATCTACATATTATTGCAATTTTTAAAGAAACTGAAAAATTGTTTCATACCAACATAGCATACAAAGGAAGGAGCCTTGGGGAAATACATACTTCAACATTTAATGGTAATCAAAATTTTCTCACTAAGAGGTAAAGTTTTATGCTTACTCTGCCCAATTTCTTCCATTCAAGTTAAGTGAAGAGAAACACTCCCCTAAATAAAAATTAAATCGGTTTTTCAGCCCTTGAATACCAAAGAATTTTAACAAAATAACCATATCTCTTTTTTATAAACTTTAATGAACAATGGGGAAAAATGCTTACTTGAAAGTTTCAGATGATACTTAGAAAATGTTAATATGGATTTTCCATTTTATTATAAATGTTACATTTATTTCCTCGTGTTACTGAACATATCGTAGTTGGTATCAAAATAGTATTTATGAGGCAAATTGACTTTTTGCTGTTTAACAACCATTTAATGGAACCTATAATAAGTTCTTTACAATGAGAAGCAATTTTGTTAATTTTTGTCATTAAAACGTTAAAGTAATTGTACATCTAGATATGTATTTTAAAACAAAATATAAAATATAGGTATAAATGAAGCTAACTTATGTGCTATCCTGTTTTACATAAGCACAAAACAGTTCTATTAATTTATACAAATTTACCTGTGAACTGCAAGAGATCCCTCCCTCCCGATTTTTCTAGATTTTAGAGAAAATTGTGCATTGTCCTTAAAGCCATTGGTCTATTACCTATCCTCAAATGAACGGTGACCCCATCACCTACTTAGCACTTGTCAGAATAAACCACATGCAGTGTTAGAGTGGTACCTGTTTCTTGCTTGTGTTCTCAGTTTTACAGTGCATCAGACTTAAAAATCATGAGAGCTAATAAATTCCTAGAAATTAGGAAGAAGGACTCTCTTCTCAGGTTTTCTGGACCCAAATTTTGACTTTGCTACTTACTGTATCTATGACCTTCACCAAATTACTCAACTCATGCCTTCTTTTGGTTCTGATCTGTAAGATATGGTGATAATGAAATTACATACTTCATAATGTTAAGTAAGTTAACTCATGTAAAGCTATTCGAACTAGGAGTGAAAAACAGTAGGGGCTACAGGATTAGTTTTAAACTAGTAATTGCCAGTATGGTGTGTAGCCCTAAACATGGATACAGAGACTCACACATGACGTGGGTGGGGCTCCACAGCTGCCTCTTCATCATAGCGGACTTTTTCTTTTACTTTTGGAGAAGGGAGCTCAAAATAGAGAGTTGATATGTTGTCTTCTAACTGCTGTGAGAACTCTGAGGAGGTTTTCTGCAGAGGAGTGTCCTATTTTGATTTCTGTGCTCACAGGTCAGTCTGGCTGTTGTTTTTAGACAAGAGGGAAGAGGAGATGAGCTAGTGGTGGTTTCAGGAGTTCAGGTGGTGACCTGGCTGGGGCAGAACTGAAGCCACATGGATGGATGTGTTTCAGAGGCAGGGCTTGGTGAAGGAATGCGTGTGAGAGCAAGAAAGGAGCTGAGGTTAAAGGAGATGCCTAGATGCTTCCTCCAGTTCCTTTTACTCTACTGCGGGTTAGCTGGGAAATCTTCAGACTCCAAACCAAGATTCTACTCACCTTCTTCACCTCTGTTGCTTCTTTTTATTCCTCTGCCTGGGCATCTCAGAGCTAACGAGGGCCCTAAAACGATGTCTCCTTACCCGTGCCCCCATGGATCTTGAAACCAGGTGAATACTGAACTATCTCTATGTACAGACTTCTGAAATAGAGCGTTGAATTCCCCTTCCACCAAAGTACAGTTTACTCCCAGGCAGGCCTTGACAGCATTACACAATTGCTGCATTTTCCTGATGCCCAAAGCACCCGTGTCTAGCCAAATCATTCCCACACAGCCTTCCCCGCAGCAGCTGAAGACTTCTACCACTTCCCTCAAGGTTGTCGTGATGTCCAGCCACATCTGTATGCTTACATATTGCAAATTCTTTGATATCTCAGTTATTTTCTTTGTAGTAAAACAGTAAGATAAGAAATATAATCACTTCTTTCTAGGATTGTTATTCTAATTGAATCATGTAGCTTAGACAAATATTTCGCTCTGGACAAGCATGGTGTCTCATGCATTCTGAAAGGCTGAGAAGGGTGAAACTCAAGGTCAGGAGTTTGAGACCAGCCTGGCCAACATGGTGAAACCTTGTCTCTATTAAAAATACAAAAAATTAGCTGGGTGTGGTGGTGGGTGCCTGTAATCCCAGCTACTCAGAAGGCTGAGGCAGGAGAATTGCTTGAACCTATAACACAGGATTGCACTCTAGCCCGGGTGACAACGTGAGACTACGTCTCAAAAAAATGTTGCTCTGATTTTCTCATATTTTGCCAGGCCAAGCTCTAGTCCTAGTCATCTCTTCTGTAGGGAGTGGTCCTAGATGATTCCCATGTTCCCTCACCTACATCAGTGATTCCTTTCTGCTGTGGTTTGCATCCTTTGTTTCATGTCCTGTGCACAACTTCAGGCTCTGATGGCAGGAGGTGTCACTCACCAGTCTCATGCCAGTGGTTACAAGCCTGATGCTCTATACAGAGCACATGCGCCGGGACACTCAGTGAGGGGTCAGTGAGTGCACAGCTCCTCCCTGTACCAACAATGTTTCTGCCTCGTTGTATCCCTGGGAGTCATCATCTCATATGCTCTCCTGATGGAATCCAAGGCATTTTGTTTGCTCCCATCTTTTTGAAACTCTATGCTTCTCTCTTCCTTTATACCCAACCAAGGATTTAAAACCTATATTGTGTTTCTTTTTCTCATAATTTTCACATAGTTGGCTGTTTATTTCAGAGTTACATAATGCCAATCCCTTTTTTGGCAGATATAAACCACTTACATGGTCATTCTAGAGACCAGCTTGCAATGCAGAGGAAAACACCTAAGTGTGTCTAATTCCTTAACCCAGCTATGTGTGGCCTTAACACACAAATGTAGCTCATATGGACATAAAGACTAGTTTTCTATTTATGTCGTCAAGGCATTCTGTTCTGCATATATTCACAAACAACTCAACTTGACAGTGATACACTGGAGATTCTTGTTCATTTTGTCAACCTGGGAAGTAACAGGCACATGTGTGAGAAATCGTTTAAGAAATCTATGGGTAACACATCATTGGTGAAAATAAAATTCCACTGAGATGGTGTATCTGTGATACCCAAAGAGCTGAATTATTTTCAGGCAAAACAATTTCTATTTAGCTTTAAAGATAATGGAACAACCCATGTTAGTCAGGACACTGAAATAAAATCAACTGGTTCACTATAAATATTCACAATCAACAAGATCAGTTTTATAGAAAACTGGGAGATGCTCTTTTAATTAATTTTACAAATTATTAAATAAATTTTGAAAAAGGGTGTCAGATTTATCATACTCTTTTTGGCCAAATAAAATAGATGTAAGAAGATAGTGTGTTGTTGGCAAAAAAGTAGACAAATGGGTAAATGGAACAGAATAGAGGGCCCAGAAATAAAACTACAGAAATTTAGTCAATGAATCTTGAGCAGAAGAGCAAACTCAGCACAATGGAGTAAAGATAATCTTACAAATGGTGCTGGAAAAACTGGAGATCTACATTCTAAAAAAATAATTGAGACACAGACCTTAAGCCCTTCAGAAAAATTAATCCATTATGTATCACACACCCACATGTAAAGTACAAAAATATAAATTCCTAGAAGATAACAGAAGAAAATTGTGGTGCCCTTGGGTTTGGTGATGACATTTCAGATACAAAAACAGAGGCAAGATGTGTTTTAAAAAGAACTGATACATAGAACTTCATGAAAATGAAAGTCCTCAGCTCTGCAAAAGACACTATAAAGAAAATGAAAAGACCAGTCACAGACTAGGAAAAAAAGGATTTGCAAAAGACACATGAAATAAAGAACAGGTATCTAAACCATATAAAAACTCTTTAAAAAGGAAAGAACCTGACTAAAAATGGGCAAAAGGCCTGAACAGATACCTCATAAAGAAGATAAACAGATGGCAACTGAGCATATGAAAAGACGCTCCACGTCATGTATCATTAGAATTGCAAATTAAAGCAATGAGATACTACTGCACATCTACGAGAATGGCTGGAATCCAGACACTGACAGCACCAGATGCTGGCGACGATGTGGAGCAACAGGAAACTCTCACTCATTGCTGGTGGGAATGCAAAATAGTGCAGTCTTCTTTGAAGACAATCTGTCAGTTTCTTACAAAATTAAAAATAGTCTTACCATTCACTCTATCAATCTCAACCTTCGATATTTACTCAAATATGTTAAAAACCTATGTCTACATGAAAATCTGCACACATATGTTTATAGAAGCTTTATTCATAACTGCAAAACTTGGAAGAAACCCAGATGTCCTCAGTACGTAAATGGGTAAATAAACCATGGTACATACAGACAATGGACTACTGTTCAGTACTAAAAATGAATGAGATCTAGAGCCATGCAAAATAGAGGAAACTTAAATGTATATTACTAAGTGAAAGAAGCTAATATGAAAGGCTATAGGACATATGATTCCCACTATATGACATTCTAGTCAAGGTAAAACTATGGAGAACAAAAGATCAGTGTTTGTCAAGGGTTGGATGCAGGAAGGCATGAATGGGTGGAGCACAGGAGGTTTTTAGGGCAGGGAAACTACTTGGTGTGAAACTATCGTGGTGGATCTATGTCATTACACATTTGTCCAAGCCCACGGATGATACAACACCAAAAGTGAGCTCTCCTGTGAATACTGGGCTCTGGGTGATAACGGCGTGTCAATGTAGGTGCATCCACTGTAACATGTATCCCATCTTGGTGTGAGGTGTTCATAGTGGGGGCTGCTGTGCACATGTTGGGGGGCAGCATATTAGACATCTCTGTGTCTTCCATTCTATTTTGCTGTGAACGTAAAACTACTCTGAAAAACAATGTCAAAGAAACAAAGGCTGTGAAAATAAAAATTACATTTTATAAAGTGACCTTGACATTTGGCAAGTCTTTCTCAGATAGTATACAAATTTAAAATGGGTTTTAATTTTTTATTTAATGCTTATTATCATACTTTTATTCATGAGGTATATGTGCAGAATGTGCAGATTTGTTACATAGGTATACACATGCCATGGTGGTTTGCTGCATCCAACACCACGTTATCTAAATAGGTACTTCTCCTAATGCAGTCTCTCCCCCTAGTGCTCCACTCCCCCGCTATTCCTCCCCTAACACAGCAAACCCATACGCTCCACTGTGTGTGATGTTCCCCTCTCTGTGTCCATGTGTTCTCATTCTTCAACACCCACTTATGAGTGAGAATATACAGTGTTTGGTTTTCTGTTCTTGTGTCAGTTTGCTGCGAATAATGGTTTCCAGCTTCATCTTTGTCCCTGAAAAGGACAGGAACTCATCCTATTTAATGGCTGACAAGTATTCCATGGTGTATATGTGCCATATTTTCTTTATCCAGTCTATCGTTGATGGGCATTTGGGTTGGTTCTACGTCTTTGCTATGGTAAACAGTGCCACATTAAACATATGTGTGCATGTGTCTTTATAATAGATTGATTTATACTTCTTTGGGTATATACCAAGTAATGGGATTGCTCAGTCAAAAGGTATTTCTGGTTCTAGACCCTTGAGGAATTACCACACTGTCTTCCACAATGGTTGAACTAATTTACATTCCCACCAACAGTGTAAGTGTTTCTATTTCTCCACATTCTCTCCAGCATCTGCTGTCTCCTGAGTTTTTAATGATTTGCCATTCTAACTGGCATGACATGGTATCTCAATGTGGTTTTCATTGGCATTTCTCTAATGACCAGTCATGATGAGGTTTTTTATATGTTTGTGGGCTGCATAAATGTCTTCTTTTGAGAAGTATCCATTCACATCCTTTTCCCACTTTTTGATGCAGTTGTTTTTGTCTTCTAAATTTGTTTAAGTTCTTTGTAGATTCTGGATATTATCCCTTTGTCAGATGCACAGATTGTAAAAATTTTCTCCCATTCTGTTGGTTGCTGGTTCACTCTAATGATAGTTTATTTTGCCGTGCAGAAGTTCTTTAGTTTAATTAGATCCCATTTGTCTATTTTGGCTTTTGTTGCCATTGCTGTTGGTGTTTCAGTTATAAAGTCCTTGCCCACGTCTATGTCCTAAATGGTATTGCTTATGTTTTCTTCTAGGGGTTTTATGGTGTTAGGTCTTATGTTTAAATCTTTAACCCATCTGGAGTTACTTTTTGTACAAGGTGTAAGGAAGGGGTCCAGTTTCAGCTTTGTGAATATGGCTAGCCAGTTTTCCCAACACCATTTATTTAATAGGGGAATTCTTTCCCACTGCTTGTTTTTTTCAGGTTTGTCAAATATCAGATTGTTGTAGGTGTGTGGCATTCTTTCTGAGGCCTCAGTTCTTTTCCATTGGTGTATATTTTTGTTCTAGTACCAGTACCATGCTGTTTTGATTATTGTGGCCTTGTCATAGAGTTTGAAGTCAAGTAGCATGATGTCTCCAGCTTTGCTGTTTTTTGCTTAGGATTGTCTTGGCTATGTGGGCTATTTTATGGTTCCATATAAAATTTAAGGTGAGTTTTTCAAATTCCATGAAAAAAGTCAATGGTAGCTTCATGGGGATAGCACTGAATCTATAAATTACTTTGGGCAGTATGGTCATTTTCACAATATTGATTCTTCCAATTCATGAGCATGGAATATTTTTCCATCTGTTTCTGTCAGCTCTTACTTCCCTGAGCAGTGGTTTGTCGTTCCCCTTGAAGAGGTCCTTCACATCCCTTGTTAGTTGTTTTCCTAGGTATTTTATGTTCTTTGTAGCAATTTTGGATGGCAGTTCACTCATGATTTGGCTCTCCATTTGTCTGCTACTGGTGTATAGGAATGCTTGTGATTTTTGCACATTGTTTTGTATCCCGGGACTTTGCTGAGGTTGCTTATCAGCTTAAGGAGATTTTGCGCTGAGATGATGGGGTCTTCTAAATATAGAATCATGTTGTCTACAAATAGAGATAATTTGACTTCCTCTGTTTCTAGTTTAATACACTTTATATCTTTCTCTTGCTGAATTGCCCTGGCCGGAACTTCCAGTGCTACGTTGACTAGGAGTGGTAAGAGGACATCCTTGTCTTGTGCTGGTTTTCAAAGGAAATGCCTCAAGTTTTCGCCCATTCAGTATGATATTGGCTGTGGGTTTGTCATAAATAGCTCTTATTATTTTGAGATATATTTCATCAATACCTAGTTTATTGAGAGTTTTTAGCATAAAGGCTATTGAATTTTGTTGAAGGCATTCTCTGCCACTATTGAGAAAATCATGTGGTTTTTGTCTTTGGTTATGTTTATGTGATGGATTACATTTATTGATTTGCATATGTTGAACCAGCCTTGCATCCAAGGGATGAAGCTCACTTGATCGTGATGGATCAGCTTTTTGATGTGCTGTTGAATTCAGTTTGCCAGTATTTTATTGAGGATTTTTGCATTGATGTTCATCATGGATATTGGCCTGTAATTTTCTTTTTAAGTTATGTTTCTGCCAAGTTTTGGTAACAGGATTATGTTGGTCTCATAAAATGAGTTAGAGAGGATTCTCTCTTTTTCTATTGTTTGAAATAGTTTCAAAAGAATAGGTAGCCACTCCTCTTTGTACCTCTGGTAGAATTTGGCTGTGAAACTGATCCTGAACGTTTTTTGGTTGACAAGCTATTAATTGCTGCCTCAATTTTAGATCTTGTTGTTGGTCTGCTCAGGGATTCAACTTCTTCCTGGTTTAGTCTCGGGAGGATGTAAGTGTCCTAAAGTCTATCCATTTTTTCTAGATTTTCTAGTTTATTTGCATAGAGATGTTTATATTATTCTCTGACAGTAGTTTGTATTTCTCTGGGATTGGTGGTGATATCCCCTTTATCATTTTTTATTGCATCTATTTGATTCTTCTCTCATTTCTTATTTATTACTCTGACCAGTGGTCTATCTATTGTGTTAATCTTTTATTTTATTTTATTTTCAAAAAGTGCAGAACGTAGAGTAAATCTCATTCTCCAACAAAGGACACCTACCACTATAAAATTCCAAGACTAATAGTGCAATGTATTGGCATAGTAAGAACTTTGACCTTTTTTTTTTTTTTTTTTTTTTAGAAAAAGAGAAAAATAGAAAGAAGGAAGAAAAAAAGAGAATGAAATAAAGAGAAAGAAGAAGAAAAAAAAAAAGGGAGAGAGAACGGGAATCTTGCTCTATTGCCCAGGCTAGAATGCAGTCTACAAATGGATATTAAAAGCTTTTTTTATACTAATAAGTGTGTTATACAATGGGAGACAGGAAGGAATAAGGGAGGAAAATAACAAACAAACAGCCAACCAATATTTCATTTAAACCTATGAAATGCTATGCAATTGCTAGGGAGTGATTTATTCCCAACCATGTGGTCACTTTTAGAATAAATGTGATGTGTTACTGAAAAAAAAATGTATATTTTGTGGATTTGGAGTAGAGAGTTCTGTAAATGCTTATTAAGTTTACTTGCTTGAGGTTTAAGTTCAAGTCCTGGGTATCCTTCTTAACCTTCTGTCTCATTAATTTGTCCAATATTGACAATGTAATGTTAAAGTCTCCCACTATTATTGTGTGGGAGTCCAAGTCTCTTTGTAAGTCACCAAGAAGTTGCCCTATGTATCTGGGTGCTCCTATATTGGGTGCGCATAGACTTAGGGTCGTTAGCTCTTCCCGTTACATTGATCTCTCTACCATTATACAATGTCCTTCTTATCTTTTTCGGTTTCTATTACTTTAAAGTCTATTTTATCAGAGATGAGAATTGCCACTACTGCTTTTTTTTTTTTTTTTTTTTGCTCTCCATTTGGTTGGCAAATCTTCCTCCATCCCTTTGTTTTGAGTCTCTGTATATCCTTGCATGTAAGATGGATCTGGATGCAGCTTCCTGATGGGTCCTTTGAAGTGGCTGATACTGGTTGTTCCCCTCTATACATAGTGCCTCCTTCAGAAGCTCTTGTAAAGCAGGCCTGGTGGTAATGAAATCTCTGAGTACTTGCTTGTTTGCAAAAAATTGTATTTTTCCTTCACTTATGAAACTTAGTTTGGCTGGATATGAAATTCTGGGTTGAAAGTTCTTTTCTTTAAGGATGTTGAATATTGGCCCCCACTCTCTTCTGGCCTGTAGGGTTTCTGCTGAGAGATGAGCTGTGAGTCTGATAGGCTTCCCCTTGTGGGTAACCTGACCTTTCTCTCTGGCCGCCCGTAGTATTTTCTCCTTCGTTTCAACCCTGATGAATCTAATGATTATGTGCCTTGGGGTTGCTCTTTTTGAGGAATATCTTTGTGGTGTTCTCTGTATTACCTGGAGTTGGGTATTGTCTTGCCTTGCTAGGTTAGGAAAGTTTTCCTGGATAATATCCTGAAAAATATTTTCCAGCTTGGATTCATTCTCTTTGTCACATTCAGGTACACCTATCAAACGTAAATTAGGTCTTTTCACATAGTCCCATATTTCTTGGAGACTTTGCTCATTCCTTTTTACCCTTTTTTCTCTAATCTTGTCTTCTCGTTTTATTTCGTTAAGTTGGTCTTCGACCTCTGAAATCCTTTCTTCTGCTTGATCAATTCGACTGTTAAAACTTGTGCATACTTCTCAAAGTTCTCCTATTGTGTTTTTCAACTCCATTAATTCACTTATATTCCTCTTTAAATTGTCCATTCTCATGAACATTTCGTGAAACCTTTTTTCAAGGTTCTTAGTTTCCTTGCATTGGGCTAGCACATGTTCTTTTAGCTTACAGAAGTTTCTCATTATCCACCTTCTGAAGCCTGATTCTGTTGATTCCTCACATTCATTTTCTATCAGGCCTTGTTCAATTGGTGATGAGGCACTGCAATCCTCTGTAGGAGGAGAGGCATTCTGATTTCGGGTGTTTTCAGCCTTTCTGCACTGGTTTCTTCCCATCTTCGTGGATTTATCCACCTGTCGTCTGTGTAATTGCTGACCTTCAGACTAGGTCTCTGAGTGGACGTCCAGCTTGCTGGTGATAAAGTTTCCTCTATTTCTTAATTTTCCTTTGGCGGATGTCCCTCCCCCACAGAGCTGGACCTTCCTGGGTTCAGCTGTACTTGCTATGAAACTCTCAATCTTCAGCAGTTCCAACCGCTGTTTTTATTTTATTTTTTTTTGTGGAGGGGGGTACCAGCCTTCCCCTGCGGCGACCCACTACGCCGGCTGAAACAGCGGCGTTAAGATTTGTGGCACTTTTCTGCCCGGGAATCTCCCGGTCTGGTTCCCCACTTTAGTCCGCTTTTTAATCAGCTGAATGGGAGACTCTGCTTTCCCAGAGCTCCAAACGCCAACCAAAGGGCACTCAGTCCCGTATACTCCGGACTGAGAACCGCCGCGTCGGGGCGCCTGCAAAACGGCCGTGCCCTCCAAAAGGGTCGCGCTGGTGACCCGTGGGGCTTCTCCGCCAAGAATCTCTTGGTCCGTGGGCTATGAAAATTCGTCTGAAAATGTGGCGTCCACTCACTCTCTGCACTTTCAGTGGGAGCTACAATCCTGAGCTGCTGTTAATCGGCCATCTTGGATCTCTCTCCTATTGTGTTAATCTTTTAAAAAAAAAAAACCGCTCCTGGATTCATTGATTTTTTTGTGTCTCTATCTTCTTCAGTTCTGCTCTGATATTAGCTATTTCTTGTCTTCTGCTAGTTTTGAATTTGTTTGTTCTTGCTCCTCTAGTGCTTTTACTTGTGATATTAGGGTGTCAATTTTAAATCTTTTCTCATTTCTCTTGTGGGCATTTAGTGCTATAAATTTCCCTCTACACACTGCTTTAAATGTGTCCCAGAGATCTTGGTATGTTGTGTCTTAATTATCATTGGTTTTAAAGAACATCTTTACTTCTGCCTTCATTTCGTTGTTTATCCAGTAGTCATTCAGAAGCAGGTTGTTCAACTTCCCATGTAGTTGTGTGGTTTTGAGTTTCTTAATACTGAGTTCTAATTTGATTGCACTGAGGTCTGAGAGACTGTTCTGATTTCTGTTCTTTTGCATTTGCTGAAGAGTGTTTTACCTCCAATTCTGTAGTCAGATTTAGATTAAGTGTGATGTGGTGCTTAGAATAATGTATATTCTCTGGATTCAGGGTGGAAAGTTTTGTAGATGTCCATTAGGTCTGCTTGGTCCAGATCTGAGTTCAAGTCCTAAATATCCTTGTTAATTTTCTGTCTTGTTGACAGATATGTGTAATATTGACAGTGGGGTGTTAAAGTCTCCCAGTATCATTTTGTGGGAGTCTAAGTCTTTTTGTAGATCTTTAAGAATTTGCTTTATGAATCTGTGTGCTCCTGCATTGGGTGCATATATATTTAGGATAGTTAGCTCTTCTTGATGCAGTGATCCCTTTATCCTTATCTAATGCCCTTCTTTGTCTCTTTTGATTTTGTTGGTTTAAAGTCTGTTTTATTAGAGACTAGGATTGCAACACTTGCTTTTTTTTGCTTTCCATTTGCCTGGTAAATCTTCCTCCATCCCTTTATTTTGAGCCTGTGTATGTCTTTGCATGTGAGATTGGTCTCCTGAATACAGTACACTAATGGGTCTTGACTCTTGATCCAATTTGCCAATCTGTGTCTTTTAACTGGGACATTTAGCCCATTTACATTTAAGGTTAATATTGCAATGTGTGAACTTGATCCTGCCATTACGATGCTAGCTGGTTTTTTTGCCTGTTAGTTAATGCAGTTTCTTCATAATGTTGATGGTCTTTAAAATTTGGTAGGTTTTTGCAGTGGCTGGTACTGTTTGTTCCTTTCCATGCATTTCTCCTTTCCATATAAAGCTTAGTTTGGCTGGATATGAAATTCTGGGTTGAAAATTCTTTTCTTTAAGGATGTTGAATATTGGCCCCCACTCTCTTCTGTCTTTCAGAGTTTCTGCTGATAGATATGCTGTGAGTCTGACGGATTTTCCTTTGTGGGTAACCCGACTTTTCTCTTTGGCTTCCCTTAGCATTTTTTCCTTCATTTCAACACTGGTGAATCTGATGACCATGTGTCTTAGGGTTGTTTTTCTCAAGAACTATCTTTGTGGTGGTCTCTGCATTTCCTGAATTTAAATGTTGTCCTGCCTTGTTAGGTTGGGAAAGTTCTCTTGGATAATATTCTGAAGAGCGTTTTCCAACTTAGTTTCTCACTTTCAGGTATAACAATCAAATATAGATTTGGTCTTTTCAGATAATCCCATATTTCTTGGAGCTTTTATTCATTTCTCTTTACTCTTTTTCCCCTAATCTTGTAATCTTGTGATGTTTCCTTGAGTTGATCTTCAATCTCTGATATCCTTTTTTCCACTTGATTGATTTGGGTATTGAAACTTGTGTATGCTTCATGAAGTTCTCATGTTTTGTTTTTTAGCTTCATCAGGTCATTTATGTTCTTCTCTACAGTGGTTATTCTAGGTACCATTTCATCTAACCTTCTTTCAAGGTTCTTAGCTTTCTTGCATTGGGTTAGAACATGCTCCTTTTGCTCAGAGAAGTTTGTTATTAACCACATGCTGAGACCTGCTTCTTTCAGTTAGTCAAACTCATTCTTTGTCCTGCTTTGCTGCCTTGCTGGTGAGGCATTGTGATCCCTTGGAGGAGAAGAAATGTTCTGGTTTTTGGAGTTTTCAGCCTTTTTGCACTTTTTTCCCCATCTCTGTGGATTTATCTACCTTTGGTCTTTGAAGTTGTTGACCTTTGGATGGGGTCGCTGAGTGGATGTCCTTTCTGTTGATGTTGAAACTAGTTCTTTCTATTTGTTAATTTTCCTTCTAACAGTCAAGGCCCTCTGCTGGAGGTCCACTCCAGACCCTGCTTGCCTGGGAATCACCAGCAGAACAGCAGAGATCGTTGCCTGTCTCTTCCTTTGGTAGCTTTGTCCCTTTAAAACATGCCACATACTTGACATTTTATGTATAACATGCAGATAAGTTAAAAACAAACAAAAAACAACTGATTGTTGGTCTCCTCCCAAGACCAGCTGACTCAGAATCCCTGAGGGTCAAACCTAGACATTAGTATTTGCTTTAAATCTCTCGAGATGATTTTAATATATAACCAGTAGAGAATCACTGGCATTATGAAATGGGTACAGGATTTACAACGAGAGAGTGGACTTAGGACTTCAACTCTGCAGATTAGTAGTTTTCACCTCATTTGTGGCGCAGGTTTTCAGAGATTTTATGAGATTTGTAGATAAGCTACTTGATATATTTGGCAGGAAATATACACTACAAAAATGGTGGGCATAATTATGAATGACCTCCAGGCTGTGTGCAAAAGAAACATGGCACATAAATATCTGGGACATCGTTCCTATTGAAATCAACCCCAAACATATATGTTATTGTCAACTGTTAAGTTCCAGTTTTGAGAGAATAATTTCATTTAGGGTTGAACTCAAAAAACATACCAATGTATCTTGATATCCTAGCTTCCCATACTGTTACTTAATTGTAATACTACCTTATTAAATAGAAAATAATCAATAAATACTAATGTTGATTCAGTATTGCCTGACTTTCAGGAACTGCAATAAAAATGACAAAAATAACAGCAAGAAAAATAAAAGCTATTTGGGAGAACTAAACTACCTTCCATAATCATTTATCTATTTATATATAAGTATATAGATAAAATAAGTTTAAAATTTTTAACATGAACAAAATACTGTACACAAAAAGAACCCAGTGATCTGATTTTTTTGTTGAAGACTATGTGAATCCTTCTGGTAGTATCACTGGAGCAAAAATATCATTGTAAATAAGTCAAAAAATAACAGATGCTGGTGAGGCAGTGGAGAAAAGGGAACACTTTTTATGGTGCTGGTGGAGGTGTAAATTAGTTCTGCCACTGTGGAAAGCAATTTGGTGATTTCTCAAAGCACTAAAAATAGACCCTGTCATTGAACCCAGTAATCCCATTATTGGGTATATATCCAAAGAACATAAATTGTTCTACCATAAAGACACATGCATATGTATGTTTATGTATGTTCAAATGCTCATCAATGGTGGACTGGATACAGAAAATATGCATACATATCATGGAATACTACGTAGCCATAAAAATAGTGAGATTATGTCCTTTACAATGTGGATAAAGCTGGAGGTCATTATTCCAAGTGAAATAATTTGACTAGTTTCAATACCTGCAATGAAAAATTCGACTCACACACACACACCCCCAATTTCTATAGCCAGATTTTCATTCTATATGTACTGACCTGAGAAGATATACATGATACATGAAACAGATTACAGAACCATAAAAATCATTGTCTATATAGAAATATTATATAGTTTTTAACTTAGAAAAAGTGGGAAATTACATTATTTCTAATTTGATACTAGTTTTAATACACCTGCAATGAAGATCTGGCTGTAGAAACTGTGTGTGTGAGTGAATGGAAGTTTTCTTCTGGTTGGCTTTGCATTATAGACTATTACTTTGTAAGACTAGAGTTTCAAAAAGTACCCAAATTTTTTACTCTTTTAAGATTATTACTATATACTGTAAATAGCTTTCTCAAAAACTTACCCTACTTCACAAATTAAATAAATGCTTTATTACTGAGCATCAATGTGGTATGCAGAGTAGGTGATGCACAAATAAATTAGGCACTGCTTTTCACTTGAAATAATTTAAAATTAGATGGAAGATAAATAGGTAAGCTTGTGTTGAATTATGTTTTAACATATTGTGTAGAGTATTATTGCAGGGCTTAATGTCTGAATTTCCTCCAGATTTCATCCCTGCAAATTGAAAACAGCAGCATAGAATAGGATGTGCTGTGTAAATCACATCATGTCTATACTATTGACATTTAGGATTCACCTAACTTTCAAGAATACATAGCTTATTTTAAATGGCTGGAATATTTTATATGAAATAGATTGGTTTTAATAATCCTCACATGGTGTGGGAGAGAACCTCTGAATGTGGGAACCTGGACTTCTCCCCAAAGGATTCAGTTCCGACCTAAACCCACAAAGATGGGCAGATGCCCGTGGAACACTTACGCTTACAAGTGGGCGGCTTCCCCTTGTTACTCCACAACCCATCTTCTTGACACACAGCTGTTGCTTGCTGGCTGGATTCAAGCTTGAAGCCCTCGTGACATTCATAGACCACTTTACTGTCCAAAGTGAACTCGTTACCGGTAAATGAACCATTTCCTGGGGGATTCTGGGATTCCACAGGACACAGCTGAAAAGAAATGAAACAAATGCAGGCTTATTCTAACAGACATTATTTTCTATTTATTAAAATTATTAATTGCTATTAATCATATTTTTCATTTTAAATACATACAAAAATGTGAATTATATTTCTTTTTTTTCTGGAGACGTTGTCTCACTCTGTAGCTCAGGCTGGAGTGCAATGACTCGATATCAGCTCACTGCAACCTCTGCCTCTCGGATTAAAGTGATTCTCACGCCTCAGCCTCCTGAGTAGCTGAAAGTACAGGCATGCACCACTAGGCCATCTATTTTTGTATTTTTAGTAGAGATGGGGTTTCATTTTGTTGGCCAGGGTGGTTGCCAACTCCCAATCTCAGGTGATCCACCCATCTTAGCCTCCCAAAGTGCTAAGATTATAGGTGTGAGCTACTCTGCCCAACAGAAATTATATTTCTAGGGTGTGGGTTAAGTATACACATTTTCAAAATCCTAAGGATGCTAAAAGTTAATGAGAAACAGTGGAAAATGGGTCATAATAAAACATGTTCATAATTATTTTTCTGGACGATAATGCTGACCCCTCTCCTGCAGCTTAACCACAGTCTGACATATTTTATCAGAGGGTATGGCCAGGGGAGCACAGCGTCACACACTCAGCTTCAACTCATACTGGAAAGAAAGGGGAAGGATGAAATCGCATCTTCATCAGCACAACGTTTATGGCAGTATTGACTCTTTGGTGTTGAAATTCCTAGAATCGGCATTAGATTAAGCCATCGCCGCCTCAGCTCTCAAAAGCCTTCCCCTTTTATTGTTCCTCTCCCCCCTTCCCCCGAATCGTTTTCCTTGAAGTCCCCAGGAATGTCTGTTATTAAGAAACAGAACATAAGGAACTGATACAGGAGGCTCTCGGGGAAGATTGCCGGTGCAGAAGGCACCGTCTAGTGGAGATGTGATCGCTTTCATGGGAAAGACCATGCAAGAAAGAGGCATGCGTGGAGAAGAGGTTTTTTACAGAATAAGATGTGGGGAGAATTCTGTGAAAACACTTTCTTTTGACATTTACTATATCTGACCCACATGTATCTACTATGGTGAAGGAAAAAATTCTCAAGTGATTTCACATGATCATCATGAAACCAAAAGTCAGGCAGGTAAAGGGGGACATTTCAAGCATCACTACCCACTTCAGGTGTACTTGTTAGAGAAAAGTTCTACAGTAACTAAAGAGCCTTCTTTTACTCAATCAGTAACAATGATATTGCTTACACCACGAATTGAAATTTAGATAATTCAATCTCTGCCCCCCCCCCATTCTAATGAGAATATATGTGTAATATGACAGAGCTGTATAATTCTACATTTAAAGCATATGACTACTCTAAGGTGACACAATGAATTAGTAAAACCTCTGGCCAGAGAGCAAATCTTACTGACTCCCAACTGAGACTATTTTCACTTCTACAAAATAACAGATTATTTCTGGTATTGTTGGAGTTCCTTGCTTTGGTGTCTTAGTTCTTTCTTCTTTGTCAAAATATTAAATACAATTGGAAATTACCAGAGAAGTAAAAGAAAATGTATTGCTAATAAAATTCAAACTCCTGGAGATTCCAAGGTCTAAAATGTTTCACGTTTAAATATATGATCAGTTATTGCAACCATCAAAAATACATGTGGGCTGGGAACAGTGGCTCACATCTGTAATTCCAGGACTTTGGGAGGCCAAGGTGGGAGGATTGCTTGTGTCCAGGAGTTCCATACCAGCCTGGGCAACATGGTAAAACCCTGTCTCTATCATCAAAAATACAAAACTTAGCCAGGCGTGTGGTGGCACACACTTGTTGTCCCAGCTATTCAGGAGGCTGGGGTGGATGCATTGCTTAAGCCCAGGAGGTGGAGATGCAGTGAGCTGAGGTTGTGCCAGTCAACTCCAGACTGGGTGACAGAGCAAGACCCTGTCTCAAAAAACAACCCGTGCATGTGTGTATGTGTGCATGTGTATGTATGTCATACTACAATAATCCATTTGCAGTAGAAGGAAAACAGAAACCATAGACATCTAGGCATCATTTGGGGTGAAGCATTTAAAATAGTGAGTGATAATCTTTGGCTCTGTGGCAACAACAGGTTCGTGGGAAGATTGTTGGCATGTGGAAAGTGTTCATCTTAATTTTCTGAGTGCAGTAAATGTCAGAGGTTCATCCCTTTCCTTCCTGTGTGTATCTCATGATGTTCCAATATGTAGCTTCCTTGTCATTTTTTCTCAGATTTCACTCCAATAATCATTTGTTCATGATTACAAGCCTTAATTTCTCTTCCGCTCACTGGAATATGCCCAGTGTTCAGCTTCCTTAAAATCCTCATTTGGGGTGAGCACAGAATGAAATGACATTTTTCTGATGGGTTAAAAGGGAAAGATGACATTGTACAAACAAAGAGGAAGCCCGATCATAAAAGGATTCATACTCAGAAGACCAAAGCAGAAAACCTTTATTGCTCCTTCTGTTACATCTGGATGCTTACTTGAGACGTGAACTCTGCTTCTCAGGTCTTAAAGACAACCCGTTTTATGTTGCCTGATCAACAACTGGGAATCTTTTTATCATTTTGAACCACGGAGTTTAGTCCTTAAGTGTCTTAACAAAAGGCTATTTAGTGGATTTAAGATACCTGTTGGAAATTGGTCAAAAGTAGAATTATAACACTTCTGATTTAATGAAGACTCAGCATAATCCTTCTGGACTAAAATCAGGCTCATGGGATGAAGACAGTTTCTTGCTAAAGTCTAGTTTTAATTCCTCTCTCATTTATTCCCAAAATTTTGCATGATTGCTATATGACAGGTAGCATGATGCCTCCAGCTTTTCTTTTTTTTTTTTTTTTTTTTTTTGCGTAGGATTGTCTTGACTATGTGGGCTCTTCTTGGTTCCATATGAAGCTTAAAGAGGTTTTTTTCAAATTCCATGAAGAAAGTCAATAGTAGCTTGATGGGGATAGCACTGAATCTATAAATTACTTTGGGCAGTATGACCATTTTCACGATATTGATTCTTCCTATACATGAGCATGGAATGTTTTTCCATCTGTTAGTGTCCTCTGTTATTTCTTTGGGCTGTAGTTTGTAATTTGTATTGAAGGGCTCCTTCACATCCCTTGTTAGTTGTATTCATAGGTATTTTATTCTCTTGGTAGCAATTGTGAATGACAGTTCACTCATTATTTGGCTCTGTTTGTCTATTATTGGCGTATAGGAATGCTTGTGAGTTTGCACACTGATTTTGTATCCTGGGAGTTTGCTGAAGTTGCTTATCAGCTCAAGGAGATTTTGGGCTGAGACCATGGGGTCTTCTAAGTATACAATCATGTCATCTGCAAACAGGGACATTTTGACTTCCTCTATTCCTAATTGAATGCCCTTTATTTTTTTTCTTTCCTGTTTGCCCCAGCCAGAAATTTGAATGCTATGTTGAATAGGAATGGTGGCAGAGGGTATCCTTGTCTTGTGCGAGTTTTCAAAGGGAATGCTTCCAGTTTTTTCCCGTTCAGTATGATTTTGTCTGTGGGACTGTCATAAATAGCTCTTATTATTTTGAGACATGTTTCATCAATACCTAGTTTATTGAGAGTTTTCAGCATAAAGGGCTGTTGAATTTTGTTGAATATCTTCTCTGCATCTATTGAGTAATCATGTGGTTTTTGTTACTGGTTCTGTTTATGAGATGGATTATGTTTATAGATTTGCATATGTTGAACCAGCCTTGTATCACAGGGATGAAGCCCAAATTGATTGTGATGCATAAGCTTATTTAATTTTTTTAATTTTTATTTTTTATGTTTTGCTTTTATTTTTTTATTGCATTTTAGGTTTTGGGGTACATGTGAAGAACATGCAAGATTGTTGCATAGGTACATACATGGCAGTGTGCTTTGCTGCCTTCGTCCCCATCACCTATATCTGGCATTTCTCCCCATGCTATCTCTCCCCCAAATCCCACCCCCTGCTGTTCCTCCCCTAGTTCCCCCCCAACAAACCCCAGTGTGTGATGTTCCCCTCCCCTGTGTCCATCTGTTCTCATTGTTCGACACTCACCTATGAGTGACAACATGCCGTCTTTGATTTTTTGTTCTTGTGTCAGTTTGCTGAGAACGATGGTTTCCAGGTTCATCCATGTCCTTACAAAGGACACGAACTCATAGATTTTATGGCTGCATAGTATTCCATGGTGTATATGTGCCACATTTTCCCTGTCCAGTCTATCATTGATGGGCATTTGGGTTGGTTCTAAGTCTTGGCTATTGTAAACAGTGCTTCAATGAACATTCGTGTGCATGTGTCCTTATAGTAGAATGATTTATAATCCTTTGGATATATACCCAATGATGGGATTGCTGGGTCAAATGGAATTTCTATTTCTAGGTCCTTGAGGAATCGCCACACTGTCTTCCACAATGGTTGACCTAATTTATACTCCCACCAACAGTGTAAAAGTGTCCCTATTTCTCCACATCCTCTCCAGCATCTGTGGTCTCCAGATTTTTTAATGGTCGCCATTCTAACTGGTGTGAGATGGTATCTCAATGCAGTTTTTATTTGCATTTCTCTAACGACCAGTGATGATGAGCATTTTTTCAAATGTTTGTTGGCCTCATATATGTGTTCTTTTGTAAAGTGTCTGTTCACACCCTTCGCCCACTTTTGAATGAGATTGTTTTTTTCTTGTAAATCTCTTTTAGTTCTTTGTAGGTTATGGATATTAGCCCTTTGTCAGATGGGTAGATTGCAAAAGTTTTTCCCATTCTGTTGGTTGCTAGCTCACTCCAATGATTGTTTCTTTTGCTGTGCAGAAGCCGTGGAGTTTGATTAGGTCCCATTTGTCTATTTTGGCTTGTGTTGACAATGCTTTTGGTGTTTTGGTCATGAAGTCCTTGCCAATGCCCATTTCCTGAATGGTTTTGCCAAGATTTTCTTCTAGGGTTTTTATGGTGTTAGGTCTTATGCTTAAGTCTCTAATTTATCTGGAGTTAATTTTAGTGTAAGGTGTCAGGAAGGGGTCCAGTTTCTGCTTTCTGCACATGGCTAGCCAGTTTTCTCAACATCATTTACTAAACAAGGAATCCTTTCCCCCATTGCTTGTTTTTGTGAGGTTTGTCAAAGATCAGATGGTTGCAGATGTGTGGTGTTGCCTCCGAGGCCTCTGTTCTGTTCCATTGGTCTATTTCTCTGTTTTGGTACCAGTACCATGCTGTTTTGATTACTGTAGCCTTGCAGTATAGTGTGAAGTCCAATAGTGTGATGCCTCCAGCTTTGTTCTTTTTGCTTAGAATTCACTTGGCTATGCGGGCTCTCTTTGGTTCCATATGAAGTTTAAGGTGTTTTTTTTCCAATTCTGTGAAGAAAGTCATTGGTAGCTTGATGGGGATAGCATTGAATCTGTAAATTACTTTGGGCAGTATGGCCATTTTCACAATATTGATTCTTCTTAACCATGAACATGGGATATTTCTCCATCTGTTTGTGTCCTCTCTTATTTCGTTGAGCAGTGGTTTGCAGTTCTCCTTCAAGATGTCCTTTAAGTTCTTTGTTAGTTGTATTTCTAGGTATTTTATTCTCTTTGTAGCAATTATGAATGGCAGTTCATTCTTGATGTGGCTCTCTTTAAGTCTGTTATTGGTGTATAGGAATGCTTGCGATTTTTGTACACTGATTTTGTATCCTGAGACTTCACTGAAGTTGCTTATCAGTTTCAGGAGACTTTGGGCTGAGATGATGGGGTCTTCTAAACATACAATCATGTCATCTGGAAATAGAGACAATTTGACTTCCTCCTTTCCTAATTGAATACCCTTTATTTCCTTTTCTTGCCTGAATGCTCTGGCTAGAACTTCCAATACTATATTGAATAGGAGTGGTGAGAGAGGGCATCCTTGTCTAGTGCCAGATTTCAAAGGGAATGCTTCCAGTTTTTGCCCATCCAGTATGATATTGGCTGTTGGTTTGTCATAAATAGCTTTTGTTATTTTCAGGTACGTTCCATCAATACCTAGTTTATTGAGGGTTTTTTAGCATAAAGTGCTGTTGAATTTTGTCAAAGGCCTTCTCTGCATCTATTGAGATAATCATATGATTTTTGTCTTTGGTTCTGTTTATGTGGTGAATTACGTTGATAGATTTGTGTATGCTGAACCAGCCTTGCATCCCTGGAATGAAGCCCACTTGATCGTGATGGATAAGCTTTTTGATGTGCTGTTGCAATCGGTTTGCCAATATTTTATTGAAGATTTTTGCATCTATGTTCATCATGGATATTGGCCTGAAGTTTTCTTTTGTTGTTGAGTCTCTGGTCGGTTTGGTATCAGGATGATGTTGGTCTCATAAAATGATTTGGGAAGGATTCCCCTCTTTTTGAATTGTTTGGAATAGTTTCAGAAGGAATGGTACCAGCTCCTCTTTATATGTCTGGTGGAATTCAGTTATCGACCTATCTGGACCTGGGCTTTTTTGGGGTTGTAGGGTATTAATTGCTGCCTCAACTTCAGCCCTTGTTATTGGTCTATTCAGGGTTTCGCCTTCTTCCTGGTTTAGGCTTACGAGGATGCAAGTGTCCAGGAATTTATCCATTTCTTCCAGATTTACTAATTTATGTGCATAGAGTTGTTTGCAATAATCTCTGATGATGGTTTGTATTTCTGTGGAATCTGTGGTGATATCCACTTTATCATTTTTTATTGCATCCATTTGATTATTTTCTCTCTTCTTTTTTATTAATCTGGCTAGTGGTCTATTTTGTTGATCTTTTCAACAAACCAGCTCCTGGATTTATTGATTTTTTGAAGGTTTTTGGTGTCCCTATCTCCTTCAGTTCTGCTCCGATCTTAGTTATTTCTTGTCTTCTGCTAGCTTTTGAGTTTTTTTGATCTTGCTCCTCTAGCTCTTTCAATTTTGATGATAGCGTGTCAATTTTAGATCGTTCCTTGCTTCTCATGTGGGCATTTATTGCTGTATATTTTCCTCTAGACACTGCTTTAAATGTGTCCCAGAGATTCTGGTACATTGTGTCTTTGTTCTCGTTGGTTTTGAAGAACATCTTTATTTCTGCCTTCATTTCATAGTTTATCCAGTCAACATTCAAGAGCCAGTTGTTCAGTTTCCATGAAGCTGTGTGGTTCTGAATGAGTTTCTGAATTCTGAGTTCTAACTTGAGTGCACTGTGGTCTGAGAGACTGTTATGATTTATGTTCTATTGCATTTGCTGAGGAGTAATTTACTTCCAATTATGTGGTCAGTTTTAGAGTAGGTGTGACGTGGTGCTGAGAAGAATGTATATTCTGTGGATTTGGGGGTGGAGAGTACTATATAAAGTCTATTAGATTTGCTTGGTCCAGGTCTGAGTTCAAGTCCTGGATATCCTTGTTAATTTTCTGTCTCATTGATGTGTCTAATATTGACAGTGGGGTAAAGTCTCCCACTGTTATTGTGTGGGAGTCTAAGTCTCTTTGTAAGTCATTAAGAACTTGCTTTATGTATCTGGGTGCTCCTGTATTGGGTATGTATATATTTAGGATCGTTAGGTCTTCTTGCTGCATTGATCCTTTTAACATTATGTAATGTCCTTCTTTGTCTCCTTTGATCTTTGTTGGTTTAAGTCTATTTTATCAGAGACTAGAATTGCAACTCCTGCTTTTTTTGCTCTCCATTTGCTTGGTAAATCTTCCTCCATCCCTTTATTTTGAGCCTTGTGTATCCTTGCATGTGAGATAGGTTTCCTGGATAGAGCACACTGATGGGTTTTGGCTTTCTTATCCAATTTGCCAGTCTGTGTCTTTTGATTGGGGCATTTAGCTCATTTACGTTTAGGATTAATATTGTTATGTGTGAATTTGATCCTGCCATTTTGATGCTAGCTGGATGTTTTGCCCATTAGTTGATGCAGTTTCTTCATTGTGTCAATGCTCTTTACCATTTGGTATGTTTTTGGAGTGGCTGATACTGGTTGTTCCTTTCTATGTTTAGTGCTTCTTTCAGGAGCTCTTGTAAAGCAGACCTGGTAGTGATGAAATCTCTGTCAAATTGCTTGTTCATAAAGGATTTTATCTCTCCTTCACTTACGAAACTTAGTTTGGCTGGATATTAAATCCTGGGTTCAAAGTTCTTTTCCTTAAGGATGTTGAATATTGGGGGCCACTCTCTTCTGGCTTGAAGGGTTTCTGCTGAGAGATCCACTGTGAGTCTGATGGGCTTTCCTTTGTGGGTAACCCGACCTTTCTCTCTGGCTGCCCTTAGCATTTTCTTCTTCATTTCAACCCTGGTGAATCTGATGATTATGTGACTTGGGGTTGCTCTTCTTGAGGAATATCTTTGTGGTGTTCTCTGTATTTCCTGGGCTTGAATATTGGCCTGCCTTGCTAGGTTGGGAATGCTTTCCTGGATAATATCCTGAAGAGTATTTTCCAGCTTAGATTCATTCTCTCCATCACATTCAGGTACACCTATCAAACGTAGATTAGGTCTTTTCACATAGTCCCATATTTCTTGGATACTTTGTTCATTCTTTTTTACCCTTTTTTCTCTAATCTTGCCTTCTCGTTTTATTTCATTGAATTGATCTTTGACCACTGATATCCTTTCTTCTGATTGGTCAATTCGGCTGTTGAAACTTGTGTATGCTTTGTGAAGTTCTCATGTTGTTTTTCAGCTCCATCAATTCACTTATATTCCTCTCCAAGATGTTTATTCTTGTTAGCATTTTGTCAAACCCTTTTTCAAGGTTCTTAGTTTCTTTGCATTGGGTTAGAACATGTTCTTTTAGCTCAGAGAAGTTTCTTATTACCCACCTTCTGAAGCCTGTTTCTGTCAATTGATGAGATTCATTCTCCATCCAGCCTTGTTCCCTTGCTGGTGAAGAGTTGTGATCCTTTGGAGGAGGAGAGGCGTTCTGGTTTTTGGTGTTTTCACCCTTTTTTTGCGCTGGTTTCTTCCCATCTTTGTGGATTTATTTACCTGTCAACTTTGTAGTTGTTGACTTTCAGATGGGGTCTCTGAGTGGACGTCCAGTTTGTTGATGATGAAGTTATTTTTTTCTGTTTCTTAGTTTTCCTTCTAACAGTCCGGGCCCTCTGCTGTAGGACTGCTGAGTTCCACTCCAGGTCCTGATTGCCTGGGGATCACCTGCAGCAGTTGCAGAACAGTAAGGGTTGCTGCCAGTTTCTTGTTCTGCTGTCTTTGTCCCAGAAGGATACCCGCCAGATGTCAGTCTGAGCTCTCCTTTATGAGGTGACTCTTTGGATATATGGGGTTAGGGAGCTGCTTAAGGAGACAGTCTGTCCTTAATAGGAGCTCAAGTGCTGAGCTGTGAGCTCCATTGTTCATTCAGAGCTGCTGGGCAGGTATGTTTAAATCTGCTGCAGCAGAACTCATAAACATCTTTTTCTTTTTTTTCCCCAGGTGCTCTGTCCCAGGGAGTTAGGGCTTTATTTATAAGTTTCTGTCATGCTACTGCCTTTTTTAGGGCCGCCCTGCCCAGTGAGGAGGCAGCCTAGTCACAGTCTGCCTGCAGAGGCTTTGCTGAGCTGCTATGTGCTGTGCTCAGCTGCTGTGTGAACTGCAGTCCTGTTTATAGGGGTATAGTTAGAACTGCCTCAGCAATGGCGGTCCTACCTCTGTAATGGCAGACTCTCTCTCTAATGGTGGACTCACTCTCTAATGGTGGACTCTCTCTCTTAATGGGGGGACTGCCTCAGCAATGGCGGGCCACCTCGGCAATGGCGAACTACCTTGGTAGTGGTGGACTGCCTCGGCATTGGCGGACGTCCCTCCCCCACAGAAACAGACCGTCCCAGGTTCAGCTGTGCTTTCTGTGAAACTCTCAATCCAGAGCATTTCAGATTGCTGTTTTTTGTGGGGGTGGGACTGGCCGAGCCTGATCACCTGGCTCCCTGCCTCAGACCCTTTTTTTTTTTTCATTCGAATGGGCAACTCTGTCTCCCAGGCATTCCAGTCGCAATGGGCGACTCTGTCTCCCAGGAGCTCCAATCGCCCGCTAAAGCGGTGCCTGGACCCATGTATTTTGTGTTGAGACCCGCCACGCTAGGCAAAACAGCCACACTGGCAACCCGTGGGGCTCCTACCCCTGGGAATCTCCTGGTCTGTGGGCAATAAAAATCCATCTAGAAATGCAGCATCCATTCACCCTCCACGCTTTCACCGGGAGATGCAATCCTGAGCTGCTCCTAATCAGACATCTTGGATCCTCCCCCTGGATAAGCTTTTAAATGTGCTGTTGGATTCAGTTTGCCAGTATTTTATTGAGGATTTTTGCATCAATGTCCATCATGGATGTTGGCCTGATATTTTCTTTTCTAGTTGTGTCTCTGCCAGGTTTTGATATCAGGATGATGTTGGTCTCATACAATGAATTAGGGAGGATTCCCTATTGTTTGCGATAGTTTTAGAAGGACTCATGCTTCTTAAGCAATGTCCTCAGGACAGCCTCAAAGCTCACAGTTTTTGAGAAATGATTGTCTGATGGGTTGTTCGTGAGCTGCTGTGAAGGGGAAATGCTGTGGGATAAACTGGTGAAGAGAGGAGGGGACAAGAACTCAGGGCCCAGGTGATAGGCATGTAGCTTCTATGTAGCACATAAGGACACCCTTCAGAGTTTGAAGATGGGCAGTGACACCAACTCATTTGTGATCTGATAAGACCACCTAGCTGCCATCGGGAGATGCACTGAGAGTGAGTCCTGGGTAGGACAGATGTTGGAAGCCCATAAGGGCAGCCCATGGGAGAGAGGAGAGTAGATTAGAGGAGGAAAAAGATGGACGTGGATGCACTTGGACCTACTGAGTGACTAAAACCAACAGGGTGTGGGAGTTGCAGCGAAGACTTTACATGCAAGCAAGAGAGAGAAGTGATTAGCAGACTGAGATGCTAATTTCTCAAATGGGATTTACTTCAGGGCAAGTAGACTAAGGGGAGAAAGGAGTTTCATCTCAGCAATGGGATCATGAGGCACAGTGGGCATTGCAATTAGGCAGCTGGTATTAGGTCTGAAACTGGGAGTGAAGGGCAGGCAGCAAGTGAAGATCATGAAGTATTTCTAACATTTACCACAGCCTTGAATAAAGAACTTTCTGACTCTATGTCTTGTTCAAACTGTGAGATTACACTGTTAAGACTATGCATTGAACCTGTCCTAAAAATTATTAACAACTTTTTTTTCTTTTTGGAGACAGAGTCTCACTCTGTTGCCCGGGCTGGTGTGCAGTGGTGTGAGCTTGTCTCACTGAAACCTCCGCCTCCCATGTAGCTGGGATTACAGGCATGTACCACCATGCCTGTCTTTGTATTTTTAGTAAAGACAGCATTTCATCATGTTGGCCAGGCTCATCTTGAACTCCTGACTTCATGATCTGCTGGCCTTGGCCTCCCAAAGTGCTGGGATTATAGGCATGAGCCACTATTAACAACTTTTAAATAATAAAAATTTAGATCAGACCACGTCCTTGGCTAAGAAGTTAGGTTAGACTTGCTCGCAGACATGCTTGTTGCAACTTGGTTTACAAGCACTTGAAATTTAATTGCAGAGAATTAAATTAATTCTTTACATTCTCCATCAACTTGTTCTATGGAAGCAATCATGTATTTCAAGTGTGATACAGGTGATATCCTCCCGCTATGGTTTGAATACTTTCAGTATGAGAGTATTACGAGTTGGAGCATTTGAAAGGTGATCAGGTCATGAGAGCTCTTTTTTTTTTTTTTTTTTTTTGTGAATGGGATTAGGTTTCCCTATGAAAGGGCTTTATGGAGCAGAGTCATGCCATTTTGCCCGTCTGCCTTCTGCCACATGAGGACACAACATTCCTCCCTCCAGAGGATCCAGCCTTTCCCCAGACAATGAAACCTGCTGCTGCCTTGACTTCCTAGCTTCCAGAATGTGAGAAATATATTTATGTTTCCTATAAATTACCCAGTCTGTGGTATTCTGTTATAGTAACACAAAATGGACTAAGATATTCCCATCCAAAAAAATCATAAAGTAATATTTAATAGGGGGATAAAATATGTTTCAAAAACTTATATGCCAAGTACCATAAAGAACCTATCAGTATTGTCAATACTTTGTAAGTAAAATGTCATCACCATTTTCAATGTATCAAAAAATGGAGCATCCTGTAATTATAGCAAGAAGAAAAGATGGAAGGTTATGATCCTTTTATTAACATTACTTTCAAGCTATAGGTCTAAGAAATTATTTTAGCACCATTTGAACATCATTAGCTTCCAAGACATATTTTCAGAACACAAAGAAAACCTAGATATCCTGTGAAGCTCTGGCAATTTCAGCTTTCTGTTTGCACCTAAATGTGAAAAATGGTGGGGAAACCATGATCACATGTGCACGTACATAGGTAGGAAATAAGGTGTGTAAGGTTATTTTATACTGATGTCTATAATATGCTATAGAAACAGAATAGGATGCTTGAAAGAACATACATTTAGACATAGCAAAGTAAGAGATCGGTATTTGTTTATGACTTGGACATTGTAAACCTTCACTTCCTCACCTGCAAAACACTAATCAGCACACCTGCTAAGCAGGGGTTCTTCGGCAGATGTTGTACAATTTACAAAGCAAAACATCTGGACTATATTTGGCCAATAGCAAATAGTCACATTTATTATTTTGTCATGAAAAACAGTAATTTTCTTTCAGACTTAATTTGAAAGAAAGCATTCTTCAGGTTTTTAAATCAAGGTAAATTAAATGCTAAATAAATACAAAATAATATTTTTATTTTTCATCATAATGTTTGGGACATTCACCAACAAATGTTTTCTTTGCACCCATGATATCCTCTTATTCTACTGACAATGGAATTTAGGATGCACTAGACCAAACATTTGGAGACATGAAGCCCAATCCAGTTTGCCAGGGGTCGACTGTCTCCTCAATCATGCTACATCTTGAGCTTACATAAATTAGTACTGATTGATATACAATAAATCACTGACCCCAATACTCAGTTATATACACAGGTGGTAGAAATGGACAAAGTAATAGAGAAATCTCTGTTTCAACATTAACACCTTTAGGAATATAATATAAGACATCATTGATCAAACACAAATTCCCTGCCATTGGGAACAGTTTTCTAATTGCATTACCTCATTTAATCTTGATTACACACTATGGAGTAGATTGTATTGCTTATTTACTATTTTTTAAATTAATGAATTTATTTAACTTTTTATTATTATACTTTAGTGCCATGCTGGTTTGCTGCATCCATCACCCCGTCATCTACATTAGGTATTTCTCTTAATGCTATCCCTCCCCTAGGCCCCTACTCCTTGCCATGTCTCCCTAAGCCCCCTATCCCCCGACAGGCAAAGATGTGTGATGTTCCCCTCACTTTGTCCATGTGTTCTCATCGTTCACCACCCACTTATGAGTTAGAATATGTAGTGTTTGGTTTTACGTTTTTGTGTCAGTTTGTAGACGATGGTTTCCAGCTTCATGCATGTCCCTACAAAGGACACGAACTCATTTTTTTTATGGTTGCATAGTATTCCATGGTATATATGTGCTACATTTTCTTTATCCAATCTATCCTTGATGGGCATTTGGGTTGGTTCTAAGTCTTTGGTATTCTGAACAGTGCTGCAATAAACATGTGTGCATGTGTCATTATAATAGAATGATTTATAATCCTTTGAGTATATATCTAGCAATGCGATTGATAGGTCGAATGGTATTTCTAGTTCTAGACCCCTGAGGAATTGCCACACTGCTTTCCACCATGGCTGAACTAATTGACATTTCCAACAGGGTACAAGTGTTACTATTTCTCCACATCTTCTCCAGCATCTGCTGTCTTTTGATTTTTTTAATGATCACCATTCTAACTGGCATGAGATGGTATCTCAATGTGGATTTGATTTGCATTTCTGTAATAACCAGAGTTTATAAGCTTTTAGTCATGTTTGTTGGCTGTATAAATGTCACCGTTTGAGAAGTGTGTGTTCACATCCTTTGCCCACTTTTGGTAGGGTTGTTTTTTTCTTGTAAATTTGTTTAAGTTTTTGTAGATTCTGAATATTAGCCCTTTGTCAGAGGGGTAGATTGCAAAAATTTGTCTCCATTCTGTTAGTTGCCGATTCACTCTAAGGATAGTTTGTTGTGCTGTGCAGAAGCTCCTTAGTTTACTTAGATCTCATTTGTCTGTTTTGGCTTTTGTTGCCATTGCTTTTGGTGTTTTAGTCATGAAGTTCTTGCCCATGATATGTCCTAAATGGTATTGCCTACAATTTCTTCTAGGGTTTTTACAGTGGTAGGTCTTATGTTTAAATATTAAATCCATCTGGAGTTAATTTTTGTATAAGGTGTGAGGAATGGACCCAGTTTTGGCTGTCTGCATATGACTAGCCCGTTTTCCCAACACCTTTTATTAAACAGGGAATTCTTTCCCTATTGGTTTTGTCAGGTTTACCAAAGATCAGATGGTTGTAGATGTGTGGCATTACTTCTGAGTCTTCGTTCTGGTCCATTGGTCTCTATCTCTGTTTTGGGAACAATATCATGCTGTTTTGATTACTGTAGGCTTGTAGTATAGTTTGAAGTAGCGTGATGCTTCCAGCTTAGTTTTTGTTTTTTTTTTTTTTACTTAGGATTGTCTTGGCTATGTGGGCCCTTTTTTGGTTCCATATGAAATTTAAGGTAGTTTTTATTCCAAATCTGTGAGGAAATTCAGTGGTAGCTTGATGGGGATAGCATTGAATCTGTAAATCGATTTGGACAGTACAGCAGTTTTCACAATATTGATTCTTCCTATCCATGAGCGTGGAAAGTTCTTCCATCTGTTTGTGTCGGCTCTTAATTCCTTTAGCAGTCGTTTGTAGTTCTCCTTAAAGATGTCCTTCACATCCCTTGTTAGTTCTATTCCTAAGTATTTAATTCTCTTTGTAGCAGTGATGAATGAGAGTTCACTCATGATTTGGCTGTATGTTTGTTATTGGTGTATAGGAATTCTTGTGATTTTTGCACATTGATTTTGTATCCTGAAACTTTGCTGAAGTTACTTATCAGCTTAAGGAGATTTTGGGCTGAGAGGATGGGGTCTTCTAAATATACACTCATGTTGTCTGCAACTAGAGACAATTTATCTCTTTTCTTAATTGAATTCTCTTTATTTCTTTTTCTTGCCTAATTGCCTTGGTCAGAACTTCTAATACTATGTTGAATAGGAGCGGTGAGAGAGGACATCCTTGTCTTGTGCTAATTTTCAAAGGGACTGCTTTACAGTTCTTGCCCATTCAGTATGATACTGGCTGTGGGTTTGTCATAAATAGCTCTTATTATTTTGTGAGGTTCCATCAATACCTACTTTATGAGAGTTTTTTTTTTTTTTTTTAGCATAAATGACTGTTAAATTGTGTTGAAGATCTTCTTTGCATCTATTGATAATCATATGGTTTTTGTCTTTGGTTCTGTTTATGTGTTTGATTATGTTTATTGATTTGCATATGCTGAACAAGCCTTGCATCCCAAGGATGAAGCTGACTTGATCGTCATGGATAAGCTTTTTGATGTGCTGTTGCATTCAGTTTGCCAGTATTTTACTGAGGATTTTTGCACGGATGTTCATTATGGATACTGGCTGAAATTTTCTTTTTTAGTTGTGTCTCTGCCAGGTTTTGGTATTCAGGATGATGTTGGTCCCATAAAATTAATTAGATAGGATGCTCTCTTTTTGTATTGTTTGGAATAGTTTCAGAAGAAATGGTATAAGCTTCTCTTTGTACCTCTGGTAGAATTCAGCTGTGAATCCATCTGGTCCTAACTTTTTTGGTTGGTAGGCTATTAATTGCTGACTCAATTTCAGCCCTTGTTATTGGGCTATTCAGTGATTTAACGTGTTCCTGGTTTAGTCTTGGAAAGGTGTAAGTATCCAGGAATTTATGAATTTCTTCTAATTTTCTGGTTTATTTGCTAGAGGGTTTATGGTACTCTCTGATGGTAGTTTGTATTTCTGTGGCATTGGTGGTGATATCACATTTATCATTTTTTTATTGCATGTATTTGATTATTCTCTCTTTTCTTCCTTATTAGTCTGGCAAGTGGTCCATCTGTTTTGTTGATGTTTTCAAAACACCAGCTCCAGGACTCATAGATTTTTTGAAGGTTGTTTTGGTGTTTGTCCCTATATCCATCAGTTCTGCTCTCATCTTAGTTATTTCTAGTCTTCTGCTAGCTTTTGAATTTTTTTGTTCTTTCTCCTCTAGTTCTTTTATTGGGACATTAGGGTGTTGATTTTAGATCTTTCCTCATTTATCTTGTGGGCATTTAGTGCTATTAATTTACCTTTACACACTGCTTTAAATGTGTCCCTGAGATTCTGGTACATTGTGTCTTCATTCTCACTGGTTTCAAACAACATCTTCATTTCTTTGTTTCATTATTTATCCAGTAGTCATTCAGGAGCAGGTTGTTTGGTTTCCACGTAGTTGTACAGTTTTGAGTGCATTTCTTAATCCTAAGTTCTAATTGATTGCACTGTGATCTGAGAGACTTATGATTTCTGTCCCTTTGCATTTGCTGAGAAGTGTTTTTCTTCTAATTATGTGGTCAGTTATAGAATAAGTGCAATGCGGTGATGAGAAGAACGAATGTTCTGTGTATTTGGGGTGTATGTCTATTAGGTCTGCTTGGTCCAGACCTGAGTTCAAGTCCTGGATATTTCTATTAATTTTCTGTCTCATTGATCTATCCAATTTTGACAGTGGGGTGTTAAAGTCTCCCACTATTATTGTGTGAAAGTCTAAGCCTCTTTGTAGGTCATTAAGAACTTGCTTTATATATCTGGGCACTCCTGTATTGGGTGCATATGTATTTAGGATAGTTAGCTCTCTGTGTTGCATTGATCCCTTTACCATTATACAATGCCCTTTTTGTCTGTTTTTAAAGTCTGTTTTATGAGAGACTAGGATTGCAATCCCTGCTTTTTTTTTTTTTTTTTTTTGCTTTCCATGTTCTTGGTAAATCTTCCTCCATCCCTTTATTTTGAGCCTATTTGTGTTTTTGGACTTAAGATGACTTTCTTCAATACATCTGCCAATGGGTCTTGATCCTTTATCCAATTTGCCAGTCTGTGTCTTTCAAATGGGGCATTTAGTCCATTTACATTCAACGTTAATATTGCTATATGTGAATTTGATCTTGACATTATGATGCTACCTGGTTGTTTTGCCTGTTAGTTGATGCACTTTCTTTGTAGCATTGATGGTCTTTACAATTTGGTATGTTTTTTCAGTGGTTGGTACTGGTTGTTCCTTTCCATGTTTAGTGCTTCCTTTAGGAGCTCTTGTAAGGCGGGCCTGATAGTGACAAAATCTCTCAGCAGTTGCTTGCCCATAAAGGATTTTATTTCTCCTTTCCATATAAAGCTTAGTTTGGCTGGATATGAAATTCTGGGTTGAAAATTCTTTTCTTTAAGGAGGTTGAATATTGCCCCCCACTCTCTTGTGGCCTGTAGGGTTTCTGCCAAGAAATCCTCTGTGAGTCTGATGGACTTCCCATTTTGGATAATCTGATCTTTTTCTTTGGACGCCCTTAGCATTTTTTCCTTCATTTCAACCCTGGTGAATCTGACAACTACATGTCTTGGGGTTGTTCTTCTTGAGGAACATCTTTGTGGTGGTCTCTGTATTTCCTGAATTTAAATGTGTCCTGCCTTGCTATGTTGGGGAAGTTCTGGAATAATATCCTGAAGAGTGTTTTCCAAATTGGTTTCATTCTCCCTGACACTTTCAGGTAGATGGATCAAACGTAGATTTAGTCTTTTCACATAATCCTATATTTCTTTTCACTTTTTTTTCCTCTAATCTCTGATATCCTTTTTCTGCTTCATCAATTCAGCTATTGAAATTTGTATATGCTTCACAAAGTTCTTGTGCTGTGTTTTTCAGCTCCATTAAGTCATTAAAGTTCGTCTGTATGATGGTGATTCTAGTTAGCATTTTGTCTACCCTTTTCAAGGTTCTTAGCTTCCTTGCATTGGGTTAGAACATGCTCCTTTAGCTCAGAGAGGATTGTTATTACCCACTTTCTGAAGCCTGCTTCTGTCAATTTATCAAATTCATTATCCATCCAGTTTTGTTCCCTTGCTGCTGAAGAGTTGAGATACCTTGGAGGAGAAGAGGTATTCTGGCTTTTGGAATTTTCAGCCTTTTTGTGCTGGTTTCTTCCCATCTTTGTGGATTTCTCTACCTTTGGTCTTTGAAGTTGGTTACCTTTTGGATGGGGTCTCTGAGTGGATGTCCTTTCTGTTGATGTGGACAGCATTTCTTTCTGTTAGTTTTCCTTCTAACCGTTGGGCCTGTCTGCTGCAGGTCTTCTGGACTTTACTAGAGGTCCACTCCAGATGGTGCTTGCCTGGGAATCACCAGCAGAACAGCAAAGATTGCCTGTTCCTTCATCTGGAAGCTTCATCCCAGAAGGGTACCCACCAGAAGCCTGCCAGAGCTCTCCTGTATGAGGTGACTATTGGACCCTCCAGCTCAGGATACACAGGGACCAGGGAGCCACTGGAGGAAACAGTGAGTGTCTTATTAGAGCTCGAACACTGTGCTTGAAAATCTGCTGCTCTCTTCAGAGCTCCCAAATAGGGACGTTTAAGTCTGTTGAAGCTGTACCTATAACCACCCCTTTTCCCATGTGCTCTGTCCTAGGAGGGTGGGGGCTTTATTTATAACTCCCCTGATTGGCTGCTGCCATTTTTCAGAGATGCTCTGCCCAGTGAGGAGGGCATCTAGTGACACAGTGTGCCTGCAGTGGCCTTGCTGAGCTGTGGTGGTCTTCAGCCAATTCAAACTTCCTGGAGACTTGGTTTACAAAGGTAAGGTTAAAATTGCCTACTGAAGCCTCAGCAAAGGCAGATACCCCTTTCCCCCACCAAGCTAGAACATCACAGATTGAGCTCAGAGTGCTGTGCTGGTTGTGAGAATTTCCACCCACTGGATGTTTGCTTGCTGTTCTTCATGGGGGTGGGACCCACCGAGTCAGATCACTTGGCTCTCTGGCTTCAGCTTCCTTTTTCAGGGGAGTGAATGGTTCTATCTTGCTGGCATTCCAGGTACCACTGGGGTATGAGAAAAAGAAACTGCTGTGGCTAGCTGGTGTCTTCCCAAATGGCCACCCAGTTTTGTGCTGGAAACCCAGGACCCTGGTGTTGTAGGCACCTGAAGGAATCTCCTGGTCAGTGGGTTGTGAATACCACTGGAAAAGCACAGTATCTGGGCCCAAGGGCTGGGAACAGTCCCTAATGGCTTCCCTATACTAGGAGAGGTAGTTCCCTGACCCCTTGAGCTTCCTGGGTTAGGTGATGCCCCACCCTGCTTAGGCTTGTCCTCCTTGGGCTACACCCAATTTCTAACCAGTCCCAGTGAGATGAACCAGGTATCTCAGTTAGAAACACAGAGATCATCTGGCTTCTGTGTCACTCTCGCTGGGAGCTGTGCACCAGGGCTGTTCCTATTTGGCCATCTTGCCAGCCACTCCCATTTTTTTAAATTACTTCTGAGAAAAGTGGGCATTAAAACATTATGCAGCTTGCCCAAATTCTCGTGACTAGTAAATGGCTCTGTCAGGGCTCAGATCTCAGAGTAGATGATGTCAAAGCCTGCCTTTCAGTTACTCTCCTGTGCTTTCTCTGGACTAAACATATTTCACCATATGCAATTTTCAATGTACAACTATCAACATTCAATCTATCAATCATTTAGAAATAAATCATTTAGAAATACGTTTTCAAAATATGATTCTGAAAATAGAAAGATCACATTGAATTTGAGCATTAATGGGAATATTTCTGGTTCCTTTTTTTTTTTTTTTCTATTTTCCTCCCTTATCCTTGATTTCCAAAATACTGTCTTTAAATAATTAGGCACTAAGCAACATCTTATTTGACACATAGCCAACATGAAGTATACCATTAATAAATACCATGCTGAGGGCTGACATAGAAAATAACAGCAACAGAGGAGGCGAAGTATGGAATCACCTCTACATCCATGGGGATATAACTGGTCACGCTGGTTTTCTTCACTTCATATAGATAGCGTGATTTCTGATGTTTCCAAGGAGCAAATACTAGCAACAGAAATATCCATTTGTTTCAAAGGATAAAGCAAAGTGTGTCTGAAAATGAATGTCCATAGAGGTAACTAATGACTGGGCTTTTACAGACACTAAAGCAAACTTAGAAACAATAACAACGACAGTACATATATAAATAAATTAAAAATTCCAACAGCTCTGAAATGGAAAATTGAGAATAACAGGATTGAGCAAGAAGTATCTTTAGATGCTCTAAACCCCTTGAAAATATCTACCACATCAGGACTTCTGCCAAGGTGGCCAAACAGAAACATCTTAGGTCCACAGTTCCTAGTAAGAGTGAGCCAGAAGGCAAGTGATCTGCACATTTCCAACCAAGTTACTAGGTTTAACTCATTGGGACTGGTTAGTCAGTGGGTGTAGCCCAAGGAGGGCAAACTGAAGCAAGGTGGGTTGATGCCTAACCCAGGAAGCTTAAGGAGCCACAGAACTTCCTCTCCTGGCCAAGGGAAGCCCTTAGGGACTTCTCTGGACACTCTAGCTCACATAATGAGCTTTTCCCATGGGCTTCACAACCCATAGACCAGGAGATTCCCTCTGGTGTCTACAACACCAGTGCCCCAGGTTTCCAGCACAAAACTGGGCAGCCATTTTACCTGCAGCAGTTTTTTTTTCTTTCTTCTCATACCCCAGTAGCATCTGGAACACCAGTGAGACATAACTGCTCATTCCCCTGAAAAAAAAGGGGGCTGAATCCAGGGAGCCAACTGATCTGGCTCAGCAGGTCCAACCCCATGAAGATCAGCAAGCTAAGATCCACTGGCTTGAAATTCTTGCAGCCAGCACAGCAGTCTGATCTCCACCTGTGACTTCCTTTGAGCTTGATGTGGGTAGGGCATCCACCATTACTGAGGCCCAGGTAAGATGTTTTAATCCCAACTGTGTAAACAGTGTTGCTGGGAAGTTCACACAGTAACTGGGTTAAGGCCACAGAAGCTCTGCAAGGCCTCTGCACGCAGTCTGTGACTAAACTCCCTTCTTGCTGGGCAGGGCATCTCCAAAAAAAGGCAGCAGCCCATCAGAGATTAATAAATAAAGCCCCAACCTTCCTAGGACAGAGCACCTGGGAAAAAGGGTGGTTGTGGGTTCTGTTTCAGCAGACATAAATGTCCCTGCCCAGCAGCTCTGAAGAAAGCAACAGAACTAACTAACTAACTCCCAGCACAGCAACTGAGCTATGATAAGGGACAAATTGTCTCCTCAAGTGGCTCCCTGACTTCCATGTATTCTGACTGAGAGGCACCTCATACAGCAGAGCTCTGGCTGACATCTGATGGGTATCCTTCTACAATGAAGCTACCAAAAAAAAAAAAAAAAAAAGAAACAGGCAGCACTGTTTGCTGTTCTGTAGCCCCACAGTTGATTCCCAGGCAAGCAGGGTGTGGAGTGGAGGTCCAGAAAAATCCAGCAGACCTGCAGCATAGGATCCTGACTGTTAGAAGAAAAACTAACAAACAGAAAGAAAAAGCTTCAACATCAACAGAAAGGACGGACGTCCACTCAGAAGCCCCATCCAAAAGTCACCAACTTAAAAGACGAAAGGTAGATAAATCCAAGAGGATGGGAAGAAACCAGTTCAAAAAGGCTGAAATCACCAAAAACCAGAATGCCTCTTCTCCTCCAAGGGATCACAACTCCTCATCAGCAAGGGAACAAAACTGAATGGAGAATGAGTTTGACTAATAGACAGAAGCAAGCTTCAGAAGGAGGACAACAAACGTCTCCAAGCTAAAGAAGCATGTTCTAACTCGATGAAAGGAAGCTAAAAACCTTGAAAAAAGGTAGACAAAATGCTAACTAGAATTACCAGCATAGAGAAGAACATAAACGACTTCATGGAGGAGAAAAACACAGCACAAGAACTTTATAAGGCATACACAAGTTTCAATAGCTGAATTTATCAAGTAGAATAAAGGATATCAGAGATTGAAGATCAACTCAATGAAATAAAGTGAAAAGGCAAAAATAGAGAAAAAAGAGTAAAAAAAGGAACAATGCCTCCAAGAAATATGAGATCATGTAAAAAGAACAAATCTGCATTTGACTGGTTTACCTGAATGTAACAGAATGAAACCAAGTTGGAAAATACTCTTCAGGATATTATCCAGGAGAACTTCCCCAATCTAGCAAGGCAGGCCAACATTCAAATTTAGGAAACACAGAGAACATCACAAAGATATTCCTCGAAAAGAGCAACCACAGGGGCACTTAGTTGTCAGATTCACCAGGGTTGAAGTGAAGGAAAAAATGCTAAGGGCAGCCAGAGAAAAAAGGATGGGTTAACCACAAAGGAAAGCCCATCAGACTCAGAGTGGCTCTCTCAACAGAAAACTTACAATCCAGAAGAGAGTAGGGGCCAATATTCAACATGCTTAAAGAAAAGAACATTCAAGACAGAATTTCATTTCAAGGTAAGTGAAGGAGAAATAAAATCCTTCATGGACAAGCAACTGCTGAGAGATTTTGTCACCACCAGGCCTTACAAGCACTCCTGAAGGAAGCACTAAAGATGGAAAGGAACAACCAGTACCAGCCACTGAAAAAACATACCAAATTGTAAAAAGCATCAATACTATGAAGAAACTGCATCAACTAACAGGCAAAACAACCAGGTACCATCATAATGTCAAGATCAAATTCACAAATAATAATAACCTTAAATGTAAATGGGCTAACCCACTGTCCCAATTAAAAGACAGAGACTGGAAAATTGGATAAAGGGTCAAGACTCACTGGTGTGTTGTATTCAGCAGACCCATCTCATGTGCGAAGACACACATAGGCTCAAAATAAAGGGATGGAGGAAGATTTACCAAGACAATGTAAGGCAAAACACAGCAGGGGTTGCAATCCTAGTCTCTGATAAAACATACTCTAAAGCAACAAAGATCAAAAGAGACAAAGAAGGACATTACATAATGGTAAAGGGATCAGTGCAACAAGAAGAGCTAACTATCCTAAATATATATAGACCCAATACAGGAGCACCCAGATACATAAAGCAAGTTCTTAATGACCTACAAAGAGACTTTGACTCCCACACAATAATAATGCAAGAGACAGAAAATTAACAAGGATATCCAGGACTTGAACTCAGACCTCTACAGAACTCTACCCTACAAATCCACAGAATATACATTCTTCTCAGCAACACATTGCACCTACTCTAAAACTGACCACATAATTGGAAGTAAAACACTCCTCAGCAAATGCAGAGCAGTCTCTCAGACTACAGTGCAATCAATTAGAACTTAGGAAACTCGCTCAAAACCATACAAGTACATGGAAACTGAACAACCTGCTCCTGAATGACTACTGGATAAATAATGAAATGAAGGCAGAAATAAAGATACTGTTAGAAAACAATGAGACCAAAGAGAAAATGTACCAGAATCTCTGGGACACATTTAAAGCAGTGTGGAGAGAAAAATTTATAGCACTAAATGTCCACATAAGAAGTGAGGAAAGACCTAAAATTTGCACCCTAATGCCATGATTAAAGGAATTGGAGGAGTAAGAACAAACAAATTCCAAAGCTAGAAGATGACAATAAATAACCTAAGATCATAGCTGAAGTGAAAGACAGACATAAAAAAACCCTTCAAAAAATCAATAAATCCAGGAGCTGGTTTTTTGAAAAAGATAAACAAATTAGATAGACTGCTAGTCAGACTAATAGAAAAGAAAAGAGGGAAGAATCGAAAGAATTCAATAAACAATGATAAAGGGGACATCACCCCCAACCCCACAGAAATACAAACTACTATCAGAGATTACTATCAACATTTCTATGCAAATAAACCAGTAATTCTAAAAGAAATGGATAAGTTTGTGGACATGTACACCCTCCCAAGACTAAATCAAGAAGAAGTTGAATCTTTGAATATCACTAACAATGTCTGAAATTGAGGCAGCAATTAATAGCCTACCAACAAAAACATTTCAGGACCAGATGGGTTCAGAGCTGAATTCTATGAGAAGTCAAAAGAGAAGCTGGTACCATTACTTTTGAAACTATTCCAAACAGTACATAAAGAGGGAATCCTCTCTAACCCATTTTATGGGACCAACAACATCCTTATACCAAAACCTGGCAGAGACACAACTGAAAATGAAAATTTCAGGCCATTATTCATGATGAACATTGATTCAAAAATCCTCAACAAAATACTAGCAAACCAAATCCAATAGAACATCAAAAAGCTTATCCATAACAATCAAGTTGAACTTCATCCCTGGGATGCAAGGCTGGTCCATCATATGCAAATCTATAAACATAATCCTCCACATAAACAGAACCAAAGACAAAAACCACATGATTGATTATCTATCTCAGTAGATGCAGGGAAAGTCTTCCAAAAAATTCAACAGTCCTTTATGCTGAAAACTCTCAATAAACTAGGCATCAAAGGAACGTATCTCAAAATAATAAGAGCATTTATGACAAACCCAAAGCCAAAATCATACTGAATGGGCAAAAACTGGAAGCATTCCCTTTGAAAACTGGCACAAGACAAGGATGCCCTCTCTCACCACTCCTATTCAATATAGTACTGGAAGTTCTGACCAGGGCAATCAGGCAAAAAACAAAAAACAAATAGTATTCAATTAAGAAAAGAGGAAATTGTCTTTGTTTGCAGACAACATTATTTTATATTTAGAAGACTCCATCATCTCAGCCCAAAATCTCCTAAAGATGATAATCAACTTCAGCAAACAATCAGGATAAAAAATTAGTGTGCAAAAATCACAAGCATTTCTATACACCAATAACAGACAAACATAGAGCGAAATCATGAGTAAACTCCCACTTCATCACTGCTGCAAAGAGAATTAAATACTTAGCAACACAACTAACAAGGGATGTGAAGGACATCTTCAGGGAGAACTACAAACCACTGCTCAAGGAAATAAGAGAGGACACAAACAGATGGAAAAACATTTCATGTTCATGGTTAGGAAGAATCAATATTGTGAAAATGGCCATATGGCTCAATATAACTTATAGATTCACTGCTATTCCCATCAAGCTACCATTGACTTTCTTCACAGAATTGGAAAAATCCACCTTAAACTTGATATGTAATAAAAAGAGCCCTCATAGCCAAGATGATCCGAAGTAAAACAAAATAAACAAACAAACAAAAAAAACAAAACCAAAGCTGGAGGCATCATGCTACTTGACTTCAAACTATACTACAAGGCTACAGTAATCACAACAGCATGGTACTGGTACCAAAACAGAGATATAGACCAATGGAACAGAACAGAGGCCTCAGAAGTAATGCCACACATATACAACCATCTGATCTTTGACAAATCTCAAAAAACAAGCAATGGGGAAAGGATTCCTTGTTTAATAAATGGTGTTGGGAAAACTGGCTAGCCATGTGCAGAAAGCAGAAACTGGACCCCTTCCTGACACCTCATACAAAAATTAACTCAACTCAAAATGGATTAAAAATTTAAACATAAGGCCCAATTCCACAAAAACCCAAGAGGAAAACCTAGGCAATACCATTCAGGACATAGGCAAGGACTTCATGACTAAAACACCAAAAGCAATGGCAACAAAAGCCAAAATAGACAAATGAGATCTAATTAAAGAGCTTCTGCACAGCAAAAGAAACTATCATTAGAGTGAATTGCAACCAACAGAATGGGAAAAAAATTTTGTAATCTACTCATCTGACAAAGGGTTAATATCCAGAGCCAACAAATAAACAAATTTACAAGAAAAAAAACCCACAAAAAATGGCTGAAGGATATGGGATTCACAGATAAACAAATTTACAAGAATAAAAAAACCCCATCAAGAAAAAAAGTAGGTGAAGGATAAGAATACGCACTTTTCGAAAGAATACATTTATGTAGCCAACAAAAATATGAAAAAAGGCTCATCATCTCTAGTCATTAGAGAAATGCAAATCAAAACCATATTGAGATACCATCTCATGCCAATTAGAATGGTGTTCATTAAAAAATCAGGAGACAACTGATGCTGGAGAGGATCTGGAGAAATAGGAACACTTTCACACTATTGGTGGGAATGTCAATTAGTTCAACCATTGTGGAAGACAGTGTGGTGATTCCTCAAGAATCTGGAACTAGAAATGCCATTTGACCCAGCAATCCTATTACTAGATATACACCGAAAGGATTGGAAATCATTATATCATAAAAACACATGCACCCATATGTTCATTGTGGCACTGTTTACTATAGCAAAGACTTGGAACCAACCCAAATGCCCATCAATGATTGACAGGATAAAGAAAATGTGGCACATATACACCATTGAATACTACGCAGCCATAAAAAAGGATGAGTTCATGTCCTTTGCAGGGACATGGATGAGGCTGGAAGCCATTATTCTCAGCAAACTGACACAAGAACAAAACAGCCAAACACTGCATTTTCTCACTCATAACTGGGTGTTGAACAATGAAAACACATGGACACCAGGTGGGGAACATCACACACCAGTGCCTGTCAAGTGGACGGTTGGCTAGAGGAGGGATGAAAGGGCTGGGGGGATTGGGGAGGGATAAGATTAGGAGAAATACCTAATGTAGATGATGGGGTGATGGATACAGCAAACCACCCTGGCCTGTGTATACCTATGTAACCTACACGTTCGGCACATGTACCCCCAGAACTTAAAGTATAATAATAATAAAAAAGATAGAACATCATAACCCAAGGGGAAAAAAATCCTTTATGAATTTGAAACACACAAAAAAGCTATAAAAAGATGGCAGTAAAATAGGGTTGGCAAATAAACAGCTAATTACTGTAGTGAAAGGCTCTGGCTTGGCAAATAAAGCTTCTACAACATTTACTCAGGGGTAAATTGGCTGTTCAGCCAAAGCTGTTCAAGTAACTGACTTTTACCCATCTGCTTTTAGAGTGTTGTTAAAAAGGGACAGGTAGAAACATTTTTTAAAATCATCTTTTTTAAGGAATATAAAACAAAGTTTTATTTAATAAAAAGCCAATTCCTGAAGAAAGAAAGCTGGTGGAACATAAAGTTGCACTGCCATGTGTCATAAAACTGATTAAGACACCGGAAATCACTGCCCTATTGAACCCAAGTGTCTGACGCTCAGTGAGGATTTACTCTCGTATCATAAGAACTTACCAAAGGATTTTATGCACATTATTTGTGGCTGATTTCCATGGGAATCTGCATTTTGATAAGTGGGCTTTTTGACCATGCTTTCTTAAACTAGTCAACCTCAGAAGCCCATGTTGTTTCTGATAATGAGCAAATGGCTTAACCTATTTTTAGCTTCAGTTTTACCTTCTGCAAAATAAGAATAATAAAAACGACAGCACAAGCTAGAAAATGAGTTTTTACAAAGATGTGATAAATTAGAACCCTTGTGTATTGTTGGTAGGACCAGAAAATAATACAGCCACTGTTGATTACCTATGGTGGTTTCTCAAAAAATTAAAAAATAGAATTTCATATGATACAGAAATTGCACTTCTGGCTAAATACACAAAAGAATTAAAAATGTGTACACTTTTGTCTGTAGTAGCATTATTCACAATAGCTTAAATATGAAAGCAACCCAGTGTCAAAGGATGAATGAATACATGAAATGTAGCTGCTACACACAGTGGGTTATTAGTCTTAATAACCACATGCTACAGCATGATGATCTTGAAGACATTATGCAAAACCAAATCATAAAAAGACAAATACTATGTGATTCTACTTATGTGATGTTCCTAGAGTAGTTGAATTCAGAGAAACAAAGTAAAATGATGGCTTCTAGAGGCTGGAGGAGGAGAAATGGGGACTTGCTTAATATGCAGTTTCAGTTTTGCAAATTACGATAGTCTCAGAGATAATATTGATGATTACACAACCTTGTTAATGTACTTAACACCACTGATTGTACACTTAAAATGAAAAATAATAACGTTATGCCACAGATGCATGGTCATTAGGATAGAGTTAGGGAAAATTAAGTCTTGCTGCACAGTAGTCAATACTTTTCGATTTTTATCGTCTTTTCTTTACAGGTGAAGAAATGAAGTTGCAAGCAACAGCTCAAACTGCCTCTTACAAGACACAGGTTAGTGAATATGTTTTCAACAACATGAACTTTTGAGGCCTGATAAATTCTCAAAAAACTGATCTGAAGTTTGGCTACATATTAATGATATGATTTGGCTTTGTGTACCTGCCCAAATCTCATGTTGAATTGGAGGGTTCTGGTGGGAGGTGAATGGATCCTGAGGGCAGCTATTATCATGATAGTGAGTTCTCAGGAGATTTGACGATTTAAAAGCATGTGGCATTCCCCTTCTAGCTCTCTCTCCCCTGCTGACATGTGAAGAAGGGGCTTGCTTCCCCTTCACTTTACATCACGATTGCAAGTTTCCGGAGGCCTCCCAGCGATGCGTCCTATACAGCTTACAGAACTGTGAGTAAATTAAACCTCTTTTCTTCATAAATTACCCACTCTCTGGTAGTTATTTCTAGCAGTGTGAAAGTGGATTAATGCAATTAATAAGAATAGTAAACACAAAAAATAAAGAAGAAATAAATATATGATCAAAAGGTGAAAGGTTTATAAGAATGGTGACTACAGTAAGCAAACTAGGCACCCTGAATAAAACATTCCCTGCATTGCCTCACAGTTGGCTATTATAATTCCTTAGGGTTTTGCAAGAAATGCTTTGATTCTTTCAGAAAATATGATTCTGATTATTTAGAAATAACCAGCATGATTTCCAACTTAAAATCTCAATAAAGTAAGCATTAAAAACAAGTTTAGGGGCTTAGTTTCAGAATCAAGGACCAAAAATGTTTTTCTTTTTTCTTTATACCCAGGGTATAAGAAATGTAGATGGGAGAAAATTAGAGAAAAACTTTGAAAACAAATTTACTGTATGTGCAGTGGAAAACATGGCTGGAGGATTTTGCCCATGCTTCCTTTTCCAGGGAGTCAGGGTAACTGTTTTAATGGAAAAAGTAAACAAACAGATATACCTGGACTAGAACCTTCAGAGGCACTTCTAAAGAGGAAATAGACCTAGAAATCCTCATTTCATAAATAAGCAAATAATGTGTCTATCATTAAATTTCAAAGAGGAAGATATATAGTGATAGATAAATGACAGAAAGATAGGAACACACATAGGAAGACAGAAATTAGATAACTGGATCAGTAGATTTGGTAGGTAGATAGATAACTAGACTGGTTGGTTCCAGAGACAGATAGATAACTAGATTACTAGATTAGATAGGTAGGCAGATAAATAGATGAATAGATTGCTAGATCAGTAGATAGATGATAGATACATAGATGGATAGATGTATATATAGGAAAATGATTGACAGACAAAAAGATAGATATAGAGAGAGGTAAGATAGAGATAGAAAGATGATAGGATAGATAAAAACATGTAGATCAATCAATAGATTGATAGGAAGATGATAAGTATTTCTCAAAATATGAGGAAAATCAGGAATAAACTAAAATGCACTGATATATCAAAAGTATTAACAAAGCTAGAAACTAGACTCCCCTGGTGATAAAATACAAGTAGAAGAAATCATAAAATCTGGCTCATCATAAATGAAAATGACTGAAGAGCATAGTTTCTACACCTTAGCGGTAGAGTCTTTCTCAGAGCACTAAATAAACTATACGCACACTGGCAAATGACTGTTCAGTCATTTAAATTAAAAATATTAAAAGGCCAACTTTCCAACTATATTACAGAAACTGCCAAAAGACAATTCAAAGGAGCACAGGGCTGTCCCCTCTTCCAAGGGCTTCTGGTTATAGCATCCTATACAGGTGTTTTGGTGCTTAAACTCCATTTCATTAACTTTTCTACTACAATAGCTAATGGCATGAAGCATTTCAATATCCAACCTCCAGCAATGATTTAAAACAGATTTAGATTCATTCAAATAACTCTTTAAAAATCTGATCTTTAGCTCTATTTAAAGTTCAATATGGTCAGAGAATGAGAAGGCTTACATATGAAGATATAGTGAATCAGTGACGAAACTAAAATCAGAACTCCATTTCTGATTTTGCCGTTATGCATTTCAACAGACTTTTCCATTATGCATTTGAACAGACCCTGCAGCCAACGAGAATTCATTATGCAAACAGGTAAAATGAACTGACTCAATGTATTCTGAAGTGGACGCTGGGGGTCCTTTAATTCTTGAGTAATCATGGATTCCTTACAATAATTCATCTCAATTTCTCAGGAATTTCAAATAGAGAAAGACAAGAGTTTAGTAGCTTTAGTAAAACAATAATCACCTGTTTTAAAATCACAGGACACAATCATATTTGTCAGATAGCTCTGTAGATTTCAGACAGATTGAAGGCTGGTCATAAAGGAAATTTACCCATTGTGATAAATGTATGGTAATAGAAACTTCAGGGAGAACAGAAAACTGGAAACTCTTATTTAAGCTCATTCCTCCAAAATTCCTCTGGCCTCAGAAATGCATACAATGAAGTGTCAGAGTTAACAAAAATTATTACTTGTAATGTCTTTGGTCAGACAAAGTACGAGATTCTAGTTAAGACAAGTGGATGGGTGTAATAAAGTTGCTAATAAAGAGGTACAGCATTACAGAAATCCACAAAGGTTTTCAGAGGTTAACTGATTTACCACCTCTCCTTCAACCTCATCTATCTTGCTCAGCCTGTGCCAGGTGCTAAGCCTGGTGCCTGGCACAGAACAGGGGGTCAATAAAATCAGTCTGCAGAGTGAATGGACCCATGTATGCACCTCTTGACCTGTCTGAGAGTGTCAACAAACAAGGTGCATGGCAATATTATTCCCAGGCCCTGCACATGAGACAGGAGATACCATGATACTCTCTTATATTGAAGTTTTTCCACCATGTACAAATTATGACCAGATGCTCTCAGTTTCTTTGTGGTTCAAATCCCCATCCTTTGACTAAAGAAGGAAATTAAATAGTAGCAATAATAGTAAAATAAAAACTTAGTTACTATAAAGTTTGCTGTGTTGTCCATTGTTTAATATCTCCTCCTCAGCTCTGCTTAAACAGAAATATTAAACTGCCTTTCTACAAACCATTCAGGCTTATCTATCCTCCCCACATCCTTAGCAAAGTTCCCAGGCATTTAGAAATTCCTGTTTTTCTTGCTAACCAACTGCAAGGTCACTGAGCAACAGAAAATGCAAAATGTTTCTCAAAATGTTACTTTTCAAATGTAATGTACATCACAAGACATGTCACAAATTAATTAACTGTTCTTTGTTCTGGCTTCTGTAAACCTGTTAGCTGCTGAGTCATCCTTGGTGTACAAAAGGTACCCCATTTTCTTTGTCCTTTGGTCAGTCTTAGGAAACAATTCCACTGAGCCAGTGATTACATTAAATGAAATCCTCCTGTTATCTGCAACATATTTTGGTGAGCCAGCTAGGAGCAGAGACAACAGGTTTACTATCTCCTTTGCTTGCAGGTTTGGGGCCCTGAACTGGGGGAAACCCATGACCTCAGAAGTGCCATCAGGACAACTTGTATCCAAGAAGGGAGTAGCTCTCCCACGACCTGGTACCCCTCCCTGATAGTGTAATGGAACCTAAGGGGTTACAGGACCATCTCCAGGACCAACGTACTTCAACAATTATGGTAAGACATTTAGGGAAAAGAAAACAAAAAGCCTGCCCATGAGAGTGGAAGGGGGTCTGATCAACTCCCAGTATGTGACTATTCATCTAACCCAGAAAGACTGGGGGAGGCCAGAGTGGCTCGCTGATTTGAATGAAACTCACATTCCCACAAACACATGAAACAGGGATGACTCATTAAGCTGGTTTTCAAAGACAGCATAGAGTTAACAGGAAGGGGGAAGGGGTGTGAAAGTGTATAAAGGAGGTGACTCCAGGAGGAGCCAACATGGGGAGTGATGTGTGGGAGCCACAGGTCTCTTAGCGTGGGTTGTATGCTCCAAGCAAAGTGTGGGGCCAGCTGCTAATAGGAGAGATATGCAGATGGCTTAAGGAGGTGCCCCCACAATCTAGGTATTATGGGGAGGGGTAAGAAACTCTCCAATGACAAGCAGTGCCTGACACACCCCCTCCTACTGAGATAAAGGGGATGGTTTAACTGGTCTGAAGTGAAAGTGAGAGTGGTTGTGTGTCATGTGGGAGGATGGGAGGAAAGCAGTCAAAACCCATCCCACTGAAGTGCATGTTAAAAAAACTTTAAAAGAGGCTTCTAGGGGGATCATAGAGTTAAATTGTCTCCAGAGAAGTTAAGGACCCTGTGTGAATTAAAATGTCCCACCTTTGGAGTTGGATAGCTGGCCAAGGGAACTATAAGCAGTGAAACTGTTGGCCAATTGTTTAGGGTGGTTACTGGAACCAGAGAATAGCCAGGGCATCCAAATCAGTTTCCATACATTAATTTGTGGTTAAATGTACCCCAGACACACTATAAGTGCTTGCAACCTTGTCTAGCTGCTTACTGCTAGGAAAACACAGCATTTTGGTGCCAATATCAGTCACCATGGAATACCCGATCCTTGTCGGTTATAGAATAAAACCAATACCCAGTGATGGTGTATACTACCACATCCAAGGATTATAGGTGAGTGCAGGACTTACATGCAGTAAACCAAGCAATAATAACTATCCACCCAGAAGTGCCAAACCCATAAACTCTACTCTCCCTAATGCCCTCCAAATGCAGTACTGTTCACTATTTTAGACTTAAAGGATTCTTTCTTCTGCCAACAACTCACACCAGTCAGTGAACCCCTCTTTGCCTTTCAATGGGGAAATCTTTAGTATACTTGGACCAGGCTTCCCCAAAGGTTCAAGAACTCCCCTATGATTTCCATTGAGGCCCCAGCATCAGATCTTAATTCTTACACCCTACCAAGTAAGGACTGTCTCCTTCTGCAGTATGTGGATGACGTCCTAGGAGCGCCCCACCACAGAAGATCGCCATAAAGGAACCCAAGACCTCTGCCACCTTTTGTGGAAGCCAGGGTATAAATTATCCAGAAAGAAAGCCCAGATTTGCTGCAAAAACTCACGTACTTAGGATTTGTCATAAGCCACAGATAGCACATGCTAGGTAGTACATACAAGGAGGCTAACTGTAAGATTCTAACCCCCAATTTCTCAACAAGTCCGAATTTCTCACTAATGGCAAAACCATTATATGATGCAGGCAGGGGAAGGAACCCTTCAACTGGGGGCTGAGCAACAAAAAGCATTCAATGCAATCTAAACAGTTCTAGTTGAGGCCCCTTCCTTAAAATTACCAGACATAAGTAAACTCTTCTTTCTATACGTCCATGAGTGAAAAGGAATGGTCATCAGGGTCCTGACTCAACTTTTAGGCTTGTGGCACCACCCAGTAGCCTATCTCATTAGCAATTGGACTCACTGGCTTGGGGATGGCCACCCTGCTTCAAGGCACTTGCTGCAACAGCCATGCTCATACAGGAAGCCAATAAAATTAACTAACTTTGGCACAGCAGTTAACTGTACAGGTGCTGCACTCCGTCTTAACATTAATGGACCGAAGAGAACATCATTGGCTGTCCAAATTCCAGAATAACCCAATACCAGAGACTTTTTTATGTAAAAATCCTTGCTTAAACCTGCTACCCTGTTCACACTGGAGCCAGGAGCTCCCCTACATAACTGTATAGAGACAAGAAAGTATTTTCAAGAAAAAAGGAGCTTACAAATTAACCCCTCCAAAATCCTGATGTTAAATACTTTAGAAATGGTACCAGCTTTGTGACAGAAAGAGTCAGGTGGGCTGGATATACAGCTGCAACTTTAAATTCAACAGCAGAAGCCCGAAGCCTGCCAACAGGAATGTCAACCCAAAGAGCAGAGCTAAATAGCCTTAACACAGGCACTGCTGCTAGCAAAAGGTAAAAGAGCCAATATGTATATTGCCTCAAAGTATGTTTTCGCTATGCTGCACGTACATGGAAGCATATGCAAGTAAAGAAGGCTCTTAACCGCCCAAGGGACAAGTGTAAAATACCCAGAAGACAAATGGAGGCCTTAGGCATGGCTATGCAAGAAATAGGAGGTGGGGTTCAAGAAAAATTACTTATCAATCTAACGGCCCCAGTACATTCCTTCCAACATGGAGACTCAGTTTGGGTTGAAAAGTGGAACCCAATTACCTTAGGACCAACTTGGGATGGGCCCTGTATTGTAATTTTGTCCATCCTGACTTCTGTTAAGGTTGCAGACATTGTGCCCTAGATTCACTATAGCCAGATAAAACCCACAGCAGCCCAGCAGAAGTGGACCAGTAAGTAAAATCCTAAACACCCAACCAGGTTAATCCTAAGATGAGACCAAACTGTCAACAAAGGCAACAGCCCTACTCTAGTCGCACCCCCGGAGGCTGACCAGTCCATGCACGGCTGAAGCTTAAGGAGTCATCAAAAGTAAATGTGGACTGAAATTTTAAGTCTAATTGCTCTTTTAGTATTGTTAACTATCCTATTACTATGCTGTCATCTTTGTGAACCCTTACGTCCAAGGAAAGATTCACACTGCCCCTGCATAGTAGTATAGAAATGTTAATTTTTATTCTACTACTGTTAGCTTCAGTATCTAAACAAATGGAAGGGCAACCAGTAGAAGAATGTACTTACTGCCTGGAGACTACTTTAATTGGGAATACAGTAGTTAAGACTTTGCTGTATCAAACATGTAAGCGTACAAGGATTCAGCTAGGGGCTTCTACTTACAATCAAACAATTTATTCAGTCTGTGACCCAGGCAATGAGCAGCCTTATGTATGTTATGACCTCAATTCCATGCTGTGACCTGGTTTAAAATATGAATTGAGTCAAAAGTAGTATTGATATCAGAGGAGGCATAAAAATAGGTGTCAGGAAAGGCATTGATTGGCCTCCTGAAAGAATTATTCCATATTATAAACCAGCCACTTGGGCTCAAAATGGCTCGTGGGGCTACCACACTCCCATTTACATGATAAACCGCATTCTAAGATTGCAAACTCTTGGAAATCATAACCAATGAAACTGTAAGAGCATTAGATCTGCTCTCAATTCAACCTGCACAGATAAGAAATGCCATTTATCAAAATAGACTAACATTAAATTCTTCTTTTTAGCCCAAGAAGGAGGGGTATGTGGAAAATTTAACCTATCAAACTGCTGCCTAGAAATTAATAATAATGAACAAGCAGCCATGGAAATTACAGCCAGGATGTGAAAACTAGCATGTCATTTGGAAGAACTACTCCTAAATGACATGTATAATAGTGAAGTTTTCTCTGGGCTTATGGAAAGTGTGTTCATTTAGTAAAACTTAACTATTGGCAACTGTCTGGGTAAAATAAGTTAAATTGAGTGGGTGATGTGTTGGAAACCCAGGAAGCTGCATTAATACCATTTTTTCCAAGCAGGCAACTCAACAAAAGAAACAACTTAAAGTTAAATAATAGCAGCATTACTGGATTCACAACACTCTGTGAGTCAGCCCCCAAGAGCCTTCTAACTTTCAAGCTCTTGCCCTGGTAGGCCCAGGCAGCTGGCTGGTTAGCCAATGATGGGTAAGATTCCTCAGAGGAAGGACAACCTAAGACAGGCACAGTCACAAAGGGGCCACTAGGGGCTAAGGTAAAGTTCATTTCATGTCTGTCAGGGCAAGAAAGGACTCCTGAAAATTCTACTTCAGTGTTTTAAGTTCACCATGAACTAACATACCAGCCTGCTGCTCACTATTCAGTAACAGCATGAAAACCTCCCCAAGAAGGTTTCCATAATCGACACTACATATACTCAACTGGGCCTTCCCCCTTGACATTCAGCTATAAAAATGTAAATGTGCTTAAATTAAAACTAATATATAAGCTCGTAGAAATGCCAGATAACTTAAGCCAAAACTAATATAACTTCAGTAGCAGAAAATGCTCAAAATAGTGGTGTTGCTTCCTACCACAGTATTAATAAAAAGCAACAAAGGAGGAAATGAAGAAGGAAATTAAATAGCAATAATATTGAAACAAAATCTTATAATTTGTACTTACTGTATAATAAAGTTTGCTGTGTTGTACATTGTTTAATATCTCCTCCTCAGCTCTGCTTAAGCAGAAATATTAAAGTGCCTTTCTGCAAACATTCAGCCTTAACTATCCTCTCCACATTCTTAGCAAAGTTTCCAAGAATCAAGAAATTCCTGTTTTTCTTACTAACCAATCGCAAAGTCATGGAGCAGATAGAAATTGTGAAATGTGTTTCTCAAAATGTTATTTTTCAAATGTAATGTGCATCACAAGACATGTTACAAATTAACTGTTCTTTGTCCTGGCTTCTGTAAATCTGTCAGCTGCTGCGTCAACCTGGGTGTTTAAAAGGTACCCCATTTTCTTTGTCCTTTGCTCAGTCTTAGGAAACAACTCCACTGAGCCTGTAATCACATTAAATAAAATTATCCTGTTTCACCCATTGGTCTCTCCAGTCTCCTGACACCTGCCACATGACCTCAGTGCCTCCCCCGCATTCCAAGTGTGGTCATTTCATCAGAGCCCACAGTGGCTTCCTTGCAGTCTCATGTTTTTTTCAAGCTGGAGGAGATGATACAGGTTATTGAAGCAAGTCCCATTTCACAAGCAGAGACATCGAATGATTTTCTCCAGCTCCACATAGATATTTAACAGTAAATTGAGAATCACAATTTAAACTCCAGTACTCCTAAAGTGAGTTCAACTCTGTCACCATCCTTCTCATTATATTAGTATATAACATACAGCATACAATATATATTAACATATAACTGATCAATGTTATTCAATTAACATATATTAAAAATTTACTAATTAAAGCATATATAAAATATAATAAATGGGTGGTTTTAACAATTTATGTTTATATCAAATATTAATGTTTCATAATTTTACAACTTTATGGTTTCTATCCTTGATTCCTGTACTGTAATTACTAAATTTATCTTATTGAATTCTCATACTAACAATATGAATCAATATTACTAACCTCCATTTTCAGGAGTCACTGTTGTCTAGCAATATTAGATGATTTATCCAGAGTTCATCTAGTAAGGGGTTGAGCCAGCCTCTAATCCAAATGTTCAACTCTGAAGTGTATGTTCCTTCCCTATAGCACAGTGGCTTTTTATCATAATAAATAAAAAATATTTTATGGTTTCCCTTTTCTACATTTCTATACAAAAGGGAAATCTCAATGCAGGTGTCAATAATGCCTCAAATAATTCATATTTTTCAAAATGGCTTGCATAGAGATTCAAACACAGTCACAGGTAGTTTTCACCATTTTTTTCTGTTGTAATTTTCTTCTTGCCAATTCTAAAAAATGTGAAAACTTCATAGATTTGCTCATGTTCTTTTTTCTTTTTGCATTATGTTCAATCTCACAGGCTTCAAAGAATTTGTCACTTTCCCACCTAACATAATGCTTATTACTCACTTTTTGTAGAAAACCATAAGACTTTTATAGCTCCTTCAAGACTCAGGGCTTCTAACAAAAAATTCCCATACTTCACATCATGAAAACTAAAGAGTCTATTGCATTCTAAATTCCATTAATGACATATTAATATATGTGTACATGTGTATTAGGCCTTTCTTGCATTGCTATAAAGAAATACCTGAGACTGAGTAATTTATAAAGAGGTTTAGTTGGCTCATGGTTCTGCGGGCTGTACAGGAAGCAAGGTGCAGGCATCTGCTTGGCTTCTGGGGGAGGTCTTAGGAATCATTCAATCATGGCAGAGGAAAGGGGGGAACATGGGTCTCATACAGCCAGAACAGGAGCAAGACACAGTTGAGGGGGAAATGCCACACACTTTTAAAGGATCAGCTCTTGTGAGAACTCACTACCATGAAGACAGCACTAAGTCATGAGGGATCCAGCCCCCTGATTCAAATGTTTCCCACCAGACATCACCTCCAGCATTGGGGATTAAAACTCAACATGAGATTTGGGCAGGGATAAATAACTACACTATATCATTTCTACCCTGACCCCTCCCAATTCTCATGTCCTTCTCATATTACAAAATAAAATCATGCCTTCCTAACAGAAGCCCAAAGTGGTAAATCATGCCACTATTAAGTCTCATCCGAGACAAGGCAAATCCTTTCCACTTGTAAGGTCTTTTAGGCTGACAGCACCATGGACACCATGGCTATGCCTATAACCTGAACATACACCTCTGGATGGCCTCTTGGAAATAGAAAATCTGAAGTAACTGGAAGACCATAAAAAGAGGAAGAATGATCAACCCCTGTGGTGCCTAATTAACTTGAGATGTTCTACTCTTCTTTATTTTTGCCTCAATTGATGATAAGGCAATTGGACTTCATAACCAACCTCGACTCCAGACCCTAAAACCCCCTCCCACCTTGCAAAAAATGCCCTGAACTGTGACTTCTGTAACTCTGCACTGCCTAGCCCAAACTTATAAAACCAACTCCTATCCCACTGCCCTGCGCTCTTTGGACTCAGCCATGTTGCTCACACGAATCCTGCTTAGGGTCTCTTCATTCAGAGTGCGTGTTTTAACAAGTGGTGCTGAAAACTCAGCACATGGGTACTCCTTTGGGGAGAACAGCCCCATGTTCCCACTCTGGGAAGAGATCCACCTGAGACCTCAACACATCTGACCAGGCCAGCACCTCGCACTTAGTGTGACAAACAGCTCTCTCACCATCTTCAGATCGGGTAGTCTCTCTCTCTCCCTCTCTCTCTTTTCCTTTACAGAAAAGGAGACAAGTCTCTCCTCTTTCTGTCTTTTCTCCTTTAGAGTAAAGGAGACAAGTCTCTCCCTCTTTCTCTCTTTGCCTTCAGAGAAAGGAGACAAATCTCTCCCTCTTTCTCTCTCTTTTTCCTTCAGAGAAAAGGAGACAAGTCTCTCCCTCTTTCTCTCTCTTTCTTTCAGAGAAAAGGAGACAAGTCCCTCCCTCTTTCTCTCTCTTTTCCTTTAGAGATAAGGAGACAAGTCTCTCATTCTCTCTCTCTTCCTTTAAATCCCAAGGAGACAAGTCTCCCTCTCTCTCTCTCTCTTTTCCTTTAAATCTTTCTCTTTCTTAGTAGAAGACTAAGAAGACAAGTCTCTCCCTCTTGCTAAAAAACTCCGACGTTGGTCACGGACTTGGAAAGACAGTCTTCCCTTGGTGTCTCGTCATTTGCGGGGACGCCGACCTTACTCACTCACCCATGTTACAGCCCGGGACCCAGTCAGGGACACCTACTGAAAACCCTGGTAGCTGCTCACTCCTTCTAGTCTCTGCTTTTCTCCTTAAAACTTACCTCCTTCGCCAGGGGCAATATTCTGCCCTCTATTCCTCTGTCTTTGCCTCTAGCCTGCATCCTAAAAAACTTAAAACCTCTTCAACTGCGGCCTGATCTGAAAACTAAATGTCCCATTTTTTTCTGGAATGCAGCCTGGCCTCAATACAAATTAGGCAATGGTTCCAAATGGCCAGAAAATGGCACTTTCAAATTTTCTATTCTGCGAGACCTAAACAATTTTTGTCAATGAATGGGCAAATGGTCTGCGGTGCCCGATGTTCAGGCATTGTTTTACACTCCTGCCTCTGCCAGTGACTCAGAATCCTCCCTGTCCATTTGCCCTTCGAATCTTTCTCCTCCCCACCTGTCTGAACCAGACCCTAATCTAGACCCTAACCACCCCTCCGCCCATAGCCTCCCGCCTCTTCCTCTGCCCACAACTTACCTCCTTATGCCCCTCCTGTCACCTCCCACCTTATACCTGGTCCAGCTTACAGTTTAGTCCTGTGGCTAACTCCTCTGCCCCTGCCCAACAATACCCCCTTCGAGAGGTGGCTGGAGCCAAAGGTATAGTTAGGGTGCACAAGTCTTTCTCTTTATCCGACCTTTCCCAAATCGCCAACAGTTAGGCTCCCTTTCATCAGATCGTACTAAATATATACAAGAATTCCCATACTTAACCCAGTCCTGTAATCTCACCTGGAGTGACTTAAATGTCCTTCTTTTACTCTCACTCCTGAAGAATGCTTAATATGCATTTTATCACCCAATCAGCCCCTGACATTAAAAAAGCTACAGAAATTGGAATCTGGCCCTCAAACCCCACAACAGGAATTAATCAACCTCACTTTCAAAGTGCTCAGTAATAGGGAAGAAGCTGCCCAGTGGCAGCGCATCTAGAACTACAGATGCTTGCCTCTGCTCTAAGACAAACCCCAGTCATACCATCAACTCACAAAGACTTCAAAGTGCCCAGACTGCAGCTTCCAGATGCCCCTCCAGGGACTTGCTTCAAGTGTTGGAAACCTGGCCAGTGGGCCAAGGAATGACCACAGCCCGGGATTCCTCCTAAGCCCTGCCCCGTCTGTGCAGGGCCTCCACTGAAAGCTGGACTGTCCAACTCGCATCACTGCTCCCAGACCTCCTGGAGCTCCAACCCAAAGCTTTCAGACCAAATCCTTCCCAGATCTCTTTGGCTTGGCAGTGAAGACTGACTCTGCCCAAATACCTCAGAAACCCCCTGGACCATCATGGATGGTGAGCTTTGGGTAACTCTTACAGTGGAGGGCAAGGTCCATCCCCCTATCAATACAGGGGCCACCCATTCCATGCTGCCTTCTTTCCAAGGACCTGTCTCCTTGGCCTCCATAACTGTTGTGGGAATTGACGGCAAGGCCTCCATGCTTCTCAAAACTCCCCAAGTCTGGTGTCAGTTAGGCCAGCACTCCTTTCCACATTCTTTCCTAATCATCCCACTTGTCCAGGTGCCCTATTAGGCCAAGATATCCTAGCAAAATTATCTGCCTCCTTAACTGTTCCTGGGCTACAGCCACACCTCATTGCCGCCCTCCTCCCCGAACCCATACCTCCCTCAATAGCTCCTTTTATGTCCCCCTACCTTAACCCTAGGGAGTGGGACACCACCTCCCATACCTTCCTATAAGTCACTCACCCCTCATCTTCCCCTTAAAACCTAACCACCTTTATCCTGCCCACCGCCAGCACCCCATCCCAGCACAAGCCTTAACAAGCCTAAAGCCTGTTATAACTCACTCACTACAACATGACCTTTTAGTTCCCACTAACTCTCCTTACAATTCCCCTATCCCACCTGTCCAAAAACAAACAAACAAAAAGAGACACATTGTACTTCCCATCTACCCGGTTGTACCAGACCCTATACCCTCCTATCTTCCATGCCCCTTTGACAACTCACCACTACTCTGTTCTTAACCTCAAAAATGCTTTTTTCTAAAGCCCAAATTTCTTCCCCATCAGTTATAGTCTTTCACCAGCACACACACACTCCCCCTGCCAACCGTATCCAGTTAATTTCCCAAACCCCAACCCCATCCACTAAACAGCAGCTTCTCTCCATCCTAGGCATTGTAGGATACCTTCACCTCTGGATACCAGGTTTTTTCCCCGCAACCAAACCACTTTATGAACTTACAAAAAGGAAGCTTAGTGGACCCCAGAGACCAAAAATCCTTCCCGCATTCTTCTTTCCATTCTCTAAAGAAGGCCTTAGAGACTGCTCCTACTTTAGCACTCCCCAACTCCTCTCAACCCTTCTCTCTCTACATAGCAGAAATAAAAGGCTGTGCCATCAGAATTCTTACACAGGAACCAGGCCCATGGCCTGGAGTCTTTTTATTCAAGCAACTTAACCTCACAGTCCTGGGCTGGCCCTCATGTCTATGCATGGCAGCAGCTGCTACCCTGATACTCTTAGAAACCCTCAAAATCACAAGCTATGCCTCACTTACCCTCTACAGCTCTTGCAACTTCCAAAGTTTAGTTTTCTCTTTGCACCTTACAAACATACTTTCCGCCCCTCACCTCCTCCAACTCTATTCACTGTTCATTGAAACACCCACAGTGACTACTGCTCTCAGTCCTGACTTCATCTCAGCTTCTCACTTAATACCTAACACAAACCCTGAACACCATGACTGTATCACCCTAATCTATACAGCATCCTCCCCATTTCCCCATATTTCTCTTTTCCTATTCCAGACCCAGACCACACATGGTTTATTTTAATGGCAGTTCCTCCAAGCCCAGTCGGTTGGCACTGGCCAAGGTGGCTACGCTGTTGCATCCCACTCATCTATTATCGAGGCTTCCACACTCCCCTCTTCCACCACTTCTCAGCAAGCTGAACTGATTGCCATAACCTGTGCTCTTACTCGTGCCAAAGGACTACATGTTAATATCTATACTGACTCTAAATATGCCTTCTACATCCTACACCACCATGCTGCCATATGGGCAGAAAGAGGTTTTCTCACCATGCAGGGGTCCTCTATGCCCCCTTAATAAAGGCCATCCTTAAGGCCGTTCTCCTCCAAGCCAAGGCTGGTGTTATCCACTGCAGAGGACTCAGGATTTCAGCCACTCCTAAAGAAACCACAGTGTATAGCCCCTTTCAGCTCCTATAGGGCCGTACCTTTCTGCCTGTGCCTAACCTTGTCCTAGACACCAGTCCTCTTGGTGACTATCTTCCAGTCCTCCAGCAGGCCAGACATGAAATTCACCATGCTGCTAATTTCCTCTTACCCACTCCAGACCCCCGGGGCATATGAAAACATCCTAGCTGGAAGGTCAGTCCTAGTTAAAAGCCTAACCTCTCAGTCTCTGCAGCCTCGGTGGACAGAACCCTTCCTGGTCATCTATAGCACTCCCAACCGCTGTCTGTCTACAAGACCCTTGCCAGTGGGTCTGTCATTCCAGGATAAAGTTGTGTCCATCAGACAATCGACCTGATTCCCCCGCCTCCTCCTGGAAGTTGCAAGTACTTTCCTCCACTTCTCTTAAACTCACCCATATCCTCCAAGTGGAAGAGTAACCCTATATAAACATTACATACCTTTTACCTTAATTAGGCATTTTTCCTAACACCACTATTTAACACAGTTGCCCCCTGCTATTTAAACCACACCTCAGAAAGACTCTGTTTCTATGATTTTCTGTCTAACTGTGCTCAAATTCACTGTACTGCTTTACTTTTACATACCCTGCTTTTGTGTAAGTTGCTGGTTTACACATTTCCTCCGGGCAATTACAGCTGATATTTCATGGTTTAACCCTCAGGCTGCCACCCTTAATTCTCTCTTAGAGTGGATAATCTTCAGTGGCAGGGAATTCTTCAATTCTTCCACCCCGATAAAGTCCTTTTCCTTTCTTTTATACTCACTCTTAATCTCGGTCCCATTCTCTGCTCAAACCCAATCTTGTTAATGAAAGTGAGTAGTTACATATACCACACACTTCCTCATACACCATGTAAACAAAAGATCTCCCTCCACACAGTTACCCTACCAAGCCCCACTACAAGCTTTAACAGCTGCAGCCATTGCTGGTTGCCTTGGTATCTGGGTGTAAGACCTCAGCCCCCCCAGAACACTTTCTCATCTTTTCAGTTTACACCTCCAGTTCTGTCTAAGCCAAGGACTTTTTTCCTCTGTGGTTCTTCTTCTTACATCTGCCTTCCTACCAACTGGACAGGCACTTGTACCCTAGTTTTCCTTACTCCCAAAATTCAGTTTGCCAACAGAGACGAAAGCCTCCCTGTTCTTGTGGTACCGGCACAACACAAGCAGGTCATTCCACGGACCCCCTTACTTGTAGAGTTAGGTATTACTGCTGCACTAGGGACAGGCATAGTAGGCCTTACCACTTCAGTCGTCACCTTCCGTACCCTCTCTGAAGATTTCTTGGCTAGCATTGCAGAATTAACTCAATCACTATCCTTCTTCAAGCTCAAGTGAATTTCCTAGCTGCAGTTGTCCTCCAAAACTACAGAGGTCTTGATTTACTGACTGGTGAAAATGGAGGTGTTTGCCTATTGCTAAATGAAGAATGTTGTTTTTATGTAAACCAGTCCAGCCTCGTAGATGATGCCATCAATAGATTAAAACACAGAGGCCAAAAGCTCACTAATCAGGCAAATGGTTATTCTGGACCTGGCTGGACTGGCTGGACACTCTCTAACTGGGTGTCATGGCTTCTTCCAATCCTTAGCCCTCTGATTCCTATCTTTCTCCTTCTCTTATTTAAACCCTGTGTTTTCTGATTAATCTCTCAATTCTTACAATCATATACAAGCAATAACCAGTCAAAACAACAAATGCTCCTTCTAACAACCCCACAATATCACCCCTTGCCCTGAGATCTCCCAGCAATCTAAATTCTTTCCTATTTTTAGGTATCTGTGCCTCCCCCAAACCTGCTTGAAGAAGCCCTGAGAAACATCACCTTCACCCCTCTGTGCCGGCCCTCCTAATATTCCACTGCCCTCCGCTCTTCATTTCTTTTTCCTTTATATTACTAATATAAAAAGACAGAAATGTAAGGTCTTTTAGGCTGACTGACAGCACCTTGGATGCCATGGCGACCCCTGTGACCCACAGGAACACCTCTGGATGACCTCCCTGAATCAGAAAATCTGAAGTAACTGGAAGACCATGAAAACAAAAAGAATGATCAACCCCTACAGTGTATAATTAACTTGAGACATTCTTCTATTGTTCCTTATTCTCACCTCAATTGATAAGGCAATTGGACTTTGTAACTGACCTTGACTCCAGACCCTATGACACCCTCCCAGCTTGCAAAAAACGCCCTAAACTGTGACTTCTGTAACCTTCCACTGCCTACCCCATCCCAAACCTATAAAACCAACTCCTATCCCACCGCCCTGCACTGACTCTCTTTTCAGACACAGCCCGCCTGTACCCAGGTGAATAAACAGTCACGTTGCTCACACAAAGCCCGTTTAGGGGGTCTCTTCATTCAGAGCACGTGTTTTAACACCACTTATGAGCTGGGAAGATAAAAAACAAGTTTGTAGCTTCCAAGATACAATGGAGATGTAGGTATTGAGCAAACTTTTTCATTTCAAGAGGGAGAAATTGGCTAAAAGAAAGGGGCTACATGTGTCATTCAAGTTTGACACCCAGCAAGACAGTCAGCACATCTTAAAGCTCCAAAAAAGACTCCGCTGACTCTGTCCCACATCCAGGGCACAGTGCTGCAAGGGGTGATGTCCCAAGGCCTTGGGCAGCTTCGCGTCTGTGGCTTTGCAGGGAGCAGCCCCCAAGTCTGCCCTCAGGAGCTGCACCTGATTGTGGTTTTTTCATGCTGAGGGCAAACTGCTGGTAGATCAACAATCTCAGGGTCTGTAGGGCAACAAACCCTTCTCACAGCTCCACTAAGCAGTGTGCCATTGGAGACTCTGTGTGGGGTTTCAAGCCCACATTTCCCTTGGCACTGCCCATTAGAGGTTTTCTGTGAGGGCTCTGCACCTGCAGCAGACTTCCGCCTGAACACCCAGGTTTTCTCATACATACCCTGAAATCTAGGTGGAGGCTATCAAGCATTCTTCATTCATTCATTCTGCACAACTACAGACTTAACACCAAATGGAAGCTGTCAAGGTTTATGGCTTGCACCCTTTGGATCAGTGGCCTGAGCTCGACCTGGATACTTTCGAGTCAAGGATGGAGCTGGAGAAGTCAGGATATGGAAAGCAATGTCCTGAGGATGACAGGGCATGGGGCACTGGGCTTGGCCCATGAAACCATCTTCTCCTTCTAGGATTCTGGGTCTGTGATGGGAGGGTCTGCCATGAAGGTCTCTGAAATGCCATCAAGGCCTTTTCCCCATTGTCTTGAAATAGTAGCACTTGGCTCCCTTTTAGTCATGCAAATTTCTCTAGCAACTAGCTGCTCCACAGACTGCTTGAATTCCTTTTCTGAAAAAGCTTTCTTTTTCTCTACCATTTGGCCAGACTGCAATTTTTTAAAACTTGTATGCATTGCCCCCTATTTAAATATGAATTTCAACTTTAAGTCATTTATTTGCTCCCATATCTGAACATAGGCTGTACAAAGCAGCCAGGCCACATCTTGAATGCTATGCTGCTTTGAAATTTCTTCCACCAGATACCCTAAATCATCTCTCTGAAGTTCAGAGTTCCACAGATCTTTGGAATCTGTGAGAAGGGGCACCTAGGAAAGGGGCACAAAGACACCAAGCTCTTTGCTAAGGCATAACACGCATGACCTTTGCTCCAATTCCAAATAAGTTTCTCATTTCCATCTGAGACCCCATCAGCCTGGCCTTCATTGTTTATATCACCATCAGTGTTTTTGTCACAGCTATTTACCCAGTCTCTAAGAGGATAGAAACTTTCCTTTATCTGCCTTTCTTATTCTGAGTCTTCCAAACTCTCCCAACTTCTGCCTGTTAGCCAGTTTCAAAGCTGCTTCAACATTTTCAGGTATCTTTATAGCAATGCCCCACGCCTTGGTACCAGTTCTTCTGTGTTAGCCAATTCTTGCATTGCTATAAAGCAACACCTGAGACTGAGTAATTTATAAGGAAAACAGGTTTAATTGGCTCATGATTCTGTGGGGTTTATGGGAAGCATGGTGCTGGCATCTGCTCAGTTCCTGGGGAGGCCTTGGGGGAACTTTTAATCATGGAAAAAGGCCAAGGGGGATTAAGTATGTCACACTGTCACATGGCCAGAGCAGAAACAAGAGGTGGGTCGGGGTGTCACACACACTAATCTCAAAAAAACTAATTATCATTCAGATAGCACCAAGCCATTTGGGATCCACCCCCATGACCCAAACACCTCTTACCAGACCCACCTCTATCATTGAAATTATAATTCAACATGACATTTGGGCAGGGACAAACATCCAAACTATATTTGTATGTCTGTAATTTCATGCTGAAAGGATCATTAAAAATATAAGTAAGGGCTGAACTAACAGAACACATGGACACAGGGAGGGGAACATCACACACCGGGGCCTGTCAGGGGGTGGAGGACAAGAGGAGGGAGAGCATTAGGACAAATGCCCAATGCATGCGGGGCTTAAAAACTAGATGACGGATTGGTAGGTGCAGCAAACCACCATGGCACGTGTATGCCTATGTACCAAACCTACACATTCTGCACAGGTATCCCAGAACTTAAAGTAAAATACAAAATAAAATACTAAAATGTATGTATAACATAAATTTTTAAAAATAAAAACTCAAGCCATATGCGTAACAGTAATTTTCAAGCTGAAGTGAATTATTTCTCACAAAATTTTCAAATTTAAAAATAAATGAAATATCCATTTTCCATTTGAATGGCTAAGGCTTTCTGGAAAATGTGAGCAGAAAAATTACCATTCATCAACACCATTACAGCCACCAATTTAACTGACATCAAAACAACCTAATGCACACTCAACCTGAACTCTACTTCATGGATTCATTGCAAAGATGTCATTTCATATATTTATAATTTGATTACCAAACTTGTCCAGTTATGAAGGCAGCATCTATCTCAGAACAGTGCACCATGTGCACAAAATTGAAACTCCTGTGCCCCTCAGGTTGCTCTCTGCTGTTTTACTCCCCATGACATCCAGAAGCAACCATTCCAATAAATGAAATGCCCATGTATAATCCACTGGCCTATTAACAGAAAATAGGCATAATAAAATAATTTTCCAGATAATGAATTCCATACAATGCTCGTACAAGTTATTTTTTAAAAGAAAATCAATGGTACTTCAGAAAGGCTCAAGAGTAAGAGTGAACGGCAGAGAGTCTCAACTCTAGGGCATCTGAGATCAATTTCCCCGATTCCATGTCTGCATAAATTCTAACTATTACAATTAGAGGTCAAAAGTTTTGTTTCCAAGCTTTTACATGGAAAAGTCCAATTTAATGATTATCTCTATTAACCTGACTAAACTAGAGGTATGGAACCGAATAATATATCAAACCAATCCACAAAACAAATGCTCTGAACAAGAATCAACAATAAAGATCGTAACAATTATCACCCTCTAAAAAAGCATAGCTAAGAACAAGCTTCAGAATATTTTAAATCAGTCAGAGAACAAATTGATATGCCAAGGATGTGTTATTTTAAAGAATATCATGTTAATATGAACCAGAAAACATTCCAGCAAGCTCGTTGTGTCATGGTCAAAATCCTTTGAAGAGCACAGTTCTTGGTGTAGGTGTTTATGTGCATGTGTGCCTGGGTTTCCAGCCCAAATTACAGAGCTGTTGGAACACCCTCAGATGTTTCATTTGTGGGCCTTCTTTTAATAGTATCCCAATTTTAATTAGTACTAGGAAAGCAGATGTGGCAGAGAAATGATGCCAAGAATCTGAACTTTTCATGTCCTCTTGTAGTGAAGGCATGAGGTTCTTCAATTTCAGTGCATACCATCATACCAGTTAACAGCTTGCTAAATATCTGAATACTTGTATATGTGTATGTATGGCTGTGTGTGTGTGGTGCCCACTTTTTAGCATTAATGGGAACATAAACCTCATACTAATTCTGACTAATGCAAAACCCACTATTTACCTTCGTGTGTCAGACAATGTTAAGAACAGACAAAATTGGCTTTCAAAAATCTCCCTGTCAACGTCTCCTAATGGTCTATTAAATAATAAAACAATTTTTTCTATTCCTTTTTGTAAAAATGAAATGCAACCCCCCACCTTCCCAATGCTATATCTTAAAAGTTGTTAAACTGATGCTGAAGTGCTTCTTAATAAATACAAAAGTTTTATCATCTCTGATGAAAATTTTGAAAATAGAGAGTGAGGAAAAGTACTTGGCTGCATTTGATGTGAAAACATATTACTGTCATTTCAATTAAAGCACTATGGGCTTGGCATAGGAAATCATGCATATCAGCAGAAAAAATAGAATGTCCAGAAACAGATATACACCTACCAGGTGATTTAATACAGGAAGTAACTGGAGGCCAGGCATGGTGGCTCATGCCTGTAGTCCAGAACTTTGGGAGGCGGAGACAGGCGGACCACCTGAGGTCAGGAGTTTGAGACAAGCCTGAGCAACATGGTAAAACCCTGTTTCTACTAAAAATACAAACTTAGCTGAGCATGTTGGTACATGCCTGTAACCCCAGGTACTTGGGAGGCTGAGGCAGAAGAATCACTTGAACCTGGGAGGCAGAGGTTGCAGTGAGCTGAGATAGAGCCATTGCACTCCTGTCTGGGCAACAAAAGCAAAACGGAAGGAAAGGAAGGAGGAAAGAGGAAGGAGGAAGAAAGGGAGGAAGGGAGGGATGGAGGGAGGGAGGGATGGAGGGAGGGAAAGAAGAGAAAAGGAAGAAAAGGTAGGAAAGAAAGAAGGAAAGAAGGAAGGCAGGAAGGCAGAAAGGGAAGAAGGAAGGAAAGAATGAATTTGGAATTTTAAATCAGTGAAAAAAAATTAGTGCAGAAAATAATTACCCAGCAAAGTATTTAATAAATGACACTCAGATAACTGTGTAGCTGTCTAAGAGGGTGACATCTTAAAATAGGATCACACTGAGACCAACAGATTCACTCTAGAATATGAAGCAAATACTTACATGTATAAATGAAGCTACAGAATAGAAAATTAGTACCTCAATGTATAAATGAAATATTTCAAATTTTAGAAAAATAGGTCAGTTTTAACAGAAAATAGAGATGACTTTTCTAGGTGATAGTTCACAAAGATTAAGATGTTTCAATTCAGAGACTAGCAAGACATTTGCTATGCATATGACTGACAAGTGGCTAACAAATTATTGTACAAAGAACTTTCAGTATAATTGAATAAGACCAAAGAAAAAATAAGAAAACCATGAGAACACAAACTTTTTTTTTTTTTTTTTTTGAGACAGAGTCTTGCTCTGTCATCCAGGCTGGGGTGCAGTGGCATAACTTAGGCTCACCACAACTTCTGCCTTCTGGGTTTAAGCGATTCTCCTGCCTCAGCCTCCCAAGTAGCTGTGACTACAGGTGTGTGCCACCACCCCCGACTATTTTTTTATATTTTTAGTAGAGAGGGGGTTTCACTGTCTTAGCCAGGATAGTCTCGATCTCCTGACCTTGTGATCCACCCACTTTGGCCTCCCAAAGTGCTAGGATTACAGGTGTGAGCCACCACAACCAGAGAGGACATGAACTTTAAAATACATAAAGATTTCGTACCAATCTTCAACACTCTGGTCTTCCCATAATGGCAGAGATTAGGCTTTGAGTGTACTCATCACCTGAGTAATGAACATTGTATCCAACAGGAAACCCTCACCCCCTGCTCACCATCCTTCCTCCCTCTTTGTTTTTGGAGTCCCTAGTGTTGATTATTTCCATTTTATGTCCGTGTGTGCCCAGGTATGTGTGTTTAACCCATGCTGATTAGGTACCTGCACCTGTGGTGTGCTTGTGAAGGCAGAGACTCCAGACTTCCTGGAGCCTGTCAAATCAGAATTGTGCAGTATTGGGAGTCAGGAATTCACTTTTTAAACTAATATTCCAGAGGATTCTTGTTACCATGCAAGGTGAGAACTGTGGGCCAAGGTTACAGACTGGTCAGCTCCACAAATAAGAAACTGAAGAAAGAAATGCTAAGACATGGACAGAAAGCCACAGTGGGCGCCCAGGTCCCCCAAGACACAGCAGACTGCCTGGGGGCTGAGCAGAAAAGGCCACAGTGGGCGCCCAGGTCCCCCAAGACAGAGCAGACTGCCCTGAACAGAAAAGGCCACAGTGGACGCCCAGGTCCCCCCAAGACACAGCAGACTGCCTGGGGGCTGAGCAGAAACGAGATGATGCGAAGCAACTCCACACCTCGACAACAGTGCATCAAAAATGGGAAGTCAGGCAAAACTCCTACTGTCTGCATCAACGTGGCCTATGTGAAGATAAACACCTGCCTTTCAGCCTCAGCGCAAAGCACTAATTCTCTCTGTGATGGTCCCTGGACAGACGCCCCATCCCCACCTGGCAGGTGCAGCCACCTTCCAGCACTTAGTGGTCACTTCCTTTGAACTGTTCACTTATTTTTCCTGTCTCAGCCCTCTCCACTTTAACCATTTTGGAAAATCAGCTTCCCCCAATAGCCTGAGGCTCATGCCTGCATGCCCATCGCGGTTTTACCCACTGCAGCTCTCGCCCAGGCTTGTCCACACATTTTCCTCCAGAACTGCTCTTCTTTCTACCAGGAACTGACATTTTCAAACTGTCACTTTCACAGGTAGAGGCTGTTCTGTGCCTCTTCAATGAAAGACCATAACCTACCCTTCAATGTCAGCTGGTATCTTAAACTGCACACAGGGCATTTCACTATCTTTACTCCTCTTTGCCTTTTATTGATTTAGGAGCTGTCATTTTCAAAGTTCCTCCTGCTGGAGTATAAAGTTCCAGGCTGACTTTTTCTTTTTCTCTCTCTTTTTTTTTTTCCTTTGAGATGGAGTCTTGCTCTGTTGCCAGGCTGGAGTGCAGTGGCACAATCTCAGCTCACTGCAACCTCCGCCTCCTGGGTTCAAGCTATTCTCCTGCCTCAGCCTCCCAAATAGCTGAGATTACAGGTGCCCGCTACCACACCCTGCTAATTTTTGTATTTTTAGTAGACATGGGTTTTCACCCTGTTGGCCAGGATGGTCTTGATCTCCTGACCTGGTAATCAGCCTGCCTCGGCTTCCCAAAGCTCTGGGATTACAGGTGTGAGCCACCGCACCCGGCCCTGGCTGACTTTCTCATCCCTATTTCCCATTTGCCTCTGTTCCCCTATCCACCCACCATCCCTTCGTTTGCTTTCTGAAATATTTTGAGTATTCAATGTCAGGTTTATTTCTCAATGCTAAGTACATTAAACTCCATTATAGGATGTTTTTAAAATGTGAAATATATAATTGATCTCTATTAGCCACTCTTCTGCATAGGACCCTTGATTCTTTTATAAAGTATTACTTTGCATATTTTGTACAGTTCCTTCCAGAATGGTCAAGGTCTTTGTATCACTACTACTGTTACACAAAATTATCATTTCTGCACATTTCCACTGACTACAATACTGCTTTTATTAGAAACCACATTTCATACGTAGTTAGAGTATGTGAAGTTTGGGATGCTCATTGTGTGCCAGGCATGGATGGAGGAAATGCATTATTTAATTTAATCAATAAACATGCTGGATTTTAGCACATGGTAGGGAAAATTACCTGTCTTCGGTAAAATGCCTGACATGTAATTTGTAAACTGCAGAAGGTAACTGATATTGATGGCGCTGGACTCTGCATTTCAGTCTGATCTTGAAAGATTAATTTGATACGGGGTTGGCAGACAATGGCCTGCAGGTCAAAACCACTCTGCAGCCTGTTTTTGTACAGTTCACAAGCTGAAAATGGCTTTTACATTGTTTTAATAGTGAAAAATTTAAAGACAAAGACTATGCCACTGAGACTGCACATAACCCCCAAAGACTGAAGGTCTACTTGGTCCTTTACAGCAAAAGAGAGCCACTCTCTGATTTCAGCTACCATGAACAAGAAGGAAAATGTGTTACCAGCTTAGTTACCTAAACATTGCTGACGACATTCAACAACACTCTGCTTGACAGCCAACCAATAGGTTTGCACCGAACACATTCCTGGGTGCAAACATGTCTGACTACATGAAAGTTTGTTTTTCGTTAGACTCCTGTTCTTACCTGGCATTACGATAAAGATTTCATGCCAACATTTGCGTTTAATCTTTCAAAACAGATTGGGGAGCACCTTTATGTCCATTTGCAAATAAAGAACTTCAGTGAAGTCACTTGCCCTGTTCAGGGTCACACAGCCAGCAAATGCTGGAGATGGGACGAATCCATCACTAAATTGCAGGAGCCTGACCGTGCAACAGCAAAGCACTGTACCCAAGCACCCCTTTCAAATCTCATAAGATAGTGTGAGGTAGCTTTAAGCAAGGGCAAGTAGGATAAACCTCATTGTACAATGTACTTGATGGAAGTTGGCCGGTTTGAGCTATATGTACTGTGTTGATTCACATCCTGGTAATTTACAATCTGGCTGACATAATGCCTACAACCTATATAAATGTCTTTGTCTATATATATATACATAGACACACACATGCATACACACACATATCACACCATGTGATTTGACATTTAAAATTCCAGGAATTTCTATTTAAGCTTCTAATGAAATCTAAATGTCTAGAAATACTGTATTATTATCACAAAAACAGAGGAGGACATTGATAATGAAATAGAAGTAAGTAAATATGCATACAAATGTGGGTCAAGATGGCCAGGGGAGACCCATGTTAATTCTAGCTAAATAATTATAAGCTTGCTGGCTCAGAGTATACTGAAGTTTATATACTGAACCAAACTGTATTATTGTTGCAGTTAATTAGAAATCAAGCGGCAACCAGGAGGCCTAAGGCAAAGACCATCCGAGAGCGCAGTAACATCAGGGAACACCACGGGGTGGTTGCAGAGCAGGGAATACTGCTCTGGTCCCAGGAATGCCTTCTCAACATGGAGAATGCATGAGGGCCTCATAAAGAGGGCTTATGCAAAGAGCTCTGAGAAGGACCTCTGCTCACAAGATCAGGGAGGGTCTTTGCAGATGGGAGCTGGCAAGGAAGAGAAAAGCCTTGTAGAACAGAGGTCACGGAATGCTTTAGGTTCTGCCTAGGTTCTCGGAATATGGAGTGATTTTAATTGCTGTGTCCTTAATACTTAGGAGATAAAAGCCCCTTGATGCATTGCGTGCGCTCAGACCAGGTGGCTCCTCATCCACTATACTTCTGATGCAGCTGCACCCTGATAACAATTGGTGATAAACTCAGAGTTACTAGTTTAGCATGTCTTAGAAGGATCTCAAGTGCTCTCCCCACTTCCCGGCTATCTTACCTACCTCTTCACCCTCCCCTTCCACACCCATAATATCAATGAGGTTATGCACATAATAAAACTGTTTGGAGCCCAGGGCTCGGGGCCAATGTGGTTGCCACGCTTGTGTAGGTCCCCAGGACCCATGCTGTAAATTCTACTCTTGTGTCTCTTTCTTTCCTTTTCTCAATCCCTTGTCACCACCAGGACTAAGAGCACCCACGTACGGGGTTGGGGCTGGTACCCAACATATAAAAATCAAGATAAAAGTCTTAACTACTTTGCTCTTTATGTTCATAAGTGAAGAATTTTAATATTTATAAAATATCCCAATTAATTCATTTATGCCAAGTCTCCTAACATGTCTTCCTAACATTTGAGAATGATGTTGTTTTAAAAATTTTGTATAGAATGGGAGAAAATTTTTACAGTTTACCCATCTGACGAAGGGCTAATTTCCAGAATCTATAAAGAACTTAAACAAATATACAAGAAAAATCAACCCCATCAAAAAGTTGGCAAAGGATATAAATAGACACTTCTCAAAAGGAGACATTTATGCAGGCAACAAACATATGAAAAAAAGCTCAGAATCTCTGGGGGATTAGAGAAATGCAAATAAAACCACAATGAGATACCATCTCATGCCAGTGAGAATGGTGATCATTAAAAAGGCAGGAGACAACAGATGCTGGAGAGGATGTGGAGAAATACAAATGCTTTTACACTGTTGGAGGGGGTGTACATCAGTTCAACCATTGTAGAAGACAGTGTGGCAATTCCTCAAGGCTCTGAAACTAGAAATACCATTTGACTCAGCAATCCCATTACTGGCTATATGCCCAAAGAGTTATAAATCATTCTGTTATAAAAACACATGCACCCGTATGTTTATTGCAGCACTGTTCACAATAACAAAGACTTGGAACCAACCCAAATGCCCATCAGTGACAGACTGGATAAAGACAATGTGGCACATATATACCATGGAATACTGTGCAGTCATAAAAAGGATGAATTCATGTCCTTTGCAGGGACATGGATGAAGCTGTAAACCATCATTCTCAACAAACTAACACAAGAACAGAAAACCAAACACTGCATGTTCTCACACATAAGTGGGAGCTGAACAATGAGAACACATGGACACAGGGAGGGGACCATCACACACTGGGGCCTGTTAGGGGGTCGGGGGCTAGGGGAGGGATAGCATTAAGAGAAATACCTAATGGAGATGATGGAATGATGGGTACAGCCAACCACCACGGCACTTGTATACCTATGCAGCAAACCTGTACATGTACCCCAGAGCTGAAAGTATACCAAAAGAATTGTATAAAGTAAAAGGACAGTTTCCTCTGAGAGATGCCCTGTCTGTGAGTAAACACAATATTTAGGGGGTGAATACATGGTATAATGGAAATCACTTTGATTTTAGAATCTGAAAGACTGGAGTTCAATCCCACCTGAGATAATTAGGCATTGTGCTTTTTTCTAGTAACAACATCTGTGAGCAACAGCATCTACGAGGATTGAAGAGACACACACAGACATATCTTCAGGTGTCCTCTGTCTCCTCCACCCACCTCTGTGCCAGTTCGCATCCTTTGCCATGCTATGTATAAGCAGAATACAGGCAGCTGTATCTAACTATAAGTTCTGACTTTAAAAACAGAAGCTTAACCATGTAATTTGTGAGAAAGATTGTTTTTTGTACCCTTTATTGCCTGCAAAATGCTAGCAAATCATCAATAAACAAAAGACAAACTCCACTCCAAGCAAAAGCCAAGTCTGATAGCAGGCTATGAGAACCAGACCTTTAAAGGAAATAGCTGCTCGGGAGTTGCTCTCTGTTGACCAGGGAACTTGAAAGCAGTGCACTCTGATGTGCCAGTTTAACTGGATCTTTGAGATAATACAGAAAATTTCAGTTCTCAATTCAGGCTTCTCCTCAGGATGAATAAGATTAGTGTGCTGATAATGGAACAACTGCTTGGAGAGTTTCTTGCTGTAAAGCAGGAAATGAAGCCTGAGGACAGACGATCTGCCTGGCTTTATCGAGGACGATAAAAACCAACACAGATTTTCAGAGAGAAGTAATTTAAAAGGTCAAGCAGAGTGAGAAAAACAACCCGGAGTTCTCTGAAACCAGTAAAACACGTCTTGCCAGCTCCATCTTCTCCCTCACAGAGGAGCCGTAGCAAAACTGTTACTTGCTGAATCTGGGGTAAGGCTCTGTCCAGGTTGTGGCCTGGTTTCTGCCACTTTGAACCCCAAAATTGGGGTTTGGAGTGGGTGCCTCCCAAATCCCCTTCAAGACCTAACAATAATAACTTGAATACATGTAAGATTTGAAGGCTTATTCTACTTTATATATTTAATCCTCTCAATCTTTCTGGGAGCTACATATCAAAATCTCTATTTTACATGGCAGAAAGTAGGTTTAGGGAGATCAGGGCTCCCTGGGCTTTTGGGGGCTACTTTTGACAGGGATGGCCCTTGCAATGTATCTTCCAATTTCAAATCCAAGTAATTTTTCTCTCAAAATTTGGTGCATCTGCAATGTCACTGGCAAAAAAGTGAACTGGTACAAGACAAAAAATCTTTAAAGGGAAAAACATCATTCTCAAATATGTATCTTAGAAAGCCATAGACTGTTGATTTTCTAAATTTAAAATGGTTACCAAATGACCACAAGTGATAGGGTATTTTGCTTGGGTCTGAGGGCCACAGTGGCACCCACATAGTTTGTAAGATCAGTAGTCGGGGGGCCTACAAGAGAATGAGCTCAACCTTCCAGGTTTGATCTTGCTCATTTATTAAAAAGCAACTGTTATATTTTAATAACAATTTCAATATATTATTCTAGACATTTTTGTAAAGGAGATAATATAAATTGTATTTATTTTATGTAAGAAAAAAATATAATATCAACTCAAGAATCATTGTAATATTAAATAGATCAATGCAGATTTTGTTTCCAATGCCACAAAGAGATATTTGCCGTTTTTAAATTTTTTCTTTTTTTTCTTTTTCTTTTTTTTTTTTTTTTTTTTTACAGTTTTCAAGCCCCCTATTTTAAAATAAAAATAATTAAATAACTATGATGACCTTTAAGTTGGATGTGGAAGTCTTAAAATATTTTAATGTTTGCATCCGTAATTACATTCCCAATTATCTCAATGACCTTCTATATGATTTACTGCAGGATGTATAACCACTTTTGACCAAATGTGAGATGCTGTCAGAGTCTAAACGGTTATTTATTTTCTGGTAGAGCTGCCCAGTGTGAAATGTATTACAGCAAATAGTCTTTCTTTAATTACAATTTTATTCATTTGAATTGGTCCTTATAAAACTTACAAAGTCAAATACGATGAAGCAAATGAAGCACTCAGTATCTTAAACTAATTTAAAATCCACTGCCTCATTACTTATAATTTTCAAAACTCCATCTTTGCTTAGCCTCAAACTTACTACTGGGGGACAGCGTGCACTCCAGACCTGAAACATAAATATCAAAATCGATTTCATGAAGCTTCTTTCCCTCACATGATCCGCATTTCAGCCAATGGTACCAAATACTCCCAGCAATCAAGCCCCCACCAAAACATGTCATCCCAGATTTATCTCTTCCTTTTCACCTGCTTTCATGAGAGACAGTGGACTCTGTTTCCTAAGTATTTTCTGTATCTGTTTTCAGGCCAAACTTGTTTTTCACTGTATTTCTAGAAGCCTTCATATTGCTCAAACACACATTGCTATGATCCACTAAGTACTCACGAATCCCAGACAGGATTCATGTCAATCATTCATCATGCCAATGAAAGACTGAGCCTTCTAAAATGCAGATGGGATTGTATCTCTTTTGCTCTTTAAAGGCGTCTCATTGAGCAAGGACAGAAGGTGAAAGCCACATAAACATGAAGCTGAGACTTTCCGTGGGCTGCTCCCACCTGCCTCTCCAACCCATCTTCCTCCACCACGTCCCCTTCACCTTCCAGCCCAGACGTCCCATCAGAGAACAATGTCCTGGACCTCCTGTGCTACTTCCGCTGGATGACCATCCATTCCTGTGGACTAGCATATTGAATTGTACTTTAATTAGTTTATAAGTCTCTCTCTCCTCCAGACTAGCAGAGCCGTAAGAGCTGGGAATATTTTTATCCACCTTGGTACCTGCAGTGCCTAACTCAGCGCTTAGTTTGAATTGAAAAGAAAACAGTCTTCCTTAATACTTGTATGAGGCTTCAGACCCACAGCTAGAACCTTCATCTACAAACACGGACACATATTTAACATCACTTTGCCTGTATATGAAGGAATACAAAAATAAATATGTCAAGAAATTCTGCAAAATATACCCTCTCCATAAACATGCCCTTGTATCTACTTTTATATTGGGTAGTGTGCCTAGAGGCGTCAGAGGTAAAACTCGTAACTTTATCCTTACAGATGTGCTATGGTGGAGACTCTCATGTCCCAGTTTTATATCAAATACGAACATCTGCAGGAAAAATAAAATCATGAAAGACGTCTTTGCTGATTTGAGTGGCAATGATGTGGTGCCATGTTGATTTAGCTGGGGTTTTTGAAAATTGCTTATCCCATGTGGAGTTCTAAACATTTTAAAGCAAGAGCTTACCTAGTCTTTTATTTCATAGCATACAATTATGAATTGTCAGTAATTCAGGATTACATAAATGGTGATGATTCTTCCATTTTTGTTAACTCTCTTTAAACAAAAATGCTAGATTTTTCAAAGACAGAACATGTCTTCAACTATCTCAGAACTGAAAATAAAATTATCTAAATGCCATATATCTCTCCTTGCAAGTTGAAATTACTACTTAAGCTTCCAAGGGCCAAATAGAAAATAGGGTTCCCTTAACATTTTATTTTTAACACCGGAGGAAAATAGCAATACATCAATGATAATCATTGTACCTTTTTCTTTTTAAAGTGTTTTCAAATTCAGCCTCAAAATAACTTTTTGAATCTATAATTTTTAAAAATTTTCAGATTATGTATTTTTTGAGACAGTCATCAAAGAGTCCAATTTGTACCTCACTAAGGACGTGGCTTCATCTGTTATATTCAGCTGAATGTGTCACTCTGTATTTCAGGTCATGGTGTCCATCCATGGTGGCAGTTACCATAATTTTTATATATATATATATATATATATTGTCTCATTCTGTCTCCCAGGCTGTAGTGCAGTGGCACAATGTCGGCTCACTGCAGCCTCTGCCTCCTGGGCTCAAGTCATCCTCCCACCTCAGCCTCCCAAGTAGCTAGGTCTACACGTGCATACCACTACACTTGGCTAATGTTTGTATTTCCTCTAAAGATAGGGTTTTACCATATTGCCCAGGCTGACTTGAACTTCTGTGTTCAAGCAATCCACCACCCACCTGGGCCTCTCAAAGTTGCTGGGATTACAGGTGTCAGCCAGGGTACTCGGCCTATAATTCTATTTTTCATTATTAGACTTTGAATCCCTTGGAAAGAAACAAGTCTTTTTGTAGTTGTTGTTTCCTCATGGGCCAACATACACAACTGCTCAACACATCTATGAGTGGATGGGAGAAGGATCCCAGTATAATCCACAACCCTCCATACGCAATTCGCTGAAGAAAAGCAGCTGAAAACCCACAAAGTCTCTTTCCAACTGTGTCATATGAGGCCAAAGTGTTTCTACAACTTAGGGAAGTATATACATTCTAGGGACAGGCACAGTGACGCACACCTGTAAGCCCAGCACTTTGAGAGGTGAAGTGGGTGAATCACCTGAGGTCAGGAGTTTGAGACCAGCCTGAGCAACATGGTGAAACCCCATTTCTACTAAATACAAAAAATTAGGTGGTTATGGTGGTGGGTGCCTGTAATCCCAGCTACTTGGGAGGCTGAGGCAGGAGAATCGCTTGAACCCAGGAGGAGGAGGTTGCAGTAAGCTGAGATCGTGCCACTGCACTCCAGCCTGGGCAACAAGAGCAAAACTCCATCTCAAAAAAAAAAAAAATCTACATTCTAAATGTAACAAAAGGAAAGTGTGTAATTAATACCAAACAAATAAAATCTCCCTTTATTGTATACTACAAAAAACACACATTTATATTTTACATTAACTTCATTTAAATCAACTTTAATAATTCCTTAAGGATAAGCAAAAGACTTGGGGTATAAATTGCCAGTATCTATTGTACAACCTTATGCTATTTAAAACTTTTATAATTCCTTCTCAATGGCCTTTATCTATACAGATAACCGTTTTTACTCTTTATTTTAAAGGTTTAATTTTGTTTTTAAAATGATAAAAATGCCTATTTAATTGTAGCACACAACTTAATGTTCAAAAATCCTACTTTTTGCTATATTTTTCATTCTGTCTTAAGCATTACAGTCTGTTTATAATGGAAATACTTTTATATTATAATTAAAATGCTATTCTACACAAATTGTAAACATCTAAAAGGTGACTAAAAGAACTCTTCCACAAGAAATGAATTTAAATGCTTAAAATATAGATTCTTTCAGAATTGGTATTGCAAGATTCTATTTTAAGTATACTTTCTTCTAGCAGGAAACAATTCCACTTTAACACTGGTCAGGCTCTCAGAAACACTGGATTCTAGACCAACATTTTTATGATTATTAAGTCCCTTACCTCCTTACCTTTTATACATTTCAGTTGCAAATACATCAAAATAAGTAGTTCAACCAGATTGTTTTTAAGATTCCGCCAAGTTTCAAACATCAAAATGTATGAAGAAAAACAAAATCATATTGATTCCGGGTTAACAGAAAGGTTAACAGGACGTGTAGAAAGTCGCAGGTCTGTTTTAGAAAGATGATCCTACTTAAATATTTTATAATTTGAGAACAAAATCATGTAAGTTATTTATTGCCAAGAACAAATCTGAAGGAAGGAAGATACTCTAATTCTTCTTCTAAAACATGTGTGCATTCTAGCATCCCACATCCACAAAGCCATTGCCTCTCCGTCATGTTCAACACAAAGAAGAGACACCCTGACCATGTACAGATTCCTTGGCGAAACTGCAAAGATGTCAGAAGAGCCTCATCTGCAGTGTGCACTATTTGTATTTCTGAATCATTTAACTTAGCATTATATAGTTCTGCTGGGGGAGGCCATGGGAGAAGAACAAAGAAGTCAAGACTTAACCAAAAGCCATATATCTGACACCCTTTAGCCCTTCTCAACCATTCATTGGAAGAGCAAGCCATGTTTCCACCTCATAAACAGTTTCCAGAACTCCTTGTTTATGGATCAGAAAGAGGAACTGGCGTGTGCTTGGCGTCACCCGAGTCCCTCTGGGACGTGAAGAGCCCTTTCCGTACCTCTTTGTACTTCCACCTGGACAGCACATTCCCTTTAGGCTCTAATTTGACTCCGCCTCTAGAGGACAGAAAATGACTTCAGGAGTTTCTGCCCATTCCACGGAACCCCTTTCCTGTGTCCAGGCTGCTGTTTGGGTTGTGACTTTGGCATTAGCATTCTGTTTCCAGTGCCAGCGGGGCAGAGACCACAGGGTGTTCTCTGACCTGGAGTTGGGTCTCTTCAGCAATAGATTCTGTGACTCTGTTCTATAAACATGCTCGCATCTCACATCCACAATGCCATTGCCTCTCAGTCATGTTCACCACAAAGAAGAGACACCCTGAGCACGTTCCCACAAATTCTATAGGCAGAGTCATAGAACATTTAAAACAAAAGAGAACTATATCTTCTGCTAAAATAAAAACTATTCTTTTAAAGAAAAAAAATCATCATTCCAATCATTCTTAATGAAGTAAGCTGCCTGAATCTATCTCTATGTTTATTTTACAATAAAGACAAATTTTTAGAGGTAAAACATAAATAACAGGCTAAATGTCTGATCAACTTCTTAGAGTCAAAGACACCTACAATAAGTGTAATAAGAATCTATTACTGTCTCACAAAGCAATACCAGAAAATCAAATATCTAATGAAAATGAGAAAAAGAGATCCAATATGAACTTCCACTCATAAATCATAATTAGCTTTCAAAGACTAATATATTTCATTATGAATACAAACCTTGATAAGACAAACCTATGAAAATTTCACAACTTCAAAGCTTTCAATTAAAATTAAAATGCCTTATTTGAAAACCTGGTTTTTATGCATGTGATAGATAAAATGCAAAAAAAGGCATAAAATATTGAAATCAACTTCAACAAGCCCTAGATTTAAATAACCAAAAAAAAAAAAAAATCAAATACAGAGCTTACGGCTCAAAGTATAAGTTTTTAAATTAAAACAAGGAAAATGAGTTTTTCAGAAATTAATGTTTTAAAATTAATACAATGGCCAAGAAAAATTATTTTGAATCTTAATCAGATGATACTTTTTTTTACTTCAAGAGGAAGTACAAGTAAGTGTTAGAATAGCTTGACCCATATGTTTACTGCAGCACTGTTCGCAATAGCAAGGACTTGGAACCAACCCAAACGCTCATCAATGACAGACTGGATAAAGAAAATGTGGCACATATACACCACAGAATACTATGCAGCCATAAAAAGAATGAGTTCACGTCCTTTGCTGGTACTTGGATGAAGCTGGAAACCATCATTCTCAGCAAACTGACACAAGAACAGAAAACCAAACACTGCATATTCTCACTCGTAAGTGGGAGTTGATCAATGACAACACATGGACACAGGGAGGGGAACATCACACACTGGGGCCTGTCAGGGGGTGGGGGCTAGGTGAGGGATAGCATTAGGAGACATATCTAATGTAAACGACGGGGTAATGGTTGCAGCAAACCACCATGGCATGGGTATACCTATGTAACAAAACTGCACGTTCTGCACATGTACCCCAGAACTTAAAGTATAATAAAAAGTAAAAATAAAATGGCGACATTAAAAAAAAAAGAATAACTCCACCCAGGATCTAGTGAATGTCCAACCTTTCTCCGAATTTAGGCTATACAGCTAAATGTCAGGAAAGTTCACATGGCCAGTGGAAAGTTGAATTCTTACTGTTATAAACCAACATTCAATATTTCCTTACCTTTCATCCTTAGTTACTGCTTCATTTATATTCAGAGAGTGATTAAGATGAGAGCAATATACAGAAAACAAGGCTGGGGATGAAAATGAGTTTCTTACCCTGGCAGAGTGGTGTGAGGGAGTCCCACTGGTACATGCCGAGTGGGTTCCGTCTACAGGTTGCATTGCTGTGGCCGATCATTCTGTATCCAGGCTTGCAAAAATAATGCACTTTACTTCCAACTGCTCCTGCAGTCCTGTTTAGAATTCCCCCATTCTTCAGCGGGGTGGGTCAAACTGCAGTAAGGTGCTGTGGACAGACAGAAACACACACAAATAAGTAAACAAACAAACAAATGCCTAGTGCCATTGCCTTGGAGAGAGGATATAAATGAACTACTTCTGTTTTCCAAACAGTAGGAAGTGAGCACCAGTATGTAAGTTTGTTCGAAAGACCATTCCAAAACTCGAGAGTCAAGAGACATGTCTCTTACTCTGAAGTTGAGATCACCTGCAGCTGTGAGTCCATGTGAAGCCAGGATTCTGTTCTATGGTATTTTGAGAAACATGAGGGGGGGATCCAATCTTTTGGCTTCCCCTGGGCCACAAGGGAAGAAGAATTGTCTTGGGCCACACATAAAACACACAAACACTAATGATAGTTGAGAAGCTATAGAAGAAACTGCAGAAAACTCTTACAATGTTTTACGAATTTGTGTTGGGCTGCATTCAAGTCATCCTGGGCCATATGCAGCCCGAGGGCCGTGGGCCGGACAAGCCTGGTCTACAAGGATCATTTTGAATGACCTCACTCACCTCTCTAAACCAGGCTACCTACTTAAATAGGCACATATATCACAAGGATAAAAGTAAAAGGGTATTGCACAAGTCATCATATTTGCAACAGAAGTATTCTCAATGTTTCAAAGTATTATTAAAATGGAGAAAGTAGAAATATATAACATTTTCTTAATGAAGGCCATTAACTTTTTCCTGTCACTGTTAAGTGAAACTTGTAGACTGTACAATGATGTGAATGTTAACCTTCTCTTTTAATATATGGGATTTGAATGAAAACTTCGAAGAAAATGCATTCTCTTGAGTCAATAACAATCTCACAATAGCTTTAATCATCCCCCCTTTGTAAGGAGACTTTTTAAAACTAGAGACAGGCATTTGTTAAAATAATAATCTTACTCATACAGAATGTCACATTTCCATGGCTAAAAGTCCCTGCATCTTATTTACACATTTAGACAAAGAAACTTGCTTCATCCTCACAAGGCGAGATCACTCATGCATAAAATTCTAGGAACTCACTTCAGATGAATTTAAACAATGCAACAGAGAAAGGTGTGAAGAACTGGAAACTCTTGCTTTCTTTTTAAAGAAGGGGTTTTTAGATCTTCCACTTCCCTGTGGGGCTTCCTAAAAAGCATACACACGCAAGTCTGAATGCTTAATGTTGTCCCTTTCCTGGGAAATATATTCAGAAGAAACTTTCTGAAGGTTTTCTATCATAGTGGTGCCTAGAAGCAACATCAACGTGTCTGGCTTCAGTTGCCAGCCATGTCCCTATGAGAAGCATCCTCAGAGACTATTCTCAGCTGGGTGAGCCTCGGAGTACCGTTTCATTTTTTTAATGGGCTGACTTTTCTTAAGTGAAAATCCACTATCGTAAGAATTTCTTGACTCATGGCTCCGTTGGCCACACCATTTTCTAGACCAAATTATTCTCAGTTTTGAATGAACCAAAATACTTCGTTTAGACAAAGTATGAGTACAGTCAGGCACCCTGAATACCAATGCCTTAGAAGCACTGTGCTAGTTTAAAAAAAAAAAAAAAGGTAATAAAAAAATAGAACATTCAGACCGTAGACTCCTCTCCAAAGTCGTAGATAAGTTAAATAAAGTCTGCGGGAGGCAGTGAGACCATGAGGTTTGTTGGACGTCACCTGTGCCTTATGACACAGCTACATCTGTTAAGGGATGTAATTTTGTAATTTGCAGGATAATCATCTAACTCTATAGATTCCACTAAGGGTTCATTTTCTTTTACTGTGTTTCTTCTATCACAAGGCTCTCAAAATACTTGTTCTTTCCTAATTCACCTAGAATAAGGCATGAAGGGCCCCACAGGAGAAATCATCACATAGAACACAAAGAGCCTGGAGCACTGGCAGTGCCAGCTCCACCCCTGGCTACTCTAAGAGGAATTCAGAGGAGCAGGGCCCAGTCCTTCCACTCTGCTGGTGGAGCCTTGAAAAACCCAGGGAACAGAATGAAAAATCAAATGGGTATCCAGGGGGAGAGAAGACTGGGAGAGGCAGATATCCTGGAATTTCGGGGTGAATGCCAAACCAGTCTGTATTTCTGACCCTCACAATGCGGAAGCTTACATTTGCTTCTCATAGCACCAAAGGGACACTGTTAGCCTGCACAGTTTATGGAATTACCCAGAACCATTGTTCAACAGGCATTTCTTTGTCTTTTCTTAACTCAGATTTCAATTATGGCGATCCGTTATATTGCTTTTATGCCTGAATGATCAAGAGTTTACGTGCATGGCAAATACATGTTGGAGATGCAATGTGTGGTTATGTGACCGTATTATGGGCTACAATTTCCCTGCCCACATCTTAATAATTTAGGGACACTTTTGTTTAGTCAATTCTCAAAAATTACTGGTGATGAGTGAGCAGATATCACTGAGTCACCAATTCCAAGTAAAAAGCTGTAAGATAGAGAGATCACAAATTTTTTATATTCACATACAACACCTCTCTCTCTCTCTCTGCTCTCTCTCTCTCTCCCTTCCTCCCTCCCTCCCTCACTCTCTCTCTCCCCCACTGAAACAACATAAAGTTGTATAGTCTTCTTCTCCCAATACAGTTTAACAATGAGGCTCTTCTTGTTATATGACAACAAATGAAAATACCTTTTGAAAGACATAGAGATCACTGTTCTCACAACTGAAGGCTTAATCATATCACTGGGCTACTAAGAATTTCTGTGCGCGTAAAACAACAAAATTATGTTCATCGTTATTTTCTCTGTGCTGACCATGTTTGCACATTGGGAAAATTCAAACAATTTTAAGAATCTATCTGTTTTTTGGAACAAGGAATTTGCTGAATGTAAATTCCATCACTGCAACTGATGTCTTTGTAACAAAGGTCTGAATATATTTTATTAAACTTTCCAGAGTAAGAATGTCTGAATTTCATGCCTGTTGTCCACACATCAGAGGGCCTTTCAAAATCTTGATGCGTTTTACCATGTTATGATGTCTACCAACCAGAGAGAGCAAATTTTCCCTTTGCATTCTCCTAGTCCCTAAAGACGTAAAACACCAACACAGTAATAAACAATCCTGAGTCAACACACACTGTCCTCTTCCCATATACAACGAGCATCTTTCACGGGGAAAACATAACTGGAGAGTTGTCAAGGGTATTGTTGAGTGAGATTTTGAGAAAAGTTTAGATTTTCTGCTTAGTAACTGAAATGTGCTTAAGAATTAAGAGTCTGCCTACTGCTTCTGTAGGACAGTTTAAAGAATGGTGTGGGACAGGTCATATTGATGATTATATATGGGATTTAATGTCTAATAAATGTATTGACTGATTTGATCAATTTGTTATTAATTGATTTCGTTAATATAAATCACTGCTAGCAGAGAATGATTAAAGTATATAAAGGATAAAATAATTTACATTCTGATAAGGAAATATATATATTAAACATATATTTATTATGTATATGCTTATTTGTACAAATATATATATACACATATGTGGTATGAATCACACATAAAGAGATCTGCAGATAGATACAAAGACATAACTATTAATAAGAGATTATCATCACTTATACAATTAATAGAAATATAATTATCTTTTCCTGTTTGTTTCCTTACCATTTAAACATTTTGAAATTAATTTTGTTTATATTAGTTTATGTTTTGGAAAGCGTCTTTACTTTCTTTTTTTTTTTTTTATTGCATTTTAGGTTTGGGGGTACATGTGAAGAACATGGAAGATTGTTGCATAGGTACACACATGGCAGTGTGATTTGCTGCCTTCCTCCCCCATCACCTATATCTGGCATTTCTCCCCATGCTATCCCCTCCCCAACTCCCCACCCCCCCACCATCCCTCCCCTTTTTCCCCGACAGACCCCAGTGTGTGATACTCCCCTCCCTGTGTCCATGTGTTCCCATTGTTCAACACCCGCCTATGAGTGAGAACATGCGGTGTTTGATTTTCTGTTCTTGTGTCAGTTATTACAATACAATTTCTTTCTAATTATACAATACAATTTTCTTTCTAATTATACAATTACAAACTGCTATGAATTTCAACAGTTTGTAATTTTAAAAATTAAATTTTAAATATTAAGCAACAAATTTCCTAACGTAGTTTAGAGGAATCATTCAGAATAATTCCCCATCATATTATTTCTATTGGAATTAATTATTAATCTTTAAGAATTAGGATTACATTGTAAATCTCTATTTAAATTGTTTTATTCAATGAAGATCACCTGTTTTAAACTACTTTCATATAAAATCTAAACCTCGTTTACTTACCAGCATAGCGAATCTTGAATCCTTTCTTACTGGTGGCATGGTCAGTGGACCAGCGGGAGATATAACTCGATTACTCCTGCTCGTAAAATTTGATTGTTCAGTGTGATTCCCACTTAAAACTACTAGCAGAGGACTTTGTCCAGAAGAACCTAAGTGAAGCAGAAAAACAAAAATGTTCAGAGATGAGTGAGCACCTAAAAATGCATAGTAGGTTTAGCTTTTGATTACACTGGAGTCTATGTGTGCAATACACAGATATTATTATTTGCAAAGTGGACAACAAATGCCAAATGACTATAGCAACAGATATATTTTCTGATAAAAATAAGACAATAATGTACAAAAACAATTTCAGGTGCATATGCTATTAATGGCATTATACTTAAATGAACTTTATCTATAAAAAATCAGTAACTGAAAAAAAAGAAATTAATATGTATTATTGTTAGTATTTACATATTGTACTTAAACAGGAAAACAGAAACTTTCATGTGATACTAGTAGAAGTATAAAGTAGTAGAATCACTTTGGAGATTTATTTGATAATAGCCCGTAAAATTCAAGGTTTAATCATATTTCTATAAACCCTAGCACTTGTACACAAGTATTATTTATATAGTGAAAATGTGTATTCTAGCACTATTTCTCATGGTAAATTTTGGATCCAAACTAGTAACTTGGAGTTTTACAAAAAGGATTGAAGTTTCCATGAAAAAGAATTCGCTTCATACAGCATTAAAATTAACAAACTAGATATACATATATCCACATAAGTAAGTCTTAATATAGCATATTACTAAGTATATTTACAGATAAATATGATAATTATATAAAAATAAGAAATATGCTATCTATAAAATGTGTGTATGTAGATGACTCATTGAGAAATAATTATAAAACATGCATAACCATGACCCATACAACTCCCACTTCAAAATACAACTTCCTTTAGGAGAGGTGCCAGTGGAATTGGATATGGGTGAAGCTTCTGAATTTACCTGTATACACTGCTTCTTTCTAAGATAGGGCCCTAAAGTAAATTTGACAAGGCCCTGAAATTCCTATTTTTTTTTTTTTTTTCATTTTTCACCTTTCTCTCTATGATATTTGAAATTGTTTTAGAAACATTAAGACAACAAAGTTAATATTGACTGTGCGGGTCAGAAAAAGGAAACACAGTGAGGAGTCACCTGGCATGGCTCTCATCACCATAACCCAAAGCCATCTATCGGGAGAAACTGCTTCATGGCCCTGGAGGTTGCCAACAGTGCTACTCTGTTAAAGAGCTCAACATTATCTGCTACTCATAAAAGCGGTCATGGCTTTTTGCATTTCACAGTTCACTCCTAGGCAGCACATGACAGCCTGGAAGAATTGTGGCTCTCATTGTCGTTCATAATGCAAACGTTATGAAGTAAAGTGACACCTATCTTTGTTGTTATATGTAAAACTTTATTTGTGCAAAGATATTCAGAAACCACACTTAGTTCACTGTGTAACTCCAAATCAGAGCAGTTCTCATGATTTTTTTAAATAAGACTGTTATAGGCTAGACTGTGTCCCACACAAATTTACATGTTGAAGTCCTAACCCTCAGGACTTGGAAATGTGACTTTAAGGAGAGAGAGGGAGGGTCCCTGAAGACATAACTGAGGTTAGTTGAGGTAGTATGGGTGGGTCCTAATCCAATATAACTGGTATCCTTCTAAGAAAGGAGATTAAGACACAGGCACACCCTGAGGGAGGACCACATCTGCCAGCCATGGAGAGAGGCTTGGAAGAGAGTCCCACCCTGGTGATCCTTTGAGCTTAAAAGTTCAGCATCCAGAATTGTGAGAACATAAATTTCTATGGAGGCCAGGCGTGGTGTCTCATGCCTGTAATCCCAGCACTTTGCGAGGTCAAGGCGGGTGGATCACGTGAGGTCTGAGGTTCGAGACCAGCCTGGCTAACATGATGAAACCCCATCTCTACTAAAAACACAAAAAATTTAGCTGGGTGTGGTGGTGGGAACCTGTAATACTAGCTACTCTGGAGGCTGAGGCAGGAGGTGGCTTGAACCCAGGAGGTGGAGGTTGCAGTGAGCTGAGGTTGCACCATAGCACTCCAGCCTGAGCAACAAAAGCAAATTCTGTCTTAAAAAAAAAAAAAAAATTCTGTGAAGCCACTCAATTTGTGGCACTCAAAAAAATATGAAACAAACAAACAAAAAACTACAACCCAAAACTAGCATATTAAATAATCTGGGCAATGTCGACTTTGGTCAGAGTGAAGTAAGATGAGAAGAACTGATATTAATAGTTTTCTTTGTGAAAAATGTCATGGCTATGTTTCCTGGAAGATGCAAAAGAGTGGCTTGTATTTCATAATCAAAGACAGAAGCATGTTTGGTGTGTTGGCTTGCTTGTTGTTGTTTAAAAGGATAGCGTGTGTTCTGATATAAAATGCCACTGGGAAATTAATTAACCTGAATTTGTAATTTTAAATGTCACTTTTAATGACAGGACTCAAGAGTAAAGTTTTAGGTAATTTTTTTTTTTTTTGAGACAGAGTGTTGCTCTGTCTCTCAGGCTGGAATGCAATGGCGCAATCTCAGCTTACTGCAACCTCCGCCTTCCAGATTCAAGTGATTCTCCTGCCTCAGCCTCCCGAGTAGCTGGGATTACAGGCACCTGCCATGCACCTGGCTAAGTTTTGTATTTTTAGTAGAGACGGGGTTTTGTCATATTGGTCAGGCTGGTCTTGATCTGCTGACCTCAGGTGATCCACCCGCCTCAGCCTCCCAAAGTGCTGGGATTACAGGCCTGACCCACCAAGCCGGGCCAGTTTTCAGTATTCCTAATCCAGCATCTAAACTCTCATTATGGTCTATCTATTCTCTCTGTCTAAAATGTAACTAACTTTCTAGAAGGACAAGTTTTGAAGAGCACATATTCAAATTGGCATGTGCAGAAAACCAGCACAGCACTAAAGGAAGATATCCATTTCTGTTACAAAAATGGAAACTAAGTATTCCACCAGTGTACACTGTGATTTTAATTTTGACAGTCTTCTCAATTGAGTTCCGTAACAATTAAAACACTGTTTTTTTAAAGCATTATGGGATATCCACTACTTAAGCCATAGAGAGTAATATACCCTTGAGATAATGAAGTTAAAATCAATATAGTCAATGTTTTTCGGTCAACACACAAACTATAAAGGGAGAGAGAAAGACAGAGAGAGATGAGCATGACATTTACTGCAACAAAAATGTCATTGCTTAAAAAAATATTCATATAAAACTCTGACCTTTCACTTTGTAGAAACAAACTTTAAGATCAGAACAATTCTAGTCATTGGGCTCTGATAATTTTGACAGCAAGTATTACGTTAATGTCTGTAATGTCTATTTTGCCTGTTGTTTATCACAGGATGATCTGTCCAAATTAGGAGGCGGTCAAATTTGCAGCCTTTAGTGCATACATTATTGAGAAATATTCTGCTCCTGAAAGTAAGAGACTTAAAAGCGTGGACAGCTATATTTCAATTCAACTACTGTGAAACAAAAGAACACGCTTAAGTTTAAAATAATTATTTCAATATATTTAATTAAATATGTCCTTTGTAGGAACATATATGTCTCTATATATGCAAACACACACACAGAAAAACAGCCTGTGAGGTTGGATGCTCTACATTTTAATTTTTGTCTAATAACTAATAGGCTTTCAGTAGAGTTTGCCTCCCTTTTTCCTCAACATAAGAAGCCTCATTTTTATTCTTGCCTAATGAGTTACATCTCTCTGAAGATTAGGGAAAAATTGTAAATAATGCATGTTTGTTTTACTATACACATTAAAAAAGCCACACTCTGAAAATGAAAATATTGCTCTCCGGTCTTCTGTCTCTATATATAAAAATGTAAGTTTAATTTCCAATTTATTAATTAATTTTTGAAAATACATAAATTGATTCAGTGATGTCTACTCCTCTAAGCAATATGATTCATCAACTCAGTAAAGTGAATAAAAACACATACCAAATCAATTAGAATAATTTATTTTTTCACTGAATTGTTATTTATCTGAACTCAATGACAAATCTGTCAAAATATGTGAAAACCCTGTTATTATCTGCAGCCATAATTGTATCTGGTCTAATTTTCTGGGCTATGATGATGGTTTAACACAAAGAGAAATATTAACATTCCCTCCATTTCAAATTGACAATTCAACCACATATTACTTTTAATCATATCACTATTATATTAAAATTTTCATTCAAATTGTTTAAAAATCATAAGTGTATTGTTGAAAACAGTACTAGCATGTGTTCAGTTAATGATATTTCACTATTTTAAAGAATCATACTTTAAAAACTCCTGTAGCATTTATCATCTAGAAATTGCTGTGAGCCATTATTTTTACATATTTCTAATATCTAGGCCTAAGTTTCCTAAAATATCTTGTGAATTAACATTATATATAAAGGAGAGAAAGAAAGAACTGTTGAGATCCTCTGCTCTAAATCACTGCGTTAAGGAATTAAATAATTGTTAAAGAAAATTACGTACATTTTCAGAGTGTATTACTAAGCATTCTAATTGTTTGGAAACTGGCAGTGCTAACAATCGTATCGCTTGGCTGTGTCCCCTCCCAAATCTCATCTTGAACTGTAGCTCCCACAATTCCCACATGACATGGGAGAAACCTGATGGGGGTAACTGAATCATGAGCGGGGGCGTGTTACCCATGCTGTTCTCCTGATAGTGAATAAGTCCCAGAAGATCTGATGGTTTTAAAAATGGGATAATTTCCTGAACAAGCTGTCTCTCTCTCATGCCTGCCACCATCCATGTAAAATGTGACTAGCTCTTCCTTGCCTTCCGTAATGATTGTGAGGTGTCCCCAGCCACGTGGAACTTTAAGTCTATTCAATCTCTTTTTCTTCCTAGTCTTGGGTATGGCTTTATTAGCAGCATGAAAACGGACTAATACAGTACAACAATTGTACGGTAATGTTTTACAGACCACTTGATCTCAGAACGCATAACCCCAAAGTAGTTTATTTTTTGTTTGCTTTTGGAAAACATAATTTAACTCAAGATATATATTCAAGTCTTTGTGTTACTACAACATTGTAATAGTGCTTTCATTAGTAACACAGAGGACACTGGTATACAAAAATTAAAGAAACTTACCATCAAACACTTCCAGTGCATCAAATTGCTTTTCACTTTGAAATGTGTCCACGAAGATGGTAATGTTATAGTTTGGTTCCACTTTAATACTCCAAGAGCATGTCTGGGAGTTAAGATAATTACCCGGATACCCGGGACTGAGAATTACTCCTGATGATCCTGTCCGGACTTCATTTGCTGGGCATTGTGCTGGAGAGAAAAGTACCAGCAAAGGTTTGTTTTAATAAAATGATTCCAACTTCAATAGGATAGTTTCTATCCCTGTATAAACAAGCCAATGAAAGGAAAAAGCAATCTTATTGAGCTCTGGCCAAATTTAATGCCGGATGGAAACAGAGGGAGAGCAACATTGAATAATCACGAGAATTGTACGTCTTTCTCTTTGCAGTTCTTTTCACTCAGCTTGCACACTCCTTGGCCCCTGTGTCTCCCACACACCTTAATTTGGGGCAGTTGCATCATGGATTTCATTATACAATGCAAGTTTCCCTAACTGGACTATAAAGAAGAACCTCACCATTTCAATACAGTATTACAGAAATATGGTGAAATGTCATGCAATAAGAAAAGGAAACTCGTATTTATTTTGGTGTTAAATATATTCTCGGAGATACATTCCAAGAGCCCCAGTGATGCCTGATGCTGCAGATAGCCCAGAATCCTATATATTCTATGTTGTTTCTGGTGCAATCACATTATAAAGGGCAGTGGATACTCTGGACAAAGGTGGGATTTATGTCCTGGGTGAGACATAACCCAGCAATGATGACAGGTTTCATCAGGCTATTCAGCATAGTGCAAAATTTAAAATATATTGTTTATTTCTGGAATTTTTCATTTAATATTGTCAGACTGTGCTCGATCACAGGCAACTGAAACTGCAGAAAGGGAAACCTTGGATTGGGAGTGGGGGTACTACTGTACTTTGCATAGTAGTATTTAAACATTCTGTGTGATTGCTTGGGACCCTGGGAAGAGAAAGAGTTAGAGACCTGGCCTCAATCCCACCTGAGCACCTCAGCAGGAGCCCTGATTTCTAAGGGATGAATTAATCGTGAATGCATCATGAAGACACTATGGATGCATCAGATCTTTTCTCCTCCTGCTTTTAAAAAAATTATTATTCAACTACTTCCAGGTTAATCAACATAAAAATAATCTGCAGAGATCCGGACCTGCAAAACAAAGTCACCAGAGTCCCCTAATTAGTAATTTCTCTCATCACTAAATTAAACTATCTTCCAGAAACAGTTTATATATAAAATTATTCAGGGAAAAATATTTCTATTATTGGTAATGGTTCATGAATAAAAGAGGCACAGCAAAAGTACTTATAGTGTGTTGAGAGTTCAATAATCACATTTTCCTTAATGAAAAGAACTTTTGTTAAATTTATTGTTATTGCCTTTTAATTAGTTAAATATATGCTATATATACATACGTTTCAAGATAGACACTTCTCAAACAGATGAGCACAGCTTATAAATACACAGATATGTGTTTTTATTCAAGTAACTGCCTTTTAAAAAGTAATTTATTTCCTATTTTCTTCCATTTATCTTAGCATTCTAATTAAGATATATTTCAAAATTTAGAAAATGTTTAGATATGAGACCACAGATAGTAAAACATTTCACAGAACTCTTTTAATAACATGTAGTTTGAGATTTTAAAAATATTTAAAATATTTTAATACTTAAAATATTTATGACAATTTTATATACTTACAATTAAAATATTCACAATGATTGAAACAACTGAGTGAAAGGTATAATTTTATTCTGAGATGGTGATCAAATCACTTTGTAAAATACGCTATGCCCAAAGTTAATGTAATATTTTAAGAAAGAAAAACAAAATGAAATTAGGGTTTGTGCCTATGTATATCTGTGCAGGCCAGGACCTCAAGTTTTAGAAGCTCCAGAGACCTGCCTCGATTTTGCAATAAGAGCAAGGGTTTTTCTTGGCTCTGACATAAGAAGAGGGTAATAATATCTCCTCCTCAGGGTTCTAATTAGAGCCAATATATGCAATTTTTTTTTTTTTTAATCTAAAGCACTATGTGGGCAGAAACTATTACGAGGACTAGGGATGATTATACCACATGCCTACCTTTTCCTAACACAGAAATGCTACCAGAGGACGTTTCAGTTTATGGGATTACAGTTGAAAAATATTTAGCCAATCTCTCTACCCTGTATTTTTATGAGGACTGAGACTTATAACTGCAGCTATAGTTATTAGATGACATTGGAACTGCAGGGCATCTGGAAGCAAGAAACCTTCTACAGGGTTGCTAAAATCCACCTGAAGAATGATTCACACATCCTGTGGTTTGACACCAGTGCAGTGATTCCAACCCAGAAGCAGCATTTTAAGCATCGTCATTCTTATTCCTTTCATATTTGAAAGGCTGATTTTGTTTCTTAGGGAAGACAAAATGAAAATATAAGCAACTTGTTATATAATTCCCACTAGTTTACAGAGGACTGTCAGTTTCTACAATTCTCTCTCACCTAAAGAGGTAGGAGATAATTTGTAGAGAATTTGTATCATTTTTCTTACAACACTTAGTAATACTTTTTTTCAGACATATATACTGTTTTCAAACTTCATTTTTTTTTTTTTTTTTTGGTGTTTGGGGATTTTGTTTTGTTTTATTTTTTAATTTGTTTGTCTGAGACAGGGTCTCACTCTGTCACCCAAGCCAGGCTGGAGGGCAGTGGCACAATCACAGCTCACGGGAGCCTTGACCTCTGAGGCTCGAGTGATCCTCGCACCTCAGCTGCCCAAGTAGCTGGGACTACAGCTGCATACCACCACTGCTGGCTAACTGCTGTATTTTTATTTTAGAAATGGTGTTTTGCCATGTTGCCCAGGCTGGTCTCCAACTCCTGGGCTCAAGTGATTCTCCCACCTCAGCCTCCACCGTGCTCAGCCTAAGAGGCATTTGAATGTGTCTGCCCATGAGCTTAAGGTGGTTTTCTTTGTTCTGTTGTGTTCTGCTCTTTCTATGGAACCCTCCTACTGCTCAGTGCCATGAACTGTTGCTTGGAGTAATATCCACTTGGAGTAGGAGGGATTAAAGGGACTGTAGTGTGGTCCTATAGCTGAGATGCTTACTTCTTAGCAGCAATCACACATCAGAAAACAACTGTGTCTCCACTTGGGAAAGTGGGAAACCTCTCGCCATAGCAGGACACCTGCTTGGAGCTCCTGTCAGAAACACACCCAAAAGCTTGCCTCCCTCAGATGTCACCTGCGCTTTGAGCTATCACCCTTCTGCATATTGTTGGTGCTCTAGCTTTTTTTTTAAAGAAAAATAAATGTGAGGCTTAAAATCCAAAGCATCTATTTAATGCAGCTCACAGGCCTTCAGCAGAAGTCATAGGAGATGAGGATTTATACTCTAAGATTAATAATATAAATTGGGATTTATAAATCACTAAGATTAATTCTTAAAGCAGCTGTAGGTATGACAGAATTGGAGAAGCTGAGTCCTCTGTGAAGGAGGGGAAAGGCTGTCCCCAGGGCCCTCGTGATGCCTGCTGTTATCCCACACACACAGAAGGAAGCCAGAGCTGGGCGGTGGCTGTTATGTCACCTCCGTCTGGTGCTTTCCCAAATGGTCATTATCAGAAGGTCACCGAATCTCCTTAATATTCATTGAAAATGTATGTGGTTTTTTTTTTTTTTTTTTCCTAAAGAAATGAATATTCTAAAAACTACTGAAAGGTCCCCTATGGTCCACAGGATGAAGAAACCTGACTTCAAAGACCTTTAAAGTGGGGCCCTACTTTAGGTTTCTAGGCTGATTTAATTTACTACCTCTTCCCCCAAAACACCCTAAGAGCAAGCATTAGGAAGTCATTTTTTCCTCGATAACACACCCTCCTTTGTGTTTCCAATCCTTTGTTTTAATTCTCTTCACTTTTTGAAATACTTTTCTTTCCTTAACAGGAGAAAAGTCTCTTTTTTGATGTCTCTTACTCAGGGTTTTTTACATTAAGATAAGTGTCTATCACAGTAATATTTTCATGTAATGCTGACTTTCAAAGAACAATGCACTCTCCTACTCTCTGTGAGGTCTTTTATGCTGACTGACTGCACCATGGACTACACTATGGTAACCTCTGATCTGCGTGTACAGTCCAGATGAGTTCCTGGAACTAGAAGGTCTGAAGTAACTGGAAGACCACGAACGGGGAAGAATGATTAACCCCGGCGGTGCCTAACTAACTTGAAGCATTCTTCTATTGTTTCTTATTCCTGCCTCTACTGATAGGGCAATTGGACTTTGCAACCGACCTTTGTCAACCTCATGACTCCAGACCCTACAACCTTTTCCCAGCTTGCAAAAACTGCGCTGAACTGTGACTTCTGTAACTCTCCACTGCCTACCGCAAACCTATAAAACCAACTCCTATCTCACCGCCCTTTGCTGACTCTCTTTTGGACTCAGCCCACTCGTACCCAGGTGAATAAACAGCCATGTTGCTCACACAAAGCCTGTTTAGGGGGTCTCTTCATTCAGAGTGCATGTTTTAACAGTCTCCTTGCTTCCCTAAAATTGGTGATAATTTTCTTTTTTTTTTCTTTCTTTCTTTCTTTCTTTTTTTTTTTTTTTAAGACAAAGGCTTGCTCTGTTGCACAGGTTGGAGTGCACTAGTGTGATCTCGGCTATCTGTAACCTCTGCATCCAGGGATCAAGCGATTCTCCAGCCTTAGCCTCCCGAGTAGCTAGAATTACAGGCACCCACCACCACATCTGGCTACTTTTCGTATTTTTAGTAGAGACAGGGTTTCACCATGTTGGCCAGGCTCGTCTCAAAATCCTGACCTCAGGTGATCCACCCACCTTGGCCTCCCAAAGTGATAATGGTGACAATTTTCAAAGTACAAGTTCTAAAAGTGTGGTTATGACATACGAAGAAGACAGACTAATAGCTAAAATAATTTTTCATGATGAATTTATTGGGAAATGGGCCCCCACTTGAGCACAATCGAATCAATCAAATAGTAGAAAACTACTTCAAGAAAGATGATAATTAAGTGCTTCAGTGATTAAGGATTTGGTAAAAGACATCTGGGGTCCCATTTCCTGTGTTTAAATGATGAGTTGTTTAGAGAATGACAGTTAAGATCACTCTCCATTTGTTTTAAGCAAATTTACTCCTGACTTGAAAGAGAAGATAACTTGGTTATCCTGTGTGCCTCCCAAGGAGTGGAGTAAGGTGTGGGAATCTTCCCCATGAGTAAAAGTTGGTGAATTTGTCTGCAGAATGCTCCCTGTAAATGTCTGTGACAACTGAGGAAATTTAGAGAATAACCCCCATGTGGCATTCATTGATTTAGATATGTGTCAAATCATGTTTGTTTAACACATTTAGACGTGTTAAAGATGGGTACAGGCTGTGAGAAATGCGTCTTTAGGGGATTTTGTCATCATGCAAAGATAATAGCATGCACCTCTATGGCAGGCTGATCTCACTAAAGCAGGCCTCCATAACAACTGTTTCAGTACGGACAGAGTGGTTCCATTAAATATGAAAAGCTGAAAGAGCCAGTACCTTTATACAAAGCCCGGAATGTAACAAACAGCCACCAAGAGTTTTTCTGAGGGTTCTTCTGGGACTTGAAGCATGACAAGGTAAAAAAGGAATTCCTAACAGGATACTTTTAGGATTAAACAAGTTGTGTTGGGAGTCTAAAGAAACTCCCCAGGCCTCCACAAACAAATTTACTGGGGACTAAATGAACTCCCCCAAATCTTTTGATTTAGCAGGAGACAAGAATAGGCTTATCACCCCAGTACCTGGACCCATTTAGATTAAGTAAACTTACTGAGGCTCCAGAGGAAGGTCTTCAGGACTCAGATCTTAGTTATAGAGTCTAAACAAGTTAATCACTTATGTCTTTAAATACATGCACACTTACACATAGACATATAGCTCAGAAAGTGTATAAACTCTAAATACTTGGTAATTTTGAGTTGGTCTGGTGATTATTTCTAGGCCTTCTCCCTGTAACCAGTTACAGAAATAAAAACTCTCTTCCTCTCCAGTTCATCTGCATCTCATGACTGGGCCACAGAAATAGCAGCCTGACCGTCAGTTTGGTGTGGGAACACTTACACACACCCAGATGGTACAGCCTGCTATATAATTAAGCCATATTGCTCCTAGACTACACACCTGCACAGCATGTGACTGTACTTTAGTCCATAGGCCCCTGGAACACAATGGTAAGTATTTACGCATCTAAACATGTCTAAACACAGAAAAGGTCATGCATTGCCCCATAGCATTGCGACTGCTAGACATCACTCGGTGACAGGAATTTTCAGCTTCATTATAATCTTGCAGGACTATGTTTATACACGGCCTGTCATGGATAAAAGCATCATGCAATGCATGACTATGCTCTGTTCTTGGCTTGTCATAAATTAAACATCATTTAAATAAGAACCAGGTTAATCTGGAGAGGATGAACTAATAAAATCGCCTGTTTTTAGAGCAGTACATTTGATACATACATGTATATGCCTTTCTTCTCTTTCCAGCTAAGATCACTTTTGCTTAAAGTCTTCTATTCTGAGAAACTTGAGGCTTTGTTAAGATTAAAATGTACGTTAAAAAATATGAGGGTTTTCCTGAGTTCCCTTTTATATAGAATAGCAGAAGGTGAACACTTTTTATATCCCCCACCTTAAGGAAATAATCCAGAAATAGACCGCTGTTGTTCCTGGAGTATGCTACAGATGCTGTGGTCTGAGAACATAATGACTTTGGTCTCCTGACTTTGCACCCAATGCAACCCCCAATTCTAAGTGGGGCAGCCTACAGGCACAAATTTCAGTGACTTCCACAGCCAGTGGTCTGCTAAGTGTCTAAACAGACAAGCAGGATAAGGGTCTGCTCCTCTGCCCAAGTAGTGGTTTCCTGTACACACTGGCTCTCATGTAGATACAACTTTAATGTTAATAGTTTTTTTTTTTTAAATCTAAGTTATTATGGATATTTAGTAATAATTCATTCCAAAATGTATGCCAATTTTTCTTCAGATGTAGAAAATTGTTTCTCTCTTTCAGGGTTCCTTGGATACTGCCTCATTCCAGAATGAGAATGCACAAAGTTATCAGACTTTTGTTTTTTTGAGATGGAGTTTCACTCTTGTTGCCCAGGCTGAAGTACAATGGCGTGATCTTGGCTCACTGCAACCTCTACCTCCCTGGTGCAAGCAATTGTCCTGCCTCGGCCTCCCAAGTAGGCATGCACCACCACACCTGGCTAATTTTGTATTTTTAGGAGAAACGGGGCTTCTTTATGTTGATCAGGCAGGTCTCAAACTCCCGACCTCAGGTGATTTGCCCGCCTTGGCCTCCCAAAGTGCTGGGATTATAGGCGTGAGCCACTGCGCCTGGCCAGTTATCAAACCTTTGAAGAAGATCCATTCACAGGTGTGAGCACCTGCAAAACCACGGCAAAGCCGATACTTTTGCAATGCAAAGAAAACTTCCTTTTACAGGGAAGGCAATGAACATTACAAAACACTCAAAAAGATAAACTCATTTAATATTCACTGAGTCTTTACAACAGCCCAAAAATAAAGCAGATAAATTATCCTCTCTGTGCACAATGCAGGGAAGAGTGAGTTACTCAAAGCTGCCTGACTGAGTGACTCCAGCTCTGGGTCCTGTCTTCCTAAATCCGGGGCCCTTTCAGCTGCATCACTTCCTCTAAGGAATGACCATAGTTAGATTCCTTGAAAGAGTCACATTGTTCAAAAGCACTACATCTGCACTTCATGATGATTTTGAAGTTATAAAAAAAAAACTATTCTAATTTGGAAAATTTTTGATAGGTGAACTAATGATGTTTCTGACTTACTTGAGCATTTCAGCTTATACATAGTTTTTCAAATCTTTTTTATTCAATGGTACTTGAAAGTTATATCTATGAAACAATATTTTAAAAGTAATCTACTCTTTTAAGAGATTAAATCAACAGATTCAGCCTTGCTTTCTTGTTCTATTATTGTATGTTGTCTATTTTCTTGCACATGGTTTACATATGTTAAACACATATGAGAAAAACATGAGATGTGCACATTTCATTGTTTATAAATTTACTGCAAAATATTAAACACCAGCTAATTATATGCATGCTGATGTATTTACAGCAAAGTGAAATGATGCTCAAAATTTGCCTTGAAATGCATCAAAAATATAGTGTAGCTTAATAAACATCTAGAAAGATAACAGATAGGCATGTGGAAGGTAGGTGGTATATATTCAGGTGTTATATTATTCGGGTATTAAAATTATTTCAACTTTGCCATTCTTGAACATTTACATGATAAATTGCTGTGAAAAACATGATTTCTTATTTGATATGTCTTTGTTTTATTTTCTAGGACTAGCTAAAAGAAAAAGCATCATCTGATATTTTTGTTATCATGTTAGTTTCATTGCAATGGGGTCAAGGCACAGATAAAGATTGAGTGCAGGCTGGGTGCAATGGATCATGACTGCAAATCTAGCAATTTGGGAAGCTGAGGCAGGTGGATTGATTGAGTCCAGGAGTTCAAGACCAGCCTGGGTACCATGGCAAAACTCCTTTCTGCAAAAAAAAAAAAAAAAAAAATTCTAAAATTAGCCAGGAATGGTGGTGCACACCTGTATTTCTAGCTACACAGGAGGCTGAGGTAGGAGGATCACCTGAGACCAGGGAGGTTCAATCTGTGGTGAGCCATGATTGCATCACTGCACTCCTACCTGGGTGACAGAGTAAGACACTGTCTCCTAAATAAAGTTTGAACCTATACAAAGAGATGCAGATCAATGCAACAATACAATTTTCCATGTTGAATAACTTCATATAGTTTTAGTATCGGACAGTGCATACCTTCACATGTTGGGGGGAGAACCCTCAAACTGCAACTGGGAGCTGAGCTTGCAGGTCAGAGTGTCGGTCCCCACCAAGGTGTACCCGGGGTGGCACTGGTACTTCACAAAGTCTCCTGGAAAAGTAAAGACAACAAACCAGGAAATTGTGTTTCCATGACCTTTGAGTGTATGAAGGTGTCACATATATATGACCATTTAATGAAGTAAATCAACTTGCAGATCTTTTTAGAAACAATGTCTATATTTATTTTTAGTCTTGTGAACATAGTACCATTTTAAGTTCTTAATTTATAGAAACTCTGTATTAACCTTAACTGATATTAGTACTGAAATGATGTGGTAGCTTTCTTCCTTGACAGGTGCATCCATGTTGCTTCCCCTTCCCCAGTAATTGCAAATGAAAACAAGGTAAGTAAAATAGATGCTATGATTTAAGCAAGACTGTGGAATTGAATGGCTTTACAGCATTCAGGGAGACTCATCTCTGACCTTGGCCTACTTAGTATAATGTTCCAATTAACTAACCCATGGTGAGGACAGCAGAAACTGGGTCACATGATTTGACCCGTGGTCTGAAACAATGGGCGGAGTTTTAGAATTGGGGCAGAAAATCCTCGGTTACAGTAATTATACAGCAAACATATGTCATCACTGCTTTCTCAGTATCGCCAGAAGAGTATTTAATAAATTAGATCATTAACATAAAATCATACAGCAGAATTCCTAAATATCATGAATAAATATTTTCTCTTAGTATATCCCAGTTTCAATGAAATGTCAATGTTATGTAATCATCCTTTTAGCCACAAACAATTCAGATTTTTCTCAAGTGCATGAACATGTCCCCCTAACCAAATGCAAATACCTACCCAAGTCTGTCACTGAAAACTTTATTGAAAAATATGAAGTAGAAGATGTTGTAGAGGAAAAAAATATTCAAACTGACAGCAAAATTCAAACAGCAAAACAAAAAAAAAATCATGATAATGAAGAAGGACAGACGTTTTCTATTTGATACATGACCTCTGTATAAAGTCTCAGGAATACTTTAAGAATAGTTTTTTTTTTTCCCCGACAAATTACTCATTAACTACTCTAGTAATGATTACAATGAGAAGTGGGTATAAAAAATGTCATGTTGAGTTCATGGTATTGTAATGGAGAAAATATTACCTATTTCAAAATCATCATCCTCAGTAAGCATTTCTGCCTGTGGAACCGCTGGAGGAGGTTGACACTTCTTGAGCTGAAATGCTAAATGATTAATGGAAAGAATAATAATAGTTGCAATTATACTTGGTAAATAAACACAACTATTAAAAAAATTCATCTTGCAGTTGTTATAATGCTTGAGTACACTGACTGAAATGTCTATATTCATGAATCACTGTTTTATAAAATTCTCAAACTTTAAATGTTCATGTTATTATTTAATGCCAAAAAATAGTTAAAGCCCAAGGAAAAACATGTACAATTTTTTTTTTTTTTTTTGCAGAATAGTATTAAAATAGACACACTATGCATGTTTGGAATTCTGCAAGAATAATGACTCCACAATCATGACCTGACTCCCTGTCCATGTTTACATCTGATAAAGCCTGCTCTGTCCCTTGTGCTGAGGAATTCTGTGGGTGGCAGTGTTTGTGTGAGATGAGATTGATTGATAGACATTTTGCATATTGTTTAGAGCGCATTCCCAGGATTACTGGAGGTTTGCTTTCACACTATTTACAGTTATATGGCATTTGCTATAACACCTTATCTTGAGACAGGGATGCGTAGTCTATAAAAGGTACCAAATCTCTTTCAATGGACTTTGTCTCAGAGTTTCACTTAGCATATACTTTTCTTGGAATCAATCCAAGCTTGATACGCTGTGAAATGATAAAGATATCATTAAACAAAAGAAGGACCACAGGAAACTCTGGCCTCCAATGCAACAGAATCATATACACCCTTGGCTGACTCAAGAAACTTCAGCTGGAACCAAGGCGTGGGCCAACACAGCAGGAAACACCACATGGAATTCTCAGTCTTAATTAAGGGAGTGACAACCAACTGACCGTGGAAATTGAGGACGAAGAAGCCTCCATTTGAAAAGTCACTGTGGAACTTGAGCAGGACTTGATTGGTGGAGCTGTACGCCGTTTCCAGGGCTGTGTTGCCACTGAAAACTCCCAGCTGGGGTGAGTTCTGATCGGGACCGTCCCTGGGAGAGACAGAAAGAGGCAGCAGACTAAGTATATTTACCTATGAGTGAGACTTATGGAAACTTTGGCTAATGAATTAAAAATTTTTTATAAAAGCTATAAAACACATCCATTCTCTGGATACTGTGTTTGAAAACATCAAGATATTGAATGCCCACAGGGCTGAGGAACCCTCCAGTCTCTGTCTTTCATTAGTCTTCTGCAGGCGCTTGGCACTGGTCAAATGCCAACACTCGCCAGGCACAGTAGATCACGCCTGTAATCCTAGCACTTTGGGAGGCCAAGGTGGACAGATCATCTGAGATCAGGAGTTTGAGACCAGCCTGGCCAACATGGTGAAACCCTGTCTCTACTAAAATTACAAAATTTAGCCATGCATGGTGGCATGCACCTGTAGTCCTAGCTACTTGGGAGGCTGAGGCAGGAAAATTGCTTGAACCTGGGAAGTGGAGGTTGCAGTGTGCCAAGATCACGTCACTGCACTCCAGCCTGGGTGACAGAGCGAGACTCCGTCTCAAAAAAAACAAGAAAAAAATGTCAACACCTGTGGATGTTACCTTCTCAGTATGGAGCTGAATCTATGGGGCATGGCCAACCACAGTGTGCTGTTTTGTTTTGGTTTGGTTTTGAAGTGGCAGTTTCATGTGGTCGACCTAGTATTTCAAATTCTGTTTCTCCTCGTTCTCACATCCACTGGTCTGGTCCTTGTCATCTTCGATGTCTGATCTGATCTACTTCCACAGCCTCAAAGCCAGCCTCCTTTCTTGCCCTCTGCTACTTTATTCCCGCAAAATGAGCCCACCATTCTGCAGCCAAAATCTGGCCTTAGAGTTCTGCCTCTTGGAGCCCAAATGCATCCTTACTGCCCTGAGAACAAAGTCAATTTCGTCTCATGCCCTTCCAGGCCCTGCTTTCCTTGTCTTGGCCACTGTCTCCTGCTCCTGCTCCCATTGTGGACTTCCACAAGACTGCAGCCATACCACATGCAACATGCACACGCACATACAAACCACCACACACACGGCACACACACAGATGCACAATATGCACAAAGACACACAAACACACCACACAGACACACAACATGCACACACACACATACTATATACCACACATCCCCCCACAAACACCACACAGGCACACACACACACACACCCCACACACACCACACAGACACAACATGCACAAATACCCCATACACCCTACACAGAGACACAACATGCACACACACAAACCACACACAACACAAACAACACACACACTACAGTCACATACATCACATACACATCACACACACAACATGCACACACATATACCACATGCACACACATACATCCACACACACAAATGCATACACACAAACCGCACACAACACATGACGGACACACAACACACACAGAAACCACACACAACACACACACAAACCACATACCACACACACACCATGAACACCACACAGGCACACACACCCCCCCCCAGACACCACACAGACACAACACACAGACAACACACACACAACCACACACACACTACAGAGAACACATACATACAAACTAAACACACCACACAACCCACATACTCACACCAGACACAACACGTGCACACATAACACACACAACATACATGACACACACACAAAAACCACACACACAAACACACATATAAGCCACACACAGACATACACAGGCCAGAGACACCAGAGACACCCCCCACAGAAACACACATCACACACATATATACCCCACACACATCCACATACAAACACACATCCTTTACACACACACAGATAGATGCAAACACACAGACATAATTCTGCCTATTTCTATCATGTAGCAAAACTCACATGTACTATGTGAAATTGATTCCCTATATCTCTGGATTTCATTGGTGAATTTCTTCTCTAGTATCTAAGAAGTTTATTCTAAAGTATGTGCCCTGTATATCAATGGTATATGTGTGCTAAGTCACAATCGTTTATCACAGTTAGATATTTTGACTTGAGAGGTTCTCATACCAAACAGCAATGTAATCATTCACAGCTTCCGTCTGCAAGAGTGTGAAGTTGATGTAAACTCCGTGCCCAGGAGGCACCGTAATAAGCCAAATACAGTCCTTCAGGATTGGATACTCATCAGGAAAGCCGGGGGGAGTAGATGGTGCCATTCTGAGACGTTACATTGTACCCACAGGGAGCTGCAAAGGAAGCCAAGAAAAGACAGGTGCCATAACATCTGATTTTAAAAAGTAGAAACCTAAATATTTGACTCCAAAGTACCTTAGCCAACATTTTTCCTGATGGGAAATAAATATGAAATATTACTGAATGATGATTTTGTCAAAATTACTACACTAAAATCTGAAGACCTTTAAAGAATTATACATCTAAGCTACATTATCTGTTTTATTTAATATATTCTCCATATCTTCAAAATCTCTTTAGAATACATTCATTCTCCTATGAATGAAATAAAATCCTTAGTTATCACCTGTGACCTGCTGAGAACCCATTCAAGTGTCCAGCACAATGAATTATGGGGAAAGTATTCATAAATATGTAACTGCTTTTTTTTTGTTTTAAGTCACACTGCTAGGCCCTATTTATAAGCCATCTGAAAGAGTGCCATCTAAGTCTATTTGCCTTAAAACAAAGACATTATCAATTCGTTACAGATCTATCCCTGAAGAAGTAAGATAACGTAATTAATGTAAGATTATGTAAGTGATGTTTTATGGAAGCATTCCCAGTTTTCACTAATGTTCAATGACATGAAGAACTACAACAATATCCAATTAATTTTTTTCTTAAGAAATTTATATTATTGCAATGACCATTATTTTATTTATGGAAAATGAAATGTTCAAATATTAATGGAATCAGCTGAAATACAGTCTTTAATTCAAATATGGATATACTGCATCAAAGTCATAAAACTGTGAACTTTGAAACCAAACCAACATCTAAGAGGTGTAAGAATGAGTATTCACAACTTGCTTGAACTTTGGAGGGCTGTGAAAGATTTGCCACAAATGGTATAGAATTTAGGTGGAGGAAAAAGGCCCAAATACATAAACAGATAAACAAAAATAGTCAGAATATACCATGAGGCAGGATATGATACATTGCCAAACTGCACAGATGCATATTGATTTGCAAAAAACACTGGATTGAACCTGGCTGGAGATTTGGATCATCAGAAGAAGGGACTGTATATAGAGACTATTTTAGAAGTGTTATAGCATAATTATTACTAAGTGAGGTTTGGAGTCAGACAAACCTGGATTTGTCTGGAGAAGTAAATTATCTCTGAGAGCCTCCATTTCCATAAATTGTATGAGGTCAGGGTTTGGGACACTCTGAAACTTGTGATCTGTAGAATGGAACCATAGGCCATGCACAGTGGCTCACGCCTATAATGCCAGCATTTTGGGAGGCCGAGGTGAGTGGATCACCTGAGGTCAGGATTTCGAGACCTGCCTGACCAACATGGTGAAACCCCATCTCTACGAAAAATACAAGTTAGCCGTGCATGGTAGTGCACACCTGTAATCCCAGCTATTCAGGAGGCTGAGGCAGGAGAACTGCTTCACCCCAGGAGGCGGAGATTGCAGTGAGCCAAGACTGCGCCATTGCACTCCTGCTTGGGTGACTGGGAGAGACTCTGTCTCAAATAATAATAATGGGACCATAAACCATGCTGTCCCCAAAACAAGCTACCTTTTTTCTCCTGTTGGTAGTGCACTTTTCCTCCCCTTCAGATGTTGAGGGAGTGTTCATGTGACTTTCTTCTATTTACTGCCAAGGCAAATGTGTCTCTTCCTTCAAAACTCATCTCCATGTCACTGCATCCTTAAAGTCTTCCCCAGTTGCTCTGGCTCTAGAGGTCCAGGGTCTGCTCACAGACCACATGGGTCCCACGAGACTGTCCGCCTCTAGGAGACAGTGTGTCTCCACCCACCCCAGCCACTATCTCATTTCATCAATCCCTACTGTTTAGCTCAGATCATGATAAACACTAGACCATAAATAGTGGATGAACTGATGAGTTAGAGAATAACCAGAAAGCACTTTCATAGTAAGCTCATGGAAGGAATTGGGCTAAAACCCTTTACAGGTGACTCCATGCTGTTAATTTAGTGTGGACTTATAATGTTAAGGTTTCCCTTTTGTATTTTTGCTTTTCAAGTTGAATCTTGTGGTTATATAACCACATTATATATAGTAGCACCCTTCCCATTGGGAAAACAAAACAAAAAGCCATAGTTCCCACCTCTTAAAGGGCACAATAAATGAGGTGGTGATTTTCTTGGTAGAATACACTCCTGATTCCAATATTCTTTATGCCACTGCATAGCTCTATGACATCAAGCAAGTCAGTGATTCTTGCCATGATTTATCTATGAAATTCAAATAACAAATCTTTTCAATCACTCACTCAACAAGTATCTACTGAGAGCCAATTATGTCCCAGGAAGGGTGCTTGGGGCTGGATCTGTCATGGTGAACTGTGTTGCTGCCTTTGTAAAAAGCTTACTGAATAGTGATGAAGACAGATATCAAACAAACACTATATAAGTTTAAAATTCAACTAGTCCAAGTGCAGTGACGGAAAAGAACAGGCGCTCATTACCACGTAAGATAATAATATTCTATCTGTGAGCACACAAAATTCTCTCAAAGCAAAATCCTGCTGCCCTCCCACTGGGTAGTCTAGAGATGAAAAAAGAGGACCCTAAAAAATGGAGTCAAAATTTCCTCTCTCATTTCCCCTGGCCTGATCTTCATTTAGTTCCAAAAAGTCTTTATATTCCCTATAGTGTCATCAAAGGCAAGTCTGCATTTCCCCAAGTGGTGGCGTCTCACTGAGCTCTGCAGAGACTGAGGCGTGTGATCTGCCTCTGCAGGATGTGTGCATGTCTCGGCAGAAGGGTATCCCCCCCTCTGCCTTCCTTTCCCTGAAGGCGGGGTTCAAAGTGGAGTCTGGAGTGAAATCAAGGAGAAAGCTCTGCGTGGAGCACAGCAGGTCCCAGCTCCTCACCTGTCTGCCTGGGAGACTGTGGTCCAAGCCTGACCAGGAAGACAAGCAGCTGACCATGGGCATCAGCAACTAAAAGTGAGGGAGAGGCCACACTCCCTCCACTCCCGGGAGCCATGGAGTAAAGAGATGTACATGCATTTCCATGCCCATGAGTACCCGGGGATGTTCACGTGGGAGAGAGCGTTGCTGTGCAAAGCAGTGAAAAGGGAATTGCCCAAGTCATTTGCTCATGTATTTTTCCAGAGAATAAAGATATATAAAGATAACAAAACTGCATATTTTGATCCAATTCTAGAGCCAGCAGTAGCTGTGTTAAAAGTGATGGCGGTGATATCTAACTGGAATGTCATGCCTGATGGGAAACTCATCCAGGTTCCCTGATGCCATTGGCCTGCCCCCCAGCACCACTCCCAACCATGGCCTCAAGTACCACCAAGGCTTCCCTTCCTGAATTGACATCCCTGTTATGTGGGAAGGGGGGACTTTTGGTGGTTTACATACACAGAAGTGATGGGTGTATGTGACTGACTCCTGCTCAGGTACGATGCCAGAGCTAGAAGATACCAGAAAACCTACTGGTGGGATGGCACAGGAAGGCAGAAGTACAAGGAAACATCTCATTATTGTGCTACCTTTTCCTCTCTTTATGCAATGTGGCTTACTCTGAAGACAGACAAATAGAACATATTAAGTGATATTACATCAAATTAAAATTAAAACAGGCTGGGTGTAATGGCTCATAACTGCAATTCTGGCACTTTGGTAGGCTGAGGCAGGAGGATTTTGTGAGCCCAGGAGTTAGACTAGTCTGGGGAATACAGAGCGATCTCATCTATAAGATTTTTGTTGTTGTTGCTCTTGTTAATTAGCCATGAATGGGAGCACATGCCTGTAATCTCAGCTACTTGGGAGGCTGAAGTGGGAAGATTGCTTGAGCTTGGCAGGTCAAGGCTACAGTGAGCAGTGACTGCACCACTGCACTCCAGCCTGGGCAACATGTAAGATCCTATCTCAAATAAACAAACGAAGTGAAAACAAAATAATTTAAATTTTAAAACCTTGAATGTTTGCTAAGAGACTTACAGATAATTTATAGATGATTTTCTCTAGGATTATGTTTTCTGCCTAAACATTAATATGAAAGAAATTCCATATTGAAAAACCAACAAATATATTGGGCATAAATATTTACTAATATAAAGTAAATATGTTATAATAAATATAAATATATGCATATTTATTAATACAAAAATATCTTTGTTATCAATATATCCAAACACTGAAAGCTTAATCTCACCTAGTGTGTAGGGCACCAGAGTTACTTCCTACATCATTTTTCTTCCTTCTCTTACTCTGGTTTCCTTAGAATTATTTTCAGATAAGAAGCCAGAGCGCACTTTATCTTGGAAATTGTTGTTTGGTTATGGAGATTTTCAAAACCACATGTGTGAATGTCAGTAAGAAAAATAAAGAAACAGCGTTGCATTCTTTATAGTTATTTTTGTTCTCTATTACTGAGAAAGTTTATTTTCTGTATTTACCAATCAACTTGGTAAACCTTAATTTAAAAAAGTATGTATATAATATATTGTTTAGCTAGTTGGATTTCTTATGTCATTTTGCAATAAAATTGTTTCCTGGCCACAAAATTTGTCAAATTCAAAGAAGCTGCCACATACCTATCACAACACATTATTTGTACTAATAATTATCTCTATCTACACAGCTCCCCCACAATACACATACTAATGCATTTAAGTCAAGTTTATTATGATAGTGTTTAAATTTTTTTAAATACCTAAAAGTATATTTTTATGCATAAACATTTCAGTGTTAAATGATTAATTAGGTTAACAAAATATTCAGAATTTCTGAACTATATTTGTGTGAATGAATATTTAATTATATTTAATTATAAAATTACATTTAGTAAATTAGTAAGCCAAACTCTTCTTAATCATATTTTAACAATTATAAGCCTTTTTATTTATTTATTTATTTATTTTTTTTGACACGGAGTTTCCCCTTGTCACCCAGGCTGTAATGAGCGGTGCTATCTCCGCTCATTACAACCACTGCCTTCCGGGTTTTCAAGTAATTCTCCTGCCTCAGCCTCCCGAGTAGCTGGGATGACAGGTGCCTGCCACCACACCTGGCTAATTTGTGTATTTTTAGTAGAGATGGGGTTTTGCCATGTTGGCCAGGCTGGTTTCAAACTCCTGACTTCAGGTGATTTACCCGCCTCAGCCTTGCAAAGTGCTGGAATTACAGGTATAAGCTATGGCGCCTGGCCTATAACCCTTTTTGAAAAAACATCTGTGTAATTATGTTACTAACAAAAAGCAATGTCTTGAACTTCTGAGGTAACTTTCAGAGACATATTCTTTCATTTGTTTACTTTCGTAGCTATACTTTCAAATCACAGTTTTTTAGATAAGTTGATAATATATTAACTTCACGTAATAGATTCTTATGCAGCTTAACATGTAAGTATATACAGCATGTAAAGACAAATTGATTTCATATATACTTGTAAAGACTGATGCCTTAGGATTTATAATTATTTTATTATTTAGCTAAACTGGCCAATGTTTAATAAAGACATCCAGAAGTTAATGTTTAAACTATCTGATTTTTTTCTGAAGTTCTTTTGAAGTCTACAGGGCTGGACCTTTGAAGATGGTTTTTTAGTACACTTGACCTATATAGCAACCATGAATCTGAAATCATAAACTATTGTCAATTAATAAAATACATGTTACATGAAGATATTGAGTTGTCAACAGTGTTTACTGCTGTCTCTGGGGAAAACTTACTGCCATATAAGTGAGTAATACACATGTGAATAGCCTGATCATTCCTAGGAAACAATGACATTTTTAAGAAACACTTTCACAAGTAAAGCACCTTTTTGTGTTCAATAATACCTTTTTATATGAAAAGGATATTAAACATACATTGGATGATTCTTACAAAATCTTTTAGGTTCTTTAATTGCTTTCAATATTTATGATAAACTTTTACATGAATCCTGTGTTTCAGTTTTTTTATTTGCTTTATGAATATTGGTAAAAATAGAAATATAGTAGTAAAAGTGCATGTTTAGTAAAGAACTTGGCCTTTGTGCTCACTCCTGGGAGGTGTCTTTGTGAAGCATGCGATTGGTCCCATCTAGCAATGTCAGGTCAGGCTGCTACACCATGAAAACCAACCACGTGGTTTAGGCCCGGGTGTGTGGGGCACACCTGTCTACCTGGAGGCTAAGATCAGCCATTGGGCAGTCAATCCCTCAGTCCTGCCTACAAAACAGAGCCCCACTAGAAACCATAAAACTAAGACCAGAGGAGGTTACCAGGGTGACGGTCCCCTATCTGTGGTCACACGTGGTTTCTGAGAGGCCAAGGCATCCTCCTGGACTCTGCCCTATGTGTCTTTTCCTTGGAAGATATTGACATATCCTCTCCCTGTTAAAACCATACTGACAGGCATGATAGTTTTTAGGGATGTCTGTGAGTTCTTCTAATGGAGAATGAAGCCTCAGGCTGGTTTTGGGAGTTTAAAGGGCTTTAGGCTTTAAACTCATCCAGAATTTAGCTAATTCTGGGTGGTGTTATATACCATGTTGGGATTAGGAAAGATGGTATCACTTTAAATTCTATCAAAAAAGGTAGATTTTGTTATTTTCACACTGACAAAATAATTCCAAGCCAGGGCAGTTATTTCCATATTGAAAACCTAAGCTTGAAAAAGCAATAGAATGAAATTAAATATTTAATTGTAATTTTTAAAATATCAAGGCAGAGAGTCTACCATTTACATATGAATTCAAAGTCTTCACACCAAACTTGCATATAAGAAGAGATTTCAATGTTGATAATTTCAAAGTAATTTATACACATATATGAGTTTCTAAAATGGAAAGCAGACATAGAGTTTTTAAAAAATGTTTTAACGAAAAATACCGCAGACAGGTTATTACTATTATTTTATAAAATTAATTTTAAGTGCTTTTCTATATGTAATTAAATATTAGATTAAGACAAGACACTTTTAAAATATGGCTGAAGGATCATTTGTAGTTATTTTTATAATAATATAGAATAGATAAATACAGGTGAAAACCATGATTTTAAAAGTGACTGATGTGCTTCTTCTACTTCTTCAGTAGCAATTAAAACATGACTAGATGTCTTTCCCTTTTCCCCACAGGATACAAGTGTTTAGCATTTCAAAGGTCCACGGAGTTGGTGATTTTGCTATTTTTTTTATTCAAAGGTTCTGTATGTACAGTGTTAGAATATTGAGTTTACAGTAAATTTTCTGTTACATATGCATTCTTCCTAAACATAGTATGGATCTATTTATTTTAATTTGATATTGAAAAAATGTCAAAGTCCTCATAAAAATTAGGCAGTCACACAGAAACATTAAAGTCAGGATTCCTGCTCAGGAAAGGACTTCTAAAGAGACCAGGTCTTCTGCTGCACCATTGAACAAGAGCTTGCCTCCAACCTCTCCCAAGAAACTGTCCTCCTGCACTACTAAACCACTCTATTGTTTTCTCTAAGGCTGCATCTACATTGTACTTTTTCTTAAACTGCTTCTTCTACCTGAGTGTTCCATTTCCAAGTAGCAAAATACTATGTACCTTTCAAGGCCCACTACAAACATGAGCTCAGTTTTTAAAATGCAAAAGCAATAATTATAAAAGCTAAACAACAAGAAACACCAAGGATCAAACTAATAAGTACGCTTTTCCCTCTCGTCCTGCAATGTGATATAAGCACTGTAAAGCTGAACACTGCTGACATCACGGAAATTTCCCTGACGATTTGCCAAGCCTGTGCCGTATCCTTCCCTGCAGCTCAGTATAACACTCCTCTTGTGCTCACGGTTTTGCTACCCTAATCATTTCCTTGGGAACAAGCATTGTTTCTTTATTTCTAACTTCCTGGGATACGACATATTCCTGAAATACTAAGTAGAGTGAGTAAAACGTAAGAGATTCTCAATGAATATTTATTGAATAAATTAATAAATTATTGGATATGTCCATTTCATATTTAATGTGCTATTATGCCCACGAAACATTCAATTGCCCTCAAGCAAAATGATGAACCTACCATCACATCTTGGAAAAGGGTAGTTCCAGTTTCTGTTGATCCCGTGCTGACAAGTGAGGACAGGATAGCCTATTAGAATGTACCCAGGATAACACTCGAATGATATCGATTGCCCCACACTGTAATCTGAGTTGATCATGTACCCGTTCTGAAATGGGGGTGGATCTGGACAGTTCTGTAATTCATAGGCTGAAACAAAGAAATAGACAAAATAAAGCTTATATTTGTGAGGTTACATTACAATGGAATTTAGAAGAGGAGTGTGGTCCTATGTAGTTGCTTAAGATGAAGTTGTTGGATATAAATTTAATAATGTATATTTTCCAAGCAGTTGCCATCCAGACCAATATAATTATTATTAGTAGAATTATAACCATATGCATTTAATACTTACCATGATCTTTAAAAGGAATATAACACATACCAAAAAGATATTTGACAAAGTTTACCTTGCAAAAAAGGTGTATGATGTAAATTATTTAAGAAAGTCATACAAATAATAATAAAAGGGGCCTATAAAGAATGTTGAGTGAATATGTACCTAATAACTCCCTTTTATTTTAAAGAGGAAATATACTGCCAGTCTAACTACTCCTAACTGGGAAATATGTTATTGTTTTGTTTAACTGTTCAATGCAAATACAATAGGAAAATCTGTTCCAGTCTCTTTAGTCTTTTTCTTACAAAAAAAAAAAACAAAAAAAAAACTGTACAATCACTAAGCTGGCAACTCTTATCAGTACAATTTTTATAACATATGATTTATTGTGCTTTATCATTCAATCTTTTATGTTCCCTAGAATAAACCCTAGGTAAGACAAGATATAATGCATGTTTGCAGTCTGTGTGGTTTAAAAATTTACTCATAAATTAGTAAGAATTAACTAATCCATAAGTTAGGTGTCATCTGATACTGTAATCTTAAAGCTGAATAGCCACTGTGCACACGACTCTGGCCCACTCTGTTTAAGAGGGCGGGAGCACTGGAAGCAGCAGAAGCCCTCTCTAGCAGCTCTGAATCTTTAGCAGCTCTGAATCTTGTCCATAAAGGTAACTGGGAACTTGCTCCTAATACAGCAGCAAAGCCACACTGTGCAGCACCGATTCTGGGGGAGCCTCCTCCCCCGTCATGTAATTCTGTTGAAACTGACCTCAGCACCAGGCAATACAATGTGTTTTAAAAGAGCATGAGGTCAGCAGTCACTGTCCTCACCATTCACTGAAAACAAGTAATAAAATAAAAGCTCCGAGCTTCTGCAGAGGGATCTTTTCTGTGGAGAATGAAGTGAATTGCAAATTTCAGTTTTCTATGTAAATTCCTTAACCACTGACAATGTCAGAGTGAGTCTATAGCTTTGAAACTTATAAGTAAATGCTGAAAAATAAAACAACATATTATTATGAGAGGTGTTTCTCAGAATTCTAGACTTTAGGTTTCTGTGTTCACGACCTGGGAAAAAAGAGGAGTGACAGGAAAAAAGACAGGGCAGTGTCAGGGGCCACCGGATGGGGGATGGGAACACACAGGGCATGACATGGGATTACTCAGAGATTAGACTGAAGAGGCAGGCAAGGCTCGGAATATAAATCGGTCTGTGTTTAATATGAACGGGATTGGATACTACCATAAAGATAATGTGAGAACACACGGAAGATACCAACCAGGCGATAGTATATGTGCACTTGTAGCGTGGCCTTGGTGTTCGCAAGATTAATGTAAGGGCCGTTTGGAGGTTGTCTTCATTAACATTTGCCAAATAGTAAGCATTCCACAGAGTCATAAGGTTTCGGTTTTATCCATAGCTTTTTCCTACTGAATACACTAATGAAATGGCATTGTTTCCTCTTTAAAATAACAATATGCAATGCTAGTGAGTCATTTGGGTAACTCAATAATGGCAACATTATCTGCCACAATTGTTTGGGAAAGCCATTGGAACAGAGCCACAAAAAATCAGCTGTAATATTCAACCTAGTATTAAATTTACAGAAATCTCTAATGAGCATGATTTCCAAGACGAAAAAAAATGTTTAAAGATGTTCATTACAGCATTATTTACACTATGGAAATCCAAATGACTAAACGAAAAAAATACATATAAAGAGAGAGACTCATAAATGCCAGAGATGAAATGTCCTATCTTTCAACAGTCACAGACTATATATATTTATGTGTATTTATTTATATTTTCAATACCATAATCATACTATGCAGTTGACAACAGGTTCCTATGGTTAAGCCCTGATATTAGTCAGCAGGTTAAAAACAATTCTTTATTTCACCTTTTAGCATCCCTTTGTTTTAATTATTTTTATTTATGCAATGATATAAAATCTCTGAACTAGAGTCAGAGAAGCAGCAGAAAAGTGACTGAACACAAGAAAAATCGAGGTCGGAGGACACACCGTGGCAAAAGCATCTCAGGATAATTCCTGGCATTGGGGCAATAACTGGGAAGAACACAACATGAGACCAAGTCCTCCCAGAGTGGGAGAGAAAGAAACCTTATCTAGAGAGAAGCACTGGGCAGCCTCTGAAACCCAGAGCCCCACCGAATTATGTTGCTCATTACCAAAGGTCTCCCAAACATCACTTCTTGTGCCTACTATCTAAAGATGTAAAGGGCTGGGTGCAGAGTCTCATGCCGGTTGTCCCAGCTACTAGGGAGGTTGGGGCAGGAGGAATGCTTAAGGCCAGCAGTTGAAGGCTGCAGTGAGCTATGATGGCACCACTGCACTCCCACCTGGGTGACAGAGCAAGATCCTGTCTCTTAAACAGCAAACAAATAAAAAATGGATACAAAGGAGTGTCTAATTAACAAGCTCAGGGTGAATATCAAATAATTTATGTGATAAACTTAATAAACTGTCATAAGATTCAAATAAAGTTATTGTATTTTACTTATAATGCACCTAAATATTATAGAGAATTACCTGTATTTTACGTTGATGCAAAAGTAACTGTGGTTTTTGCCATTACTTTCAATAGCAAAAACCTCAATTACCTTTACACCAACCTCATATACATCAATAATATGAAATTAGAAATAGTTATTGAAAGTATTTTGATTAACCCAATGCTATCTTTTGACATGTAGTCTTTCGAAATCAATATTTACAAGCTTTATTTACCTAAAATCAAAGATAAACTAATTTTAGAATGAACGTTTTTAACCCATAAATGTATACAATTATGATTTGCCAATTAAAAATGATATTGCTTTAAAATATTTAATTACAAGTAAAAGGAATGAATGTTCCAGTGCTGCTCTTTGGTAAAGCTACCTTATACTTGAACTACTGAGTTGATTAGAGACACTGTCTTTATAAAGATTTACTATAGATCAATAAACCTTACAAGCGCAATTGCTATAAATTAAATTTGCAAATGGAAAAATGTTTTTAACTCACAATTTTGTGACAATTGAATTTGCAGTTGACAAGGTTTGGCTGTGTCCCCATCCAAAGCTCAACTTTGAATTGTGTCTCCCAGAATTCCCACATGTTGTGGAAGGGACCCAGGGGGGAGAAAATTGCACCATGGGGGCTGGTCTTTCCCACGCTATTCACATGATAGTGAGTAACTCTCATGAGATCTGATGGTTTTATCAGGGGTTTCTACTTTTGCTTCTTTCTCATTTTTTCTTGCCCCTGCCACCTAAGAAGAACCTTTCACCTCCCACCATGATTCTGATGCCTCCCCAGCCATGTGGAACTGTAGGTCCAATTAAACCACTTTTTCTTCCCAGTCTTGGGTATGTCTTTATCTGCAGGGTGAAAATGGACTAATATAGCAGTCTACTGTACAGTAGCTACATTATACAGAATAATGTTTCTCAGTTGTTTTTGTGTCTGATAAGTAGAATATTGGACTGTCAGAATATTTTACATCGTACTTGGCTTCAAGGGAAAAGTTCTCCAGGTGGGCAAAGGAAGAATATTCAAACACTTGTGAATTAATTATGTTACAGGGCATACCTCAAAAGCAAGAGTGGCGTATCCCTCATTATTGATTGTTTTTGTTATTATCACCTATTTGAGAAACTAGATGCTTAGAAATCTATGCTAATAAATGTAGGGACAGGGAACATTAAAACAGAAATTCAAGTCAACTCAGTGTCTCTCTCCCCTCTCTAACACACACACCCCTCATCTGCATTCCTCCATCATGCAGCTCCCTGGGGCAACCTGTCAAACTCACAGCAAGGCCACTGGTGCCTCTGCCAGGGACCACTCCATGCTGAAGGCCACAAAAACAGCCTTTTCTTGAAAGCCAGTGCCAAATGGCCTAGAAAACATCTGCACTGCATGGAATGCCTCTCGCAGTACTGCTATTTGGCCCAAAAATTGCTTTACAGACCCATGCTCACAAAAAAGAACGAATAATTCCACACTGAATTTCAACCATCAACACATTGCGTTCGTTATTATTCTCTTTAGAATGAAATCACTAATTCATTTCTCATTCTTGTTTTGCTTCAAATGTAATAAACTCTCTTGGAAAAATGAGTACTCCAATATACCAAATATGAATGCTAATAAAACCTTAAGAAAAAAAGAAACATGAAAAGCTGATTGCTGGTTTCTAGAGGAGGAGAAGCAAATAAAATTAGATTTAATAATAACCTAATCTTTATGAGAAGATTTCATCCATGAATCAGCAGTGCCTTGGAAGTATACAAGCCTCAATTACCACAATATAATGTTAACAAGGTAATGGTTCATAGGTACTCCTGGTGAACCTTCACTTAAAACAGCATTTAACAGAACCACACACAATTTACACACTGGAGTGTTAATAATATGCAAGGCAATGCATTTCCTTAGTTTGGTTGTGTAGTTTGTTAGGTGATTTAAAAACTACATTTATGTTCTCTTTTGGGATACGTAAAACTTGTGCTGAAGGCTCTAGCCCCCTTCTGCTCATGAAAATAACCTCTATGAAAAACACTGAAATAGGAAATTTGAGGTTGCATTTAATAGTTCTAAGCCCAATGGCTGTGGGCTACTCTAAGGGTTGAAAAAAATTGTTGTTGTTTTTCTTTTTCAATGGCAAGAAAACAATTAACCTGTGTGGGTGGGGAGAACAGATTAGCCTATGTGAGCAGTGCAGTGGCTTTTCTCATTCATTTATTGAGTGAAATAAAGATTATTTACTGACAGTCTACTTTGTTATAAATGCTAGTTATAAATGGAAACTAGAAATGGGTCTTACTCTGGTGAATTTTGGCAAACAAATAAATTAAAGCATAGATGACTGTATAAAAGAATTGTAAGTTGCATAAATTATTATTAAACATAAACAGTGGATTGAAATAAAGAAAATATAAAACTTGGTGAACATTACGTAGTAGTGGTCAAAAATGTTTTGTTGAAGAAACGATGTTTAAATTAAGATCTAAGTAGTAAAATAGTGCAGACCAGGAAAAAAACAAGAAAGGCAGACTTTTCAGGCAAAGGAAATGGTATGTGTTCCGAACATAGAGTTCAGTGTCTGGAATAAGAGGAGAGTTTCAGGAGAGAGATGCCCTCTGCAACTCCTTCTCCCAACCTGTGTGCCCCTTTTCACACTCTTGCCAATTTCTGAGTGGAAAGGAACTAGCTATCAAATTCTTCAGACCACAGGATGTTGATTAAAACATGTTTTATAAATAGACACAGACATACTATAAAAACCCAGGACTTTCACCTGATAAAACCCATCTGCCAGTCAACATCATGATGATGATGATGATGATGATTCAAAATCCATGGCTCATTTCAGAATTATCTCAAGAATTTGAAATGCCAATTAGTTTTTCTATTGTAAACTATATGCTAAGTATCAGTTAAACTATTTTTTGGTATTTGTTCCAAATGTCTTGTTAAACTGAGCACTTTACTACTTAAACATTAATATCAACATTCTCTCAAACTTTTGATATTTGAAGTCACATGCTCTCTTTTCTCATACGTCTTTTCCAAACTTGGATTCACTGTCTCACTTCATGCAATGAGTTATAAAGGAACATATCAGGAGTCTGAACGGAAGTAACTAAAAAGAAGTCAATAAGACGATTCCTTAGCATGCTGAAGATAGATACATTCTGGAAGGCTCCTGTTGTGTACAGTTTAATGTGGGTGTGACAGGTTTGACACGGCCTGCATTGGCTTCTTGCAAGTGCCTCTAAAGGACTTGCAGTGCACCACAGTGCTGGGCTGCACAGGTGTGAGACGGTGAAGGAGACCTCAATCTGCTCTCAGAACCCTCAAGCACAGCCTTCCTGCTCTGTACCCATCATAAAAGCATTAATCCTCATAAATGGATTTTAAACATATAAAAAGTTTTAATTTAAGAAAGAAAGTCATCAAGCAAGAGAAAAAGAAAAAAGACCACTTCAGTGGAATTTGATAAGGAAGTTACCTCCTAGAGTAAAGGGAGGTAAAAGCTGCGATTATCAAACATATTCTGATGCAGCTGAAGGTTATAACTTCTGCATCCCCATATTAAGCAATTCCTAAGACTTTGGGAGGCACTGTCTATTAGTTCTATAAAAGTTGTTGTATTATCTGTCATTACAAAGTTGAATTAAGGCCAAGCGAAGTTGCTCATGCCAGTAATTCCAGCACTTTGGGAGGCCGAGGTGGACAGATCACCTGAGATCAGGAGTTTGAGACTGGCCTGGCCAACATGGAAAAACCCCATCTCTACTAAAAATACAAAAATTAGCCAGGTGTGGTGGTGGCACATGCCTGTAATCCCAGCGACTCAGGAAGCTGAGGCAGGAAAATCACTTGAACCAAGGAGGTGGAGGCTGCAGTGAGCCGAGATGGCACCATTGCACTCCAGCCTGGGTGACAGAGCAAGACTCCGTCTCAAAAAAAAAAAAAAAACAAAAAAAAACGTGAATTAGAAAGAGAATCATCAACACATGGAGAAATCTACCTCAGCAGTACGTACATGAGCCTTGAAGTCATTTTGCAAAATAGGTGAAGCACCCTGCTGTGACCTGAATTCAGCCTGGTTCTCCCCATATAATAGCACTGGGGAACTGAACATCCCATGTAATCCCAGGAGGCTCATTTCTTCATTCATGAAAGGAGACTAAACATACCTAGGTATACAGGGGCCACAGAATTAAATGAGATGATAAATGAAATGAATCACTGTTGGCATATATTAACTCAATAAAGCTTAGTCTTGATAGCAAGAATTGTCTAGTTTTCTTGATGAAATATTTCTTATTACTCCAAATGAAGACCTCGAACCACTGCTGTGATGGAGACAGACAAAGGAGGAAGAGGCTACTGCTTCCTATGGTGGGAATTAGGGTGAACCACTCTAAGAAAATGGCCTTGCCACCGAGAGCAGGGCTGCAGTTTACATCAAGGTGTACACTGAAGACGGAAGTCCAACTCGAGTCCTCATCTTCCCTCTCAATGAAAAGATCAATCTGGGTCACAGCAGCATCTCAGCCACGAATGGTAACCCACAGAATTTCTCAAGTGCACACATACCTAAGTGCACCAACTTCCCATGTTTATTTGCTATTCTAAACTGCTGAGATAGCATATCGCTCTTTCTTTATAACCAAGGATATAGTCCTGGTTCTCAATTCTGAGACATATTTCTCCCCTAAATGTGCTCCATTTGTGCTCTTAACTCCTAGACCCAGCACCTGCTGATAAGCCCAACCAAACTGTTGCAAAAGTTGTCGTCAGAGTTTTGGGCCTCGCTGAGAGTGCCAGCTCAGACATCCATGCTTAAGGAGGACCAGCCTGCACAAGAAATGTGTTGCCTGCATTACATGAGAGGTTGGCAGCAAATCCCAGGTGGAATGTGGACATCTGAAGGTGCCTTCACCTAGGAGGGATGGATCTACTGATGCATGCTGAGAACGCCAGCTTTTGGTTCAGAGGAATGGATGACTTAAAGGAGAAGGTGAGAATGTTGCTTTTGCTTTCAGAAAACGCATAAAAGAAGGAGAAGATGCCTGTGATCTGCAGGAAGACCATCACTCAAAAATGAAGATTCAGATCCTAGTTTCTAAGAGTCTTGCTCACAGACTAAGGGGAATCATAGCCTTTGGAGGCACCTTTTCCATCTTGTAAATGGACGCCCTAGTGGGCATGGGGATTGCTAGGACTCTTTGTAATCACTATTGGTAGCACTTTTATGCAAAAGAGACACCTTTGTAAAGAGCCTTAGGTTGAAAGCTCAATTCACTCATGCAGAGAGGTAAAAAAGAGACTGAGTAAGCCCCTCTGCCCTCACTCAAAGTCACTCAGAATCCCGCAATGAAAGGAAAAGGAATGATGCCATTTTAGAAGCATATAAACTTTATGTACAAATCATGTATACAAGCAACAGTTTGCATGCTTACATGATTTAGAATGAATTGTTCAGATTCTCATTGTACTTGGAGGTAGTTTAATTGCTTGTTCTTCTTAAGGGGAAAAATTGGTATAACAAACTACAGCTTATTTTCTAAAAAAATCATGTCACAGAAAATTCAGCAGTTTTATGATTGTGATGAAAAATAAACAGATTTAACACATTCGATTATCTTTAAAAATGGTGTTTAGCACACACAGCAAAAGGAAGAAGAAAAACAGTGGAACTTTGCAAAGAAAAGACATTTTTACTTCCTATGACTAAAACATTTAAAATTACCTTTGAGATTTTTGGCATTGAATAATTTTCTTTCTCAAAAGAGTTTATGCATTACAATGCAGGAATATGCTTTATAACAGAAAAGAAAAGAGAGGAAGAGACAAAAGAAGGAAGGAAGGAAGGGAAAGAAGGAGGGAAGGAGGGTCAGGGAGAGAGGGAGGAAGGAGGAAGGGAGGGAGGGAGTGAGGGAAGGAAGTAGGGAGGGACTCAACTTCTCCAAATGCCAGATTGCAAAACCTAAAGGAAAAGCAAGTCACTAAAATGCTTAACATATCAAAATTTTTACAAGTATTATGAAAATCTAAGTATCAGTAAGCCCAAGGCAATACTACAAAAGTAAAATAACACAAATAATTTTAGTTGTTTTTGTTTGTTTGTTTGAGACAGTCTCACTCTGTTGCCAAGCTGGGGTACAGTGGTGCAATCTCAGTTCACTGTAACCTTCGCCTCTCGGGTTCAAGTGATTCTCCTGCCTTAGCCTCTAGAGTAGCTGGGACTACAGGCATGGCCGCCATGCCCAGGTAATTTTTAAATTTTTAGTAGAGATGGGGTTTCACCATGTTGGCCAGGATGGTCTCGATCTCTTGACCTTCTGATCCACCTGCCTTGGCCTCCCAAAGTGCTGGGATTACAGGCGTGAGCCACTGCACCCAGGCATTTTATTTTATAAAGGAATCCTGTGTTTGGATCTGAAAAAATAACTATTATTCACATCAAGTATTGAATCTGTAAGTGCTTTATGTGGAGGCCATGAGACCATGCAGCCATATCCCTCACATCTGGCATATTTTCCAGCTGACATCCAGTTAGTTGATAAATAGCTTCATGTTATTATCAATTTTTCAGTTCCTGACTTAGAAATAGAATGCATGGGCTTGATTTTACCAAAGTTCTTGATAAGTCATTTAACTTCAAGACAGCTACCTCTATTGTAACATCTCTGACCTTTATATGGTCATAAATAAATGACAAGCTTTAAGAATAAGGTGTACAGCACAGACAGCATTGAAAATGACAAGGATTCTCTGTATGATTTATGCATCTTTTTAATTATAATCTTAGCTTCTAAATCTCAAGTAGAACCTAGGAATGTTTATTTGACTTACATATCAGAGTTAAGTATCATTTTATCAATTTATCAATTTTATAAAATGGCAAACACTGATAAACTATCTAATTAAGTGTCATCCCTGTCAGATATGATACCATTATTACAGACTGAAATAATTGGCAGCTTTTGGAACTACATAGACACTATCTTAATAACCTTACCTGTAAAATTTCAAGAGTAAAACACAACAATAAAACTATTAAATAAAAAAAAAAAAACTATGGAGCTGGGCCGGGCATGGTGGCTCATGCCTGTAATTCTAGCACTTTGGGAGGCCAAGACAGGCAGATCGCTTGAGGTCAGGAGTTCAAGACCAGCCTGTTCAAGATGGTGAAACCCCATCTTCTCTACTGAAAATACAAAAATTAGCCAGGTGTTGTGATGCCCACCTGTAATCCCAGCTACTCAGGAGGGGAGAATAGGTTGAGCCCAGGAGATGGAGGCTGCAGTGAGCGGAGATCATGCCACTGCACTCCAGCCTGGGCGACACAGTAAGAGTCTGTCTCAAAAAAAAAAAAAAAAAAAAAGAAAAGAAAAAAGAAAAAAAAAGGATATTCAAAATGTGGGGGACTTGACAAAGACTTTGTGACAACTGAGATAGACGAATTAATTGACAGTTAATGATTTATGACATATTGTTATGTTGTAGTTTTCTTATTGGCTCAGATATTAAGATCATATTCATTAAAAATGAAAATTAGCATGTAATGACCAAGTTTAACATGATGATCATGGAGGAAGTGTTTGTATTTTAACAGGATATACTTCATTAGGAATGGGGCAAGGGAGAGGCCAGTTGAGTAGGAAGATGGAAGAGAAGCACCAAATTCATTATTCAGATTATTCAAATTGTGCATACAGCCAGACAAGCAGGTGTGCTGGAGCTGGAACCCTCCCGCCCCCCCCCAATTCCTGGAAGCCTCTTCACTGCTTCCCTTGCTCTGACTCCTCCCTCACTTCCCCAACCCCCATCCATACACAATTAATTCTCTGCATTTAAGCAACTTCTCATTTGCTTAAACTCTTCAATGATGTCACACTGTAGCTAGAAAAACAACCTGAATGCACCACAGCCAAATCCCCAGGAGCCCCGACTCCCAGGAGCCCTCTGACCTTCTGTTCCTCGCGTATCAGCCTTGTTCCTCTCTGTTCTCTGATCTCACCAAGCTTCTCTCCACCCAGAAGAATTCCTAGCACTTGCAGCCGTGTCTCCTTCCGATCCTTCAAATCTCAATGCTGCCAGGGCAGTGGCAGATCCCAGGACCCTGCTCACTGCCTGGACATCACCCCAATCATTTCCTCCACAGCTGGCACCACGAACGCAGCTTCAGCCTGGGCACAGCTACAGCCCCTGAGCCTGCAACTGCAAATCAACGCCCTAAACGTGGTTTTGCCTCCCGTCTCACTCCGTTTGCCACAAGGGTTTCCGTAAGAGTGCATAATCTACACTGTACTAGATTAGGCTTTTTAAATGTGTAAGGCCATTGTAATTCTCACTTTAAAACCTGCGATCGTTTCTTGCTGCCCTCCAGAGTTCATAACTGATTTAATATGAACTACTTCGGCATTCTGGTGAAGTCTAGTGAGTTTCTCAAATCAGTGTCTTACTGCATAAAACAAAATACATAAGATTACAAAGGAAACCAGCGATATTAAAATACTCTTACAAAAGTATGAAAAGCAGAATTTGTGGTGTAGCATTATGTATGCTGTTATTTCACTAAATAACTGATGGCAAATCTAATAACTTAGGCCACTTCAAACTATGATGTAATATTTTGAGGTATCTACAAAAATGTAATAAAACATGAGATTATCTATGATTTGGTGACAAAGTCACAGGTTATACTATTTTATTTATTTATTGGAGATGGAGTCTCACTCTGTTGCTTGGGCTGGAGTGTAGTGGTGTGAGCTCGGCTCAATCTGCCACCCAGGCTAAAGTACGGTGATAACGATCTCGGCTCACTGCAACCTCCGTCTCCCAGTTTCTAGTGATTCTCCTGCCTCAGCCTACCAAGTAGCTGGGATTACAGGCATCTGCCACCAAGCCCGGCTCCTTTTTGTATTTTAAGTACAGATGGCTCAGAACACTGACCCTGGGCCGGCAAATCTGGACTCGATCCCCCACCGAACTGACCACGGGCCATGACACTCACTGCCAGGCTGCACTGCAGCTTTCTCACAAGTTGCTTGGCCTGAAAGTCCCGTAGAATCCTTGCAAAGTCCTAGAAAGTGCTCTGTTGGGCCAGGCGCTGTGGCTCACACCTGTAATCCCAGCACTTTGGGAGGCCAATGTGGGGGGATCACAAGGTCAGGAGATCGAGACCAGCCTGGCCAACATGGTGAAAGTCTTTCTCTACTGAAGGTAAAAAAAAAATTAGCTGGGCGTGGTGACACGCACCTGTAATCCCAGCTACTTGGGAGGCTGAGGCAGGAGAATTGCTTGAATTAGGGAGTTGGAGGTTGCAGTGAGTCGAGATCGCACCACTGCACTCCAACCTGGGTGACAGAGCGAGACTCCATCTCAAAAAAAAAAAAAAAAAAAAAGTTCTCTGTCAGCATTTGCTGCATAAATCAAGGGCAAGGTTTCTGATTTCCAGAGGCCATGACATTGGGCAGTTCCTGAACGATGACCCCTGGGTCTGCAAGAGGCAATGCAGTCACAGCTGACAGCTGACGTCCATGCTCACAGGCAGTACCTGGCATCCAACCCTGAAGGCATGTGCTGGAAGCACCTGCAGACAATGTTTGACTCTCAGGGTTTCTGTGAGGCTATTTTCACAGCCATAAAACTTAGGAGGAGCAAGCCAATCTGTCCTGTGTCAGGTCTGAAACTGAAAACTGCGATTGAGGTTTTCCCGCAGTGGCCGTTCTGCAGCTCAGGGATGGGCGACTGATTTTGCAACTCGTGGGAGAAAACTGTTCTTTTTAAACTGACTTCATTAGGTTTAAACGTTGTTTCCTCTGTTAATGCACTGACTACATCATTTGATTTAGAATCCAAAGACTTCATTTCCCTTCCTTCTTCAGAAATGCCATAGCTTGGCTGGCATGACTACTTTGGTGTGTAGCAGACCTGATGCCAAATCATACTTCCACAGGCAGCTGTGCACATTTCCACAATTTGCCAACCTCTCTGGGCCTAATTTTTGTTATCTGTGAAATGTATATAATCCTTGGAATTTACATGAAAATCAGGAAGCATAGACTGTGGTGCAGAGTGAGCACTCCATAAATAACAGTTATTATTGTCACCCTTATCGCTATTATTGAGACAGGGTCTTACTTTGATGCCCCAGACTGTAGTGCAGTGGTGTGGTGGCAGCTCACTGCAGTCTTGAACTCCTGAGTTCAAGCGATCCTCCCACCTCAGCCTCCCAAGTAGCTGGGATCATGGGTGCCCAACACCACGCCCAGCTTATGTTTTGTAAAGACAGGGTCTTGCCATGTTGCCCAGGCTGGTCTCGAACTCCTGGCCTTGAGCAATCTGCCCACCTCGACTTCCAAAGTGCTGCAATTATTTTTAATACAGTCAAACAGGGGGCAAATGGCTCTTTGAAACCAACTAATAATAATTATGCAAGAGCAAATGAGGACATAAGAAAACACTAATAAAAATCTGTTGCATGCAAATACTTCATTAACAGAGTTTTAATCCAGTTATATAACAGTTGCATAGTATATGTATTACATTGTTTTTCTATCCAGGCACCTTCTTAAAGGATGTGGCTTCTTTTCCTTTAAATCATGCCCTTGAGTGAAGTCTGCTAATCACATTTCTGACTCTGTGATCCAAGTTGGGCTAACACATAGTCCTCGTCCACCTGGCCTCGGTGGCTGGACTTGGGCACAAGCTGTCCCATCAAGAACGTGTTCCCAAAATGATTAGCAATTGCGGTAGAGGAAGCAGGGTCCTGTTCTTGCTGAGCAGGACATGGTTAGATTGAGGATACATCATCCATGTGTATTAGAGCAGAAAAAGCTATGAAAATCAGAACAGAGGCAAACAGAATTCGGGTGTCACTGAAACTCTGGCTCCAGACATGCCCTAGTCCACACAGCTGTCACCTTGCACCATTGTTTTGTTTTGAGATGGAATCTCGCTCTGTCACCCAGGCCAGAGTGCAGTGGTGTAATCTTGGCTCACTACAACCTCTGCCTCCCAGGTTCAAGCAATTCTTCTGTCTCAGCCTCCTGAGTAGCTGGGACTATAGGCACGTACCACCACACCTGCCTAATTTTTGTATTTTCAGTAGAGATGGGGTTTTACCATATTGGCCAGGCTGGTCTCGAACTCCTGATCTCGTGATCTGTCTGCCTTGGCCTCCCAAAGGTCTGAGATTACAGGCGTGAACCACCATGCCCGGCCCACCTTGCACTTCTTTACTACACTAGTTTAAGTCAGATTTCTATCATTTACAGTCAAAGAGGGCAGATTCATGGGGAACATGCTAGATCTTTGTCGCTCGCCTTATGGATAAGATCTAGCCACTAATTGATGGGACTCATCTATGGAGCCCAGGTTAGTCCTAGAATTGACTCTATTTTCACGATTATGTGTAACAGTGATACAGGTTGTCTATGTGTCACAGAGAGGAAAACCAACTATTTTTTTTTTTTTTTTTTTTGAGATAGAGTCTCAGTCTGTCACCCAGACTGGAGTGCAGTGGTGTGATCCTGGCTCACTGCAACCCCTGGCCTCCCAGGTTCAAGTGATTCTCTTGCCTCAGCCTCCCGAGTAACTGGGATTACAGGCACTCACCATCACGTCCAGCTAGTTTTTATACTTTTAGTAGAGACAGGGTTTCACCATGTTGGTCAGGCTGGTCTCAAACTTCTGACCTCAGGTGATTCACCTGCCTTGGCCTCCCAAAGTGCTGGGATTACAGATGTGAGCCACCACACCTGGCTGACAACCAACTAATTCATATCCTTTCATTTCCTCCCTTCGGGATTTCTGGTAGCAATGTAAGAGATGGAATGAAAAGAAAGAGAAGAACAGTACTGGCGACGATAATATTTTTGCATCAGTGTTTACACCCAGGATACACTCGGAGCTGTTTGCATACATGGGTAGGACCACCAGTGCCTGAGGCAATCCTTGGGGTCATGTTTCCTGAAAGTAACTGCAATCCCATCATCCATACCTAAGTGGTACTTCTCTGGCTGAAAGCACAATCCTTTAAAGAAGCCCCCTACAAAATCCAACATTACCAAGACTGGACACATGGTATTTGTGCCAATATCTGCAGTGACATAAATTGGTTGAATTGGTTTTTAAAATTTTTTTCTATTTAATACACTTTTGAATTTAAAATAAAATTACTTTTTATTATTTTAATTGACAGATAATTGCACATATTCATGGGGTACATAGTGATGCTTCAATACATATAATCTATAGTGATTAAATCTGGATAATTACTACATCTGTATGTTCATCATCTCAAACATTTATCATTTCTTTGTGGTGGGAAAGATGAATATCCTCCTTCTGCTGGCTCTGTGAAATTACGGGATACATTGTTGTTAACTATAGCCACCCTAAAGAGCTACAGAACACTGGACCTTATTCCTCCTGTCTAGCTACAATTATTTTATCCTTTAACAGAGTTTTGCTAGCAATATCTGCAACGAGTAGGGATTAAAAGTCACTTTAATGAGGAAGCCAGAACACAGAACTGAACCAAATAAAGGCAAGCCCTGCACAGATGCTTCCAAAATGCATATGCAGCACAGCAGAAAGTCTCTTAGCATCTGGGGGAGAAAAAACCTCAAGTATGGAGCTCACAGGTGTGCCCTGGGGGACCAATTACAGGCAAGGCACTGTGCTTCCTGCTGTGTATGGAGCGAGGTAAGACAGAAATGACCGCCACCTTCATGTAGTGTATTATTTTTAGTAAGGCATCCTTTAAACGTAGAAAGACAGTTGTCCCTTGGCATACACAGGAGGGTTGGTTACAGGATCCATATAAAATATTGGAGCATTTTCATAGAATCTAAGCATATTCTCCCATATACTTTAAGTCATCTCTAGATTACTTATAATACCTTACACAATGCTAATGCTGTGTAAACAGTTGTTATTCTGCAGCGCTCAGGGAGTAACAATAAGAAAAAGAGCCCGTACTTGTTCAGTAGAGTCACAATCATGTGTTTTATATTTCAGAATAGTTCCAATCTGTAGTGCTTAGATCCACGCCAGCAGAACCCCTGGATGCAGAGGGCCGACTATATACAATAAATTGCTGGCTTTAAAAAGCCCCAGGATATACCTGTCACTTTAGGTTCCTGTGTACGGCATTAAAAAACAATATCTCGTATCTCAGTGACTTAAAATAAGACAGCTTCCTCCCCGGCTCCAGGTGGGGGATGGCAGGGGACTCTACTCCTGTATACACTCAGGGATGCAGATGACTTAGCCACCATCAGAGCAAACTAAATTTTTGCTCTTCATGGTTTCATCCCAAGTGACATTCACTCCAATTTCATCAACCAAAGCAAGTCACACCACCACATTTAATTCTGAAGGACCCTCTACCCTGAGTGCAGAAGAGTACAGAAATGAAGGGAATGGGAGAGATTTGGCGGGAAAGCTCGTGACCAACACACAGGGTGAAGGACATCTGAAGTGAAGCTTCCGAATGAGGAGACCTCGCCTGCCGCAGCACTCAGAGATTGGCTCCTTCAGGGTATGACATACAAACAGCTCTGAATGACTAACCAAGGAGTGGGGGTGGAGACGGAAAACACTGTAGGCTGAGATTGCTACACGTGAAAAAGCTCTGAGGTAGAAAGGATTGGAGGCATTTCAGAAGGAAAGTGAGAATCAGAAGCAAGCATGAACAACTGCCTGGAAGACTGGGCTCCTTACAGATGTTGAACGGTGTCCTAAAAGCTAAGAAAGCATGGTGAAGGCTTCCATCACAAGAATAAATCTGGTCTGCTTTTTGGAAAGAAGAGAGAAGTTGGAAGAGGCAATCTGGGAAGACCTTTAGGAGTTTAGCCATTTTCTAGTAGAAAGGTCTGAGAGTAATTAGGGCTGCTGGTGGTGACACGGGGAGGCAGCTACAGATTCCAGGGACACTGTACCTCACACTTAGTGAGATGGGGGACTGGAGGATAAGCTGGGAAGGAAAACTGTGAGCTCAGCTTTGGACACACATTTAAGTGCCTGTGTCATTCCCTGTGGAGGAGGAAAATAGATATCTCATCCTGGGGCTTGCAGAAGATTGAACTGGAGGCATAGGCGCATGCACTATCAGCTATGAATGGCCATCACGGTCTTTGAATCCAGGAGTGTAGGTCACACTCATGGAAATCATATGATGGGAATACAGGAGGATTCCAACCCTGCTATATAGCTAAAGTCAGTTAGAAGTGGTCAAGGAAGCAAAAGAAAATAAGAACTCAGCCAGAGAGATAGCAGAATAACCCAGAGATTTTGTGGCCCCTGAAGCCAAGTGAAAAGGGTGTCAAGAGAAGTGGTAGCCATGCTGGATGTCACCAGGAAACATGAGAGGAATTGTGCCTTTAGGGCTAGTTGACGTTAACTTCTCCTGAAATAGAAGATCTTGTCCTTAGAAAGACACCATCATGTTAGACACCAGATAAGCAGATAGGAGAAGCAAGAAACAGGTGTGGAAATTGAGAATGTTTAAGTAAGTTTTCAGGAATTTTGTTTTAGAAATTAGAAACTGGAGGTAGATAGGAGGTCAAAAGTACATTAAAATTATAAATAGATGTGTATGTGTGAGACAGAGAGAGAGAGATATGAGTTCTATTTGAAATTCATTCATTCTTTCTTTCTTTCTTTTCCTTTCTTTCTTTCTTTTCTTTCTTTCTTCTTTTTTTTTTTGAGTCAAAGTCTCACTCATTCACCAGGCTAGAGTACAATGGCACGATCTCAGCTCACTACAACCTCCACGTCCCAGGTTCAAGAGATTCTCCGGCCTCAGGCTCCTGAGTGGCTGGGATTACAGGTTCGTGACATCACGCCTGGCTAATTTTTGTATTTTTAGTAGAGACAGGGTTTCACCATGTTGGTCAGGTTGGTCTCAAACTCCTGATCTCAGGTGATCCACCTGCCTCAGCCTCCTGAAGTGCTGGGAATACAAGCATGAGCCACCATGCCTGGCCTTGATTACCCTTAAGTAGGAGGTACATTCTCTTCCACTGTAAAAGAGAAAGAGCAGACAACAGGTGCACACACAAGTAGATCTGTATCCATTTTGCTGTGGGAAGTTGCTTCCTCTCTGACCTTTATTTTCTCTCTCACTCTCTTTCTTTCTCTCTCTCTGTCATGTTTCAAATAGGGAATGATTAGTGAGTGATACTGTTTGCTACGAGTAAGAAAATAAAGACGGAAAAAAATGAAAGACACAGTGTGTCACATGAAAATGCTAGCACTGTCTACAGGCATATTGCTCGTTGATTTAGTCTTTAGTTTTCTCTCTTTTTTTGCTCCTACCTAGATTTTCAGTTTATCAGACCTCGATCCTGGAAGCCTATGTCTATATTTTATATTTTAGATGAGACTATACATAATTAGGTCTAACAGTTCAACATAAAATACTAACCTCTTTCAGTAATAAATATCAAAGCCCTGTTTCTGAGCATTCTGTGGAATTAAGGAAACAACTGATTTAACTATAGTAAAAAAAAAAATTAGGCTCTAGATTTAACATTTTCAACCTCATTTGATCTAGCAAAATTCAAGAAAAGGCCATACAAATTATTTTGTAAGAAATAAAAATGTTGAACTGTTTCACATGTCAAAAATGCTTCGATGATGCAAACTTTTCTTAGAGATTGCATATGTGAAGAAATTAAAAAAAGAATAAAGTTCAATAACTGATTTTGTTTTCCCTTTTTGTGGTGAAATTTGAACATGAATAGTGCAGGTAGCTGTTTTCTTGTGCTAAGGCAAGGCATACATACCTGAGATACAACAGGCACCCCTACCATATGGATCAGCGCCCTGTGCCACAGGACTGTGTCCTGAAGGGACCAGAGCTTGGAGGGACACAGTGACACACGGGAAGGCTATGCGACAGTGAGACTCTGAGGCTGGGACGCAGATGGCTATGGCAATGGGAGAGGGTGTGTGCAGGTGGGGATGGGACTGCAGGGAAGCTTAGGAAACAGCAGTACCTGATCATGCCATGTGTGTCTGTGAAGCTGCCTTTGCACAATTATAATGAGGAAATTGTGACAGTGAAAAGAAACCAGACCTAACTGACTCCATCTTGCTTCTAACCTTTAAGCTGTCCTTGTTCATTTCTGGGGATAGACTGAATTAACTTTGGGAAGGAATTCAGTTCATTTGACTCTGAAACAAAACTGATAATAGCCCTTTCCCAAAAATACCCTCTTCTTACCTGGGGGATTAGTCTGTCTTTGCAGGACTAACACATTAGCTACAAGATTAGAAATTATGGTTTAAGGGTCATGCAGCCTCTGGCTCCAAAAATCTGAACCTCCCCCAAATTGCTCCTGGGGATCACATCCCTATGGTAAAGCCTGAAATCGGTGCTTGAGATATTTTAGAGACCCTGAACTTGACGGATCAGATGACACCAACCAGATGATCTGGCCCAACCAGTTCTGCCATCATACCAGGAACAGAAGACAGCAAGAAAAACTCACTTCAAACCCCTGTGATTCCATCTCCAACCTGACCAATCAGCACTACCCATTTCCCAAGACCCGATCCAGCAAATTATCTTTAAAAACTCAAATCCCTGAATGCTGGGGGAGACTGATTTGACTAATAATTAAACTCCAGTCTCCCACCCATCTGGCTCTGTGTGAATTACCCCTTCTCTATTGCAATTCGCCTGTCTTGATAAATCAGCTCTGTCTAGGCTGTGGGCAAGGTGAACCCAGGATGAACCCATTGGCAGTTACATCTGTGTCCTTACCTGTTTTCAAAAACAGCAAGGGTTCCACTACTGACCAGAAACCAACATTCCACCAAAAAATTATTCCAGTTGTACAAGCTTTAAACCAATTAGGGAGATTTATATTTACATACAATGTAAATGTAAGAAGCATACTTAGATTTGGTTTTTAGTTGTTGTCGTTCCTTACCTTGGTAGACAAGTTTAAATCCTTGCCGGTTTTGCGAATGGTCACTGTAAAAGTGGATGAGGGTTTCATGCGTTGTACTCAGCAGGGCCGTGGGGAGGTCCGTGCCGCTAAATTGTCCAATCATGGGGCTGGTGTGGTAGGTCCATTTTGAATTTCGAGGAAGTCATGATTGGCTTCGGTAGAAAAATTCAGAAACTGAATATGTGCACCTATGGAAAAATATGCAAACTAAATGAAAGTTCATATCAAAATGTGTAAAATCAATGCTATAAAAATTGACTGAAGTGTTAGCAGTCATCCCCGGACAATCTCTCTCTGAGACAGAACCATGCCCGCGGAGGACGGCATTCACTCTGGATGACAACAAACCTTGGCTCAGTCTTTCCTCTGCCACTCTCTGCTGCATGGTCTTTTTCCATGAAACTCATGTCCACAAGTCAATTTGTCTGTGAAATATGAGTATTAGCAGCACTGTGCTACAGAGCTACACAGGTAGAATCTTTAGAACAACAATTAGCATACATGTGCATGGGGCTGATTTTATCCAGTGGCTTTCACAATTATTATCATCTTAAATATGAAGTTGTGATCATCTGTCCTATCACCCAAAAGCTAACTGATGGCTTTATGAAGAAAAAAAAAATTGGTCTTAAACATGCAACAGATTTTTGTTTTTGTTGTTTGTTTTTATTCGTTTTGTCCATTTCCCCGTGTCCCATAATTCTATGCAACAAACTTTAAAAATGGCTTTTACACTAACTGGATGTTCATACCATAGCACAAGTTTTATTAGTTTAGCAAGTGATCATTTTCTATTGTGTTATGCATGCAAAGCAAATTATTGATGTTTGTGAGAAACTCAATCCAATAACTCCCTCCATACCTCTCACAATTAAATCTAACAGCCTGGCACAGTTCAGCATACGAAAAGACTGTTCAAATGACCAGTATCTCTGATATCGCACTGATACGTGAATTAAATAAGCTATGGCTGATAATTTAAAAAGAAACAATAATAACAAATAATTTAGAGTTATTTGCATTGTGGCATTTTTTTTTTTGAAAATTTATTTGACTACTATGTCTTAGATATTCTAACTCATTTAAGTAATTTATGTAGAACTCCAAAGACATTAGTCTTTGCATAAATCCATGCAGTTAAGCTGGGCTGTAAAACCTAAACTGAGCCAACTAACAGCTATTGTAGTGTGTTATTCATATACATGAAAATATATATATGTATATATAAAGCTTTACTCTGCATGATTCTTCTGTTTTTGAGAGATGAAAACTTAAAAAAAATTAATCTAACCTGTTTCCTAGATTGGGAAAAGTAAAGATAACACCTACATGGGTTATCCTACTTAATTGTAAGTGCAGAAAAATATTCACACAAACATATCTACTCAGGTATCAAAGGAAAACACAGTTGTCAAGGGCCAGTACTTTGTAAAAATGAAGAAAAAAGTTCAACTGAAAAATTGTAGGGAAGAAAAACCTAAAATCAGTCCACAAAATTTGAAGTCATACAAGAAAAACAATTTCATTAATTATGGAGAAACTTTGCAGGGAGAAGTAAAAGGGTGAAGAGTGTCCATCCGGAGTGGGCATCGTGTAGGCCAGCAGCAGGCCCTGGGTCTGATTCACCAACCAAGGTTATTCCCAACACAGTAACCACCACTATGCTCATCATTTATAGGTGAGCAAACTAAGTCTCAGAAATGTTAGCTGTTCTGTCTCATGTCACACGGAAAACGGCGGAGTGAGGTTTAACCCTACACTGACTGACAAAGTCCTCACTTTTTCTGGTTTGGCACGATAATAGGCTAGACAAGAGCTGACAGTCTCATGATGGTAAAAATATTCCACTCTTCTTGGATAAAATCAGTTTGCATTATGTTCAACCTCTTTCTAGATTGAAATACGATGAATTAAAAAAAAATAGAATGTGAAAAACTTCAGGACGTGGCTAAGAAGACAAAAAAAGAAGAAAAAAGATAGATTATTAATAATTTAAGCAAAATTTAGAATTATTTTTAGAATGAGTAACCAGATTCATAGCACATCGTCCAAGTCTAGAGACCAGGACTACATCACCAGTCAAGAAAGGACTAGCTCAGCCTGTTGTGGTCCCAGCCATTCTACCACCGTCACCTGTACATACAACCAACATGGAACAACTCTTTAAATTTGCAATGCTTCTGCAAATATTAAAATAAAAAATGTCAAATACTGCTGTTTGTCGAACAGTCACCAATGAGCTATTAACTTCTTCCTAAATTCCAGAACATATTTTTGGTCGAAAGAAATTCAGAAGTGAGGGAAAAAAAAAGAGGGAGAGAAGGAGGCAGCAAGAGAGTGAGAGATGGAGGTGGGCGGAGAAGGAGAGAGGGGGTGAGGGAGGGCCAGGGGTCCCTGTGTCCCTTGGTTTGGAGCTGTCTCCTCCATGTTCCGATGCAGCTGAGCTCCTGGGACTGCTCAGCCAGTGGCACATCCAGATCTACCTATCCCCTTACCAACTGCTGAGCTAAAAACAGTTTTGTGGTATGGCCCACAAATCTAATACAAATTAATTTCGTTACAAGTAAGTAAACTATACCAAAGAGCAGTGTGTGTATGTGTGTGCGCACGCGCGTGTGCGTGTGTGTGTGCACGTGCGTGCATGCATTTGTGTACGTCTGTGTGCACATGTGTGTTTGTGTGACTGCCCTATGGACACTGAATCCACCTGCTCTGCAGAGTTTTACAGACATCACTCACATTAATTACAACCAGGCAGAATTAAAAAACTGACCCAAGAGTAATAAAAAACAACCTGTTGAATTGCTGGCACATCTATGTATGTCCAGAGTAGCAAACAGAAAGGAAACCTGGGGCAAGCTTGGAATACTTAATATCTCATGATAGGGAAATGGCTGAAAATGTGCTCACTTTGGATGCACAAATGCAGACTTTCGATATATTTATCCAGAAACACATTTTGAAATTCATGAACCAGCACAGTCACGAAAGATAACAACGTGCAAGGGGATCAGGGTGCAAAGAAATGGCGGATGTCCAATGCCTCAAAAGTACAGGGTCTAGTGAAAGTGATTTTCTCCTGATTTGGAATTCAGCTTGAAAAGGAAATGGAATTATGACAATTATAATATTGTGAGCAAAATTACCCTTGTAAGCAGGATAAATTATACAGCCACTTATCAAACTACCTAATATATATCAGAAAATAGAACAGAGCTCAAGTTTTAATCTGGCTTAAAAATAGAATTATTTAGCTATCTAATTTTCAGCAAATTGCATCCAGTTCGACATTACAAAGCCAAAATGAAAGGATTAAAATAAGCATAACCTGGTTATCTTATTACCGCAGAGAGTACTAAAAAATATATATTATTTCAACAATAACAAAAAATCTGAAAGCTTACCTTTGGTGGAATATACCCAGCACTCTCCTATCCTATTGTGATTACATAATGAAAATTAAGTGCCAGTTACAATTCACCTGCACAGAGAACTTTTGCCTTGGGCTTTAACAAAACTTTGAATAGTTAATGTGACCATGATCACAGAGTTAAACCCTAGTCTTTAGCTGACAGAACCTGTGAATATTACTTGCTCTGTTTTGTACCTTCTGTGTGTATTAAAAATATAGCAAAAGTGTTAATGCCTATGGAATTTATTGAACATTCTAAAGAACCTTTCATGTCTCTCTGTCTCTAGAAATTCCAAGGCATCGTAATTTTGGAGAGCATTGTATACAACATTAGTGCAGTACATTTTAAGTATATAAGGTAATAGGGCAAGGCAGATAGAAAGCTTGGTTGCATTTCTGTTAACTATGTCCTTAGACACTCGCTAGAAAACAGAGACCAAAACCTCAGTTGGTGAGCTCTCCCAGAGCATCACAAAATAACAACCCCAGTCTGTGAAAGGAAAGAAAACAGCACAAAACTATCAGGTTTAGCCACCAGATAATGAAACTAGAATTTGGTTTAGCTACCAAAAGCAGTTAGCACTTAAATAATGCCCTATGTCATGCATTTACAATACTTCAAAATAGCCAAAATGGGACTGATATTTTATTATATTCCCTTTAAAAATAAGGAAACAAGGTTCAAAAACATTTTGGTATTCTGTGCAGTCATTGGTAGGACTCAGATTTCTACTCAGCTAAATTCAGAGCCCCAAATTGTCAGCAACTACAGCTTATGTTGCCAACTGCTCCAGTCCTTTTCGCTACAGTTCCCTTGGTTCTTTTGAGGGACGAGGTGTGTAGTCTTCTTGAGGCAGCGTGTAGAAAACAGCTGTCCCAATTGGGACGGTGGCTCACGCCCATAATCCCAGCACTTTGGGAGGCCAAGGAGGGCATATCATGAGGTCAGGAGTTCTAGATCAGCCTGGTCAATATGATGAAACCCTGTCTCTACTAAAAACACAAAAATTAGCTGAGTGTGGTGAAGCAGGCCTATAGCCCCAGCTACTCGGGAGGTTGAGGCAGGAGAATCCCTTGAACCCAAGAGGACGAGGTTGCAGTGAGCCAAGATCATGCCATTGCACTCCAGCCTAGGTGACAGAGCGAGACTCCATCTCAAAAAAAAGAAAACAGCTGTCCCTTGAATGAATAATTAGAAAAATGGGCAAGATGATTTCCACACTGATACCAGAACAACTAATCACTTTTGCCTGTTTAAACTGTGGCTCGATCCACGGGCATTGGGTAGGGAAGCAGAGTTAATCAAAATAATTATTTGACTAAACTGGTAACTGCTTAAACCTTGGATTAGATAATCCATCAGGCAATCCTATGCTTATCCAGTTGTATGGGAACATTCATAATATCCAGTAAAATCCTCCCAAATGAAAAACATCACGTCTATTTTTCTTCAAGAAACGGCAATAATGTCTTATATTCCCGGTAAGTGTTATTACTCAGAGTAACTGGAGGAGCATGCTTACTGGCAGGACACTGCCCTGAGAATCCAAATCCTAAAACTGACAATCAAGGGAACAGATATGTATGTTCAGATACTAGAGATACAATCTGAAGCCTAGAAATTACATTTAAGAATACTTTGCAAGAACAATAGTTTTTGTAATTCACTTTGGAGTTTTGATTTGTCATGCTGTTTTATACTCAATAATATCCTATTTCCAACATGCCAAAATCTTATGATTTCTACATTTTTTACACCAAAGCAATTTATCTTAAATAAGTAATCTTTGTAAGAATCTTGTGAAAAATCTTTGTGCATTTCTCATTTTATTTAGATTGAAAGTGCTCTTCTGTAAATTGGAGAAAGGCTTCCTGAAGGAGTCTGGCTCCAGCATCCAAGGAACTGGAGTTGCTTTGGGAAAATGCCAAGTTCACTTCCTACTCCAGCCCGGGGGCACTGAGTCAAAACTTAGGAAATAGGCCATGGGAGGCTACACTGTAGCAACACAATCTCCACTGAAGCTCTCCTGCACACAGTAAATCTGAGCACCCTGTGGGGGCAGTCATTTTCCTTGTGACTTAGTGTTGCAAGTTTAAGTAGATACAATTTACAAAAAATCTGACATTTTCTTAGGGTCTAAGGTAGTCAAGCTTCCCATAACGTCTGTTTCTTGATGAAATTTCCAGTGATACTGCAAAGGAAACATTAAGATGGTTTCCCAAACCTCAGAAAACAGAGGGCAGAGGCAGCCTAGTAATAGGAATGCACTATTTGCCCATTTACAGGAGGAGCTGGTTAACTCTACCATGGTTACTCATGTTAACTACCTATCACATGACTTTTCTCAACATTAAGAAAGACATAACTTCGGGCTGTTCTTTTGCAACCTGATCACCACAATCACACTAACAGCATTATCTTGGTAAGAGATTTTTTGTGTGACATTAGTTGAAATACTTGCCTACTTTCCCAATCTCCCTGCTTGTCCCATTAGAAAATAAGGGGCCCTTTTCTGAGTTGCAACCACAGGAAATGTTCCAGAATCACTTTACAGCTTGGGTATTAAGAAGAAGCAACAAGAGAAACCAAAAAGGGGAGAAATCGTAATTACAAGATAATTGTGGTCATCTCTGCTATATTCCCATTTTGTTTTACATAAGAAACTTCTGGAGTGAGTGCTTGATTATAAGTGCAGGTGTCTGAGCTTGCACTCCAAACTTACTTCCTCAAAATTTCCAAGGGTGTGATCTGATATTTGCTTATGATTTGGGAGATTCTGAGGAGAGAGGTTGCTGACAGGAATAAGCTAAGGATCAGAGAAAGAAAAATTAGCTGTGCTGTGCTGTGGATATAAATTGGGAATTGAAAAGGAGAATCTGACTCAGATGAAATGTTCACATGTCTCTGAAGTGAACATTTGACACTTGACAACAAGTGCCTTTGACACTTGACAACAAGACTCATGTCGTTGGTTTAAAAGTCATGTGCTTAGAAAAGAGACTTGAAGCTCCGGGGGTAGTGGATATTACAAGGGAGAAGAGGCAGAAATTAAAGAAGGCTACGAAGATATGGAACTAATTTACCTAAATGTTTTTAACTATAAAACAAGGTGGGGTTGAAAAGCTAGATAGTAAAATTTTCTCAGATTCTGCAAATTGTCCTAAAATAATTTAAGCCCTAGAAAGAACTTTTATCAGGTGCATAATAATTCCAAATATTGACCATGTCAGGAAACGCATTGCCATTCATATGCCTCTTCTCCCAATTTCTCACTTCGTATCTATTACTATTCAGAGATTATAAAATTTATCCCAGGCAAACCTGGTGCATTACTCAAACATAATCTACAACAAATCATTCTGAAGCATACCTACGCCTATTCTAAAAAGCCAGGGATAATATTTTGTATCCCTGTTGGACTGGGGATAAAGTTTGTTTCTCCTCTTCTACATCCCCTTTAAACCATTATTCTATGGAATATTAAATCTTTTAAAGATTTGCTTCAGTTTAAAGATGATATTTCATACTTTCTTTTTCATTTCAATCTTTCTTTAAATAATTAGTTTGTTTAGGTTTATAGTTCCAAAATATGAATTTAGGCAATTTGGTTGCATTGAAGATTTTTCCCCAAATTATTCTCTTGAACAATAGTTTAGGAATGAATAAATAGGAAAATATATTAAATGACACCCTTCTCAGAAATGATAAAACAGTAACATTTGAAGAATATGTTAAGAAAATAGTTATACCCATTTTATTCTATTCATTAATAGAATGTTTCTGGCTAGTTTTGAAAGGAAGGTGGCAAACATTTGGAAGAATAATAAAAAATATAACCAGGTGATTTTCTTGTTTGTTTCACATTGTTTTTTGTGTTTATCACATGCCAAGCCCTGCACTAACCTTCTAGCCAGAACTATTTTGTTTAACCATCGCCATAACCTTATGCAGCTATTTCAGTTACAGGAAAGAGAAAGCTGGGGTTCCTGTGGATTAACTCACTTAAGAAAATCACAACTCCTTCAGGGATAGCTGCAGTTTGCCTCAGATTTCTCTCATTCTCTGATTCTGTTAAGGACTATAATAATTTGCCCCAAAAGGCTGTGATCCTTAAGAGCACTACGACTGCTGCAACTATCCAGGATTATACATATCTCCATACAACCCTTAACCCCTGACTCCAAAGATTAGTTCAACAAGTTCACGTCTCCACATCTTCATGGCAAGGACAATGGGCCCAGATTTGGAGCGCCGTGGAGCCAATGCTGCTGGAAGTTTTTCATAGCTCTCTGTTTCATTTAGCCCTCACATAATCACTGCCTTATACTCAGAGAGATTATGATTGAAAAAAAAAAAAAAACAAACTATCAAACTGAGAAAGCTGGGAGAAATAGAGGGCTCCTATAATATCCCTTTTACAGAGTCTCTCCCTTCCTTGACCACTGCCAGGCATGGCCTCCTACAGAAAACCGGATGGTGGTGAACTCCACAGGCACCTCCATCCCATCGAGCTGCCCCTCCAAGGTCCTCCTCTTTCCTTGTGGAACAGTTCGTGTTGGCCGACTGCCTTTCCCACGTCCAGCGCCTGACCAACCTGCCCGGCTGTCACTCCACCCGTTTATTCCCCAGCCATGCTCTGCTGAGCAAGACCATCCTGACTGCTCACTCCTGCTGCTACTGCCAACCTGCACAGATTCTAAAGGCAGAAGCTTTGAACAAAGCATGTGATCTTCTTCCAGGAAAGTGATTTCTATATATGGCTGTATTCATTCATTCATCACTCAGCTAATATTTAGTTCATAAGTACCCAGTTACTCTGCCCTAGGATGTTTACTGAGTACCTAACTTGGTCTACCTAGAGTGAGTGCTGTAGAGAAAATCACAGGTAGGGGAGACCCAAATAAATGAATTAAAATATGAAGGAAAGCAGGAGGCAGACAAGGAATGGTGTGAAAGAGGATCAAAATTTGACAAAGACCATGCATTTCTGAAGAGAGGCCAGAATGAGGTTCTAAAATAGTATACACAACAATTACATTTATGAATTATTTAAAGTGAACAACCTAAATGTTAATAACTAGATATTAAAAACATATTTATAAACCTAAAAACAATGTAATATATAATAAAAATGCATAAAACAATACTGTTTTTTGGAATTTGTTTCATAATTTAAAATGAGTCAGAATCTTTAAAAGGCTTCAAAATTATCCAGAAGAAACAATAACTGTGATTGACTTCCAGAGACAGATGAGGAAAAGCGTGATTATAAATAAAGAGGTTGATAATTGAATTAGGGATGCTACATTTTGCACTTCATGTGCCACATTATCATTCGACCAATTTAATTTGTCTTCAAAAGAGCTGCACAGCTCCATTGATTTTTCAAATAACGTTTCCACTCTCAAAGTGATTCTGTCAAAACTTTATTTAAATCTGTAAGCCACTTTCAATTAAAGATACAGTTATGTCAACAGAATAAGGCATATTTTTTATTCTGCTTAATTATTTCCAAGGTAGAAATGAAAAAAATAAAATGAATTTTAGGAATTAAAAATGTTTTCACTTACCATAGCCGATGGGTAATGAGATCTTCCAGGTGCAGTCTAAGTTGTTGGGGTAAGAACCTGGGAAGCCGGGGGCTCAGGATCACACCTCCCAAGGTGCTCAGCGTCCCTCCACAGGTGGCTGTGAAATGGACAAGATGTCAGTCCTGTGGGTCCTCACTTTCTCCTTGGAATCTCTGATCCAACCTGCTTCACTCAACTATGCTAAGAAAAAGCAAGTCTTCGAAGTTGAATTCTGCACCTAATTACAGCACACAATACGGTGCTGTGTGCCTCACTTATTTATGAGCTGAACTCTCCCCTCTTGACAGTGAACTCTGCTTTAGAGAAGACCATTTTTCAAGATCTTATCTTCTCCTTGTACTCAGTGGCTCCCCAGTAAAGGTTACTCCATTTAATGTTTGGATTACAGTCAGGCATCAAACAGACTTCAGTTTATTAGCTGCTATTCATTGAATGTTAGAATTAGTTCCTATTTATTGATTGCTGACTATGTGCTACTTACTGTCCCTAGATAAATACATTACATAGATTAACTCACATAACAACCCTGCAATGCTGGTGTTATTACTATTCCCCTCTTATGCATAAAGAAACCACACCTGGAAGAGATTAAGAAATCTGCCTGAAGTGACATGCCTGGTAAACAGTACAACCAGAAGGTCATTCCAGCTGCGGCTGGTCCCAGAACCCAAGTTTCAGCCAGGACACAGGACTGTCAGAGAGCCTTTCAATTTCGGAATGTAGTTAGCTGCAACCACTTTCTCCCCCAGGAAATCTTATGCTATGAGAGAGGGTGAAGTAAGTTCATGTATCTTCCCGTATCTTGGCGACTCACATGTTTTGCTACTGTATCTGAGGTTTGACTGTAAAGAAACACGACTGATTTTTACAACAAACACGGCCAGTGATATAGGTTGAAGCATTTGAAATTCCAATCTTTGTCCATTTGTAACCTATTAAAATAGTAATTCCTTATATTCTGAACTTCATGCTAATGATGCCACTTCTTTTCAGGAAGTCCACAGGAAATGGCTTTATTCTTATTCTAACAATGCTCTCATTAAGCAAAATATTTTCAACAAAATATGTTCTGGAAGTCCTCTTTCAGAGGACCCCTAGGACCTGTAGTGAAGCCTTTTTGTTTTTTAATCATCATCAAGGCTCAAACACTTTATTTGTAATTTAATATGAGAAACAGCTCAAACTCAAGGCTAGTGAATATGGTGATTGCTCAAGCCACGACATCATATTCTGAATTTCAGACACCGAGTAGGCTGAAAAATTTAAGTCACCAACATTTAAAAGTTTATTTTTGCGGTGTGAGTCATAATTCAGGAAGAGTCTTGCACAACATCAACTGTGTTGCTATTTAAAGTATAATCTCTCAAGGCCACTTCTTTATGGGAGAGGCCAGGCATTTGCAAGGCCAGGCTCCCGCCTGCATTTGTCCACGCAGCTGTGGATTGTGCTGAAGACACACCAGTGAGTCTGAGTGGCATGCCTAAATACATTTGGCAATAATACCCTTTCCCTCAGGGCTCATGTGACCTGCAGTGACAGCAGATATGTATATCCATCTGTCAGAAGTGTTCAACCAGAACAACTCCATCTTGAATAGGAGCTGGATGAAATAAGGCTGAAACCTACTGTGCTGCATTCCCAGATGTTTAAGGCATTCTAAGTCACAGGATGAGATAGAAGGTCAGTGCAAAACACAGGTCATAAAGAGCTTCCAGATAAAACAGGCTGCAGTAAAGAAGCAGGCTAAAACCCACCAAAACCAAGATGGCCACAAGAGTGACCTCTAGTCGTCCTTACTACGGCACTCCCACCAGCGCCATGACAGTTTACAAATGCCATGGCAACGTCAGGAGGTTACCCTATAAGGTCTAAAAAGGGAAGGCATGAATAATCTCCCCCTTGTTTAGCATGTCATCAAGAAATAATCATAAAAATAGGCAGCCAGCAGCCCTTGGGCCTGCTCTGTCTACGGAGTAGTCATTATTTTATTCCTTTACTTTCTTAGTAAACTTGCTTTCACTTTATGGACCTGTCATGAATTATTTCTTGTGCGAGATTCAATAACCTGCTCTTGAGGTCTGAATCTCAGCCCCTTTCCTATAACATAACTACAGGGAAGACATGAATAAAAAAGGCCAAATCAATGACAAAAAAGAGAAAACAAAAGAACCAGCAAATCTGGTATTAATAAAATGTTCCTTTAGATTTTAGTATGATTTGCACACACATACACACACACACACACACACACACACGGAGATCATAAAATACAAACAGCCATGTACATCTTCAGCTGAGGACTGAGGCAGCCCTGCAGGAGGGGGCTGGCCCAGGGCCCGAATGTAGACGGCGTCATCAACACGGATGTCTGTGTCCCACACAGACCAACTGTCCGTGTGATGAGAAACCAATCATGGGCCTGACCTCTGGGTTCATCTCCTGTCAAACACACAACAATCACCAATTTACTTGAGAGCTTACTTAAAACCACATGTAATCCTTTTTCATGCTGTTGCTCATCTAAAAAACTACAAGTCAGTAGATAAGCATAAAAACAGAGCTCCCAAAAGATGCGTATCCATCTTTTCTTCGTTTGTGACATTTTAAGGCAATTGGGCTTGCCCTGTCTTAGATTGGTTCAGTGTCCATCTCTGTGTGGTTGTCATGTCACGGACTGACTTCCTGCCTCCTGCCTGGGAGCTCCCTCCATGCCAGACCCTTTCTTATAGGTAAACAGCATATTTAGAGTTATTGGTAAATATGCTAAAACTCAAGTCTAGTGAATATGGTGATTGCTCAAGCCAGGGCATCATAGTCTGGATTTCAAACATTGTATAAGTTGAAAAATGTAAGTTATAAATATGTAAAAGTTTATGTTTTGTGGTGTGAGTCATAATACAGGAAAATTCTTGGACACTAACTGTGTTGCTAAGGGCAAGGAGTTTATTTCTATAAAATGGCTAGAGACTTTATATTTTACTGGATTTATATCTTATTTTGTGTAGATTCTTGGTTTTGTGGGGACAAAGGATATACAGAATTTTTGCTCAAGGACACAGACCACACCCTGCTGAAGAGGCCACCAGTGCAGTGAGACAGGGAGGTCCCAGGACATTGCTGAGACTTGAACCTCACCCACCTATAGAGACCTGGAAAATTGTGAGACCAATCCGGGCTTGTTATATATATTCAAAATAGTCCGTATTGGTTAAGCTCTGAGAACACTGCTTAGTATGTTAACCTCTAGAGAAGTGATACTATATACACTGTCTTCATTAGTACTAGTATTTTTCAAAATTAGGTCATGGGATTTCCAGGAACTCATAAGTAAAATATTATGTCTCTATGGACTTCTACTCATAATATTCCCCAGTTTGGAGTAATCTAAAGCTAACAGCTATGAAAAAAAAACAAAAAACAATGAAACCAAAACCAAACAAAAAATGCTATTCCATCTCTAGAATCAGTCTTTGGGATTTATCACAGGTCATGTGTCAGTTTTTTCAACAATGAAAACACTTGTATACCCTGTAAAGGATTACAGAAGTTGATGTAACTTCAACATGTGCTAATATTTCAGATGTTAAATAAAAAAGTTAATATATTTTGCAAATATAAGTTAATTATTTGAAGAAAACATTCCGTTATTTAATATAAAGTGACAACAAAGGCATATTGTTTGATTGGATGCCTGCTTGAAATTGATTTCATTGTGAAGTTTAAAAAATTTCAATTTTTACCTTTAAGGGAAGGCTCTTCATTTAAAAACAAATAGGCAGATTGTATGTTCTATATGAGTCAAAGACAGTCCTTTTGCCATTTTATTTTTCATTTTATTCCTTCCAAATTAAGGCTTTGGATTTTAAACATTTGTAGGGGTAACTTTATGTTTTTACCTGATATGTCAATCTAGACATTTATTTTTACCAAGAAATAGCTTTTACAGATAAGATACTGGCCACTAAGCTGTATTTTTCACTTGTAAGCAAATATGATATAGTGAGCGTAACATAAACGGTCATTATCTCCTGGATGAGACTATCATAAAGGCTGAAGTTCTGTTTGTTTTACAGGTTTCTTGCAGTTTCATTTTCCTCTGTACACAGTTCCATCTGCATCCCATGCAAGGCAGTTAAATTGTCTATTACTAAAAGCCATTGAATGCCTAAATTTATTTGAGAGGTAGGGAAATGAGGCTGTCAGAAGAATGTGTAACAGACAGTAATGACCTGCTTTACTTGTGGGTACCCACACCACACTATGCCAAAATGAATTCTAAACAGTATGTGAATAGCTCATAGGACCGTTTTAAGGCTACATTGTGCCCTTTAAAATGGCTAATGTTCATCCATATGGAGCTGACCATTTTCTCCTGAAACACCATTTGGCAGTATGGGATGCTTGAGGCTAACCATCTGGAGGTAAGTGGGTTCTGAGTGCACTCCCAGCAATACTTGAGTGTTGGAACACTCTGGGGAACTATAAAGACAGCACCCCCAGAAGTGTGACTATTATAATGACCCATGCTCTCTGATACTCATTCATTTCCCAGCCATTATTTAAATGGAATTCCTTAGTGTGTACCATGTGCTGGAGGTACAAAAGTGAGTGGTGCATGTCTCTGTCACCAAAGTCTTTGGGGATTGTAGAAGGGCAAATTAAATAGCAATATCATTACAGCTCTGCAGGAAGTAAAGTCAGGCACATGGTGGGTGGTAGCCCAGGGTAGGGACGATTCATTGCACCTGAAGGTGGGAACCCAGACGGCATTGAGGAGAGGGCACTCCAGTGCAAACTTTGAGATGGTGCCTAAACCCACTAATAAATATTTTAATGCAATATTTGAAAAAATCAAAAGAAATGCAGAAAAATCTATGATTAACAAAATAGGAAAATTTTAAATAAAGATAAGATCAGTACTGCCAATTTTTCCTTTTGCCTCTTTCCTATGATAAAGTTGCAGTATGGTTAAATATGGGAGCCTCAGATTAGGATCCCATGGAGATAATCTAGGAGGGGGACTGTGCCATCTTGAAGATGGGGCACTCAGGCTAAGAATCACAGGGGAGGATACACTCAGGTGGAGGGGTTGACAAGAGTGAGAAATCACTTGGATTTAGGTAGTGAGGGAGAAATTTAAAATAACACCCAGATTTTCTTGTTGTTTACGCCAAAAAAAATAAAAATAAAAACAAAAAACCGGCAGGATACTGCTAATAGCATTCTCAAAGGAAGCAGCTCCAGGAGAACAACAACAGGTTTGGAGAAGCCAATCAGAATGTGGGAGGTTGGTCGGGGGTACTGAGTGTGAAGTAACTGACGATGATGATCCTGCTGGGACAGCGCCTGCAAGATTGAATGGTCAGCTACCTGAGATACAGGTAAAGATTTTTGAGTTGGGCTACAACTTATAGGTGACGGGTGAAGCTGGAGGCCTGAATGATGGGGAATAAAGGGTACCCTGCATCACCAACCTTTGTATTGCTGGGAACTTGTTCTTTTCTGAGGCTAAAAGGTCTACAGAGAAAATGACTCAGACTTTCAGACCAGCTGCATTCTGTCTTTGCCACAAGTAAACGAACTGGCCTTCTGACACGAATGTCATTTTGGTGTAGTGCCTTGAGCAGGCAGTCTTGCCTCTGGTCTGTGCGGGTGACCCAGACACAAAGAGAGGATGGAGTTGCTGCATCCAGTGGAGAGGGTGCAGGCTCAGCTCGTCATTCTGCTCTACTGCATTATGGTGCTATCATTATATAACACATGTTTTGAAATTAAGCAATTTAGAAGTGCATCAGTTGAAGCCCAAGAGCAGAGCAGGTCTGTTCTTCCCAGCCTGTGCACAGCAAGAGTAAAGGAGTTGCATCCTTACCAATGCAGAGGGGAGATGGGTAGTTCCAGCGGCGAATGGTCCCTGGCATACAAGAGATGTGGGAACGGCCCTGTTTAAAAGAAAAGAAAACCCACGTAACTAAAACAGAGCATTTAAGGACTAAATGTTTGACAATATCTGTCATTTTTCCTTTCCTAATTATAAATATTTAAAAATTCAAAATTTGTGAAATCTGTTTTAACTAATGCTTATTAGTGAGTCATATTTTGAACCAACATAGAAAAATATCCATTTTCACCCTGTTCCTTTCTACTAAAAACAAAATCTTGCAATGTTCCTTTGACCAGACAATAATTCGACCCAGCTCCTTTCTTGGTATTTAAAGAAGAGTATTGAATTGGGCAACGTATGCATTTTTTTTTCATCATCAGAATGTATAGCTTTTGGCCTAAGAGGCTGAAAATAATTCGAAAGCACTAGGTAGTGATTAGAAGGGGAAAACGTCAGCAATGCAAAGCCTGCTTATGAAAACGTAGCTTCCGTGCTTGTCTGTGGTTACAAGTCACATGGTTACCAGGGTTCAGCAAGCCACTGGGTAGGTTCTTCCTTTATCACCGTAAAAGGAGCCTTCACATTCATTTTCTTACAAGACAGCCTCACACATTGTCAGATCAACCTGCCTGCAATGAAATTAACCCTCATCACTCAGGGTCTCTTTACTCTGTAAATATATGAAGTTTTCAACTTTCTACTTAAAAAAATCTGTTCTAGTCTTTCTCATTGAAGAATAAAATCAAACAGCAGAGGGTTAAATTCAAAGCTGTTTTGTGCTAACATCTCTTTCACAATTAAAGACAGGTGATTAGGGAGACCTCTGGGTGCATTCTATTTTTATTTTTTTTCCTGGTTGTGACTCAGTGGCCTTATCAGCCAGGCTTGCTTATCTCATAAATTTCCATTTGCCACCCACAATTGGCATGGAGGCAACTGAAAAACAATATTTAATCCATGTTAAATAATTCCAGCCACAGTGGGAATGCATCAAACAGAAATTTGCACGAATGCAGTTATCAAATAACAAACCGATTCCCTAAGCTCTCAAACATTTCATACTCGATCTATCTGCCACAAAACTAACTTTCTCATACTTCTTGATATTTTTAAAAGTAGTTACAGCAAAGAAGACTACATTTAATTTTAAAGAAGGTACTCCAGACAATTTTGTGCTGCTGGCATTTATATTCTGTGTATACCCATTCTCTGATGCATTAAATTATCCTTATAAATTTCCTTCTGAAGTAGGAGTAAACATAAAGTTTAAAAGCCTCAAAAATTTTCATCAAAGATTACCAATAAAAGTCATTTATTAATAATCTAGGTAATATTCTGCTATTGATTTTGATATAAACATTTCAGATGAGTGATTCTAGCTACAAGTTTTCTAATGAATCAAAACAAGACAGGACCCTGCGCATTTATTTACTAGTGTTTTACTCAAATGGGAATTTCCTTTTTTACGTTTTAAAAGACCATAAAAACAAGTTGAGAAAAGATGGAAGTCATACATCATTCCAATATTCAGGATTTAGTTTCAGCATTTGATGTCATGGCAGGCCCCTGAATCTCACTAGGCACATATATTTATAGACACTCACATGTGAACTGTGCAAGGAACAATGCTTTCATACTAATATGTAATTTATGCATCTGTTGCTCCAAATATATTAATGTGTTAGTAAAATTGTCAGTTGTTAGCAATTAAAAAAAATCCAGAATCCTTTTTTGTTCGTGTGAATGACAAACAGCAGCTTGCAAACTCAACGCTTGGCATGGTTTGTAATAAAGAAAAGAAACACAGCTTAGTTTGCATTTGAAAAACAGAGCTAATGAAGGCTCCGATTGGACTGTGCAGAAGTGCGTCCATGGCCTGTGTCCCTAAGCAGCGTATTAAATAATCCATAACAAGAAATTTCTTTAGTAAAGACTTATTTCTATTTTCTTCTCGGAGAGCTGTCACAGCATCACTTGTAACAGAATGCCAACAGAAATGGCAAAGTCTCACCATCAAGTAGAAAAAGACAGACATCCATGAGCAAGGGCAAATATTAAAGAGCAAATATTTGGGAATTTGAGGGAGAATAGAGGAAATATGATATTTACCTGATTTCAAGCAATTATAAAGCAGGTCCCAAACAAGGCACAAAAACAGCATGTCAGTATAGACTGAGGTGCTGCTCTTAATGAGATCCTTGAGATATGAAAGATAATTTTTTTTTTTTAAACACAAGGTCTTGCTCTATTACCCAGTCTGGAGTGCAGTGCTGCAATCTCGGCTCACCGGTACCTCCACCTCCTGTTTCGAGTGATCCTCCCACCTCAGCCACCCAACTAACTGGGACTACAGGAATGCGCCACCATGCCCAGCTCATTTTTCTATTTTTTATAGAGACGGTGTCTTGCTATGTTGCCCAGGCTGGTCTCAAACTCCTGGATTCAAGTGACCCTCCTACTCTGGAGTCCCAAAGTGCTGAGATTACAGGTGTGAGCCACTGTACCCGGCCTAGCATAATTACGTCTACCACAGCACATGGATCAAGAGTGCTGTGTCTTAAAGATACAGCCTAGATACCTGAATCTTTAAGATGAGTGTGTTTGATTACAAACTTATTGAGGGAGCCCAGCTTTCAGGAGTGGTTACTCAGTACAGTTTCCATTACAGAGACTCTCATTCTGCCACCCATCTTTTTGCAGAGTTACAACAATTACTGTGGTACCCACCAAGGTGGTATCATAATGTAAGTGGTAGGTTTGTTCTTATGAAGGTGACTTTATACGCTGATATTGGTTTACAGTAACAGCAACAATAGTTTTCCTTAAGTGTACTAGGTATTTCACAGATACTTTCTCTAAGCTAAACGGAGACATCACGTGGCACCCCACATCCCACGGTTGATCAGGAGCCGTGAGATTTTGCATATAAAGCACTTGGTGATGCACATCTTTAGCATTCAGTATTTTCCAGCTGCTGTTCTTGCTCTTACTTGATTCAGTGCTACACAATATTTAACCCAATGTATGCGCAGAAACTGAATTCTATGTAATGTGTTATTTCACCACTGTAGTGTTGCAACTCTACATATAAGAACATGGCTAAAAATTTTCCTTCAAAACCTATCAGTTTCAATGTCATTATGAACATACAGCTAAAATATTCTATTACCTGAATTAACTGAAGAGTTGGAATGTCAATAGACTTATGTATTTCTCCTGACTCTAAGATATACATGTTTTGATTACCAATTTTTATTGCTGGCAGGGAAAATTATATGATAATTATGCTAAGTGGTAGAAACTATTCTGAGAGTGGGCTTACCATGGTTAAACTAGAAAATATTAACAATAAATGATAAATAAGAGAAAATGACTAATCTTGCCATACATTAGACAATAAAATATTCTTCAGAACTTTTACATAAAAGCTTTTTATATAGAAGGTATTAAAAGTTCATTTAAAAACTCCTACTTAATAGTCTTTAAAACTTATTTGAATGTTTCTTTTTTGGTGCCTTATTTACCTAGCCCAAGTGGGCATTAATGACAAATGGAATGCTGAGAAGTTTGCAGAGTAGGGCATGCACATGACTCAGAAGCAGATGCCACCACTGGCTGCCAGGAGAGGACTTTCAAAGAGGCAGCATCGATACTCTGACCCTGGAATGCTCTCTGCATAGTTACTGGGAACACATACATTTTGAAATTAAATAATTTTGAAAAATTGAACGCTTAGCTTTGAAAGAGTGCTTTATCATTTAAAGGCTGTTTCCAAATGGTGCTGAAGATGAGCAACATCCATAACTTAATAGGAATAGTATGATTCACAAACTGAGTGAAGAAAACCAAATTTGCTTTCTGGGTGCAAAGTGAGGGCTTTGGCTGGAAGCAAGCAGCACAAAGACGACCGTGTGTGTGGTGATCCTGAGAACTGAGAAGGAAGATACCTGCAAGGTGTATCCAGGCTCACACTGGAAGGAGAGCACGTCATTCACCATGTAACGATCTCCAATTTTGATGCTGTTGCTGGGGAGGGCTGGCTCTTGGCATGCGGCAAGACCTACAGCTAGAAATGCAAAGACAAATGCTAGAAATTATAAGACATAAACAATATTCTTACCATTTGAACAACCAAAGTCTCTTTCTGTTGCTCTTCTTCTGTAGAAGTAAACAAAGGCTTTAACTCTTTCTCTTGTTATTCTACCAAGAAGAGTTTAAGTATCTTTAAATCAGAGCTAATTCTTAGATATTAAATTATCTCATGTTCATCACATAGTGAATCAATGATTTGATTTAAAAAACAAAATTTTTTACTTCCACATTTGAGTATAAAAGATCCCAAATTCAATACATACATCTTGTTAAAATGTCTTTCAAAAATTATGTTTTTGTTATATGTAAAACTACAGGATATTGTCCTCTTCGTTTTCCAAGCATACTTGGCAGTCTTTATAAAAAAAATGTACGAATATGGGAATTCTGTTATTCTAGAAAAAATAATACGAGAACAAATATTTTATGTTCAGTCTCTCTCTCTGTCTCCTTCTTTTAAAGATAACAAAAAAGGGTCTCATAAACAGTCTGTTCTTCGTTAAACAGGAACAATATTTACAGATCCTAAAGCTATAATCCCACACTTTCCTAGATAAATTGCATTAAGACACTCACAGATTTTTTTAAAGGCATCATATAATATTGGAACCCAACCTAAAGTATCAGATAAATTAAGTATTATTTAACACTAAAACCTCTCTGTATAAATCTTACCATAAGAATAAACAAGACATGCAGCTATAGTATTTTATAGAATCGAAAATGTATTTTGCTTTATCAAAAGGTACAAACTTTACATTATGAGATGGACAAGTTCTGAGGATCTAAAGTGTATAGCATTGGATGTTGATGAATATATTAATTCATTTAATTTAAAAAATGCATTTGAAATGGTGCTAAGGACTTAATACAAACAATTTATTCCATTATTTTAACATGTCATGATGAAATCGTGGCGAAGGCCTTCTCTAGGTAGGCCAGCTTCACATTCCTCACATGAATTTGAATTCACATTTTAGTTCTTGTACTTAACACTAACATGAACGAACTTATCACATTACTTAATTGACTGGGACTCAGAAGAGAAGCTGGGGTGGAGGAGGGGAGAAGGACTTTAGTTAATCAGAAGCAAAAAAGCCAGTGGGAAAATAGGTCCACGCAGGGGGCAGCCACATGCTAGTAGTGGTCCCCAGACACAGTGAAGATACAGCTGCCTGCACTGTCCATGAGGCTAGTCCCCATGCAGGGCTCTACCCTCAGGCCACTCGGCTTTCCCTGCTCCATCCCTGCTCCAGTGTCTCATCAGACTTTACTTTCAAAAAAAAAAAAAGGAAAAGAAAAAGAAAAAAAGAAAAGAAAAAAGAAAGAACAAAGAAACAGCCAGCCAGCGCAAGTGCAAAGATAAAATGATTACGAATTTCAAAACCAGCGGCCACAAGCATGAGACCTGGTGGGACTCACGCAGCGCCCGCTCAGGAAACAGCTCTGGGTTGAAGCTACAGAGTCAGCACAAAGGCCAAGGGAAACATGGGGTCGTCCCTGTGTGGCTGTCACTGTGCCAGACACATTATACTAACTCCAGTCCCCCACGAGACCCTCATAGCCAGGCTCCTTGTGTCTGATACGAAATGAGAGGTAAAGTGAAGTCAACCTGGCTGTCAGAGTTGCAGAGGTCGGTGTGCCCCTGTACATGAACCTGAGCTCTCCTGCGTGGTGAGCTGACAGTACATTTCCTCTACTGCCTTGATGTTGGAGCCTGTAAGAGGTGCACCCCAACAGTGCTCCAACTGTTGAGTCGGAGGTAACACCATCTCAAATCATTCACCAGATTGCTGAGTGTTTCCCCAAATCTGAGAGGATGAAATGGAGAGAGAGAAGTGTCTTTATTTTGTAATACTGGGGTTGGTAATTTGAGAATCCCATGCTAGGGAATTCAGGTCATAATGCAAACCACTGGTGCAGAAACTAGCTGAGTACTGTCAAGCCACAGAACCTATTGATTCTGTATAGAATGAGCAGGAATGACAAGTGCCATGATGTTTTTATAAGTCAAAACAGATTTTCCTTAATGGCTGTATTTTTAGAAGTATAAAATACCATGAGCATTAAGCAGCAATATATTTTATTCCTACCACAGATTTTCAAGCCACTGGGGCTTTACATAGAAGATAAAACTGCTAATATGAAAAAAAAAAAATCACTTACACCTTTAACTTGTTTTATTAATGTAAGTCAAAAATCTTTTAACTTTAGAATATAGATTACTACATTTAAATCCCATCCTTTCTTTCCTACCACATATTAGCAAGGTCATCTACCATACATCTCTGAGTTTTTTATTTCACCCTGAAAAAAAATGTATGCTTAAAATACTAGGTACATTTCTAACTACAATCGGGAATACTAAAAATCTGCTTTAGGGTGATACTAAGTCACCATCATTCTGAGATATTGCAAGGACACACCAGGTGTGACACAGAAGGAAGAATATCGATTACAAAAATGGCTTCCAAATATAAAGAAAAAATATTTTGAAATGAAAACTGAAACATTACAATTCATATTAAAGTCCAATTACTAAATCTGCACATTTTACTCATAGATATATGTTTTTATTTATTATATGTTAATTTAAATGAAGTTATTATGTATTGATTTATTGTCATTTTCTCCTTTCTTGAATTCTATCCAATCGATCCTTTGGGTGGTGGGGGAAAGCCTTGCATTTATATCTGACCTTTCTGGAATTATAATTAATTTATAATGAATTATAAATAAATGAATAAAATAAAACACAGAAAAATACCATTTCAACTGGTGTGTAATATGGCCAGACTCAGGAAGCAGTTCTACGCAGAGCACAATATTTGAAAGGTAAAAAGAACCATCTTTTCTTCTTCCTTCTCCAGTGTCACTACACCAGTACATGTTAGAAGCTGAGAATGCAAAGATATAAATACCTGGTATGTCTAAGTACACATTTTATCAATATTATTTAAATCTGCTATTATATCCATCCAGAAGTGGAGTGACAAAGTGGATAAGCGATTGATATGATCAGAGCCCAAGTATTTTCCATACATTGCATTTCTCTCATAAAGATGCACTAATTTGCCTGCAACACTAGGAGTAGTTCAAGTCACCATGAGAATAGATGCAGGGGCAGAAATATGAGCTTGACAGACAGGACAGAGGTAGGTGTGTTAAAATAGGGCGAGAGGGGAGCACAGGAGAGCCCCTGAGCTTTTTAGGAAGGGGGTGAAACCTTTTGAGAGAGAGCTCAACCATCTACAGAATGGATCTAAAACCAAAAAACCAGAAAGGAGGTGACGGAATACAGAAAGTCAGTAACATAGAAGACAAGCAGTGAACCTTCTGACCTTCACGGGACAGAAGGTCATCTACTGATGGATTTTTGGTCCAGAAAAGGATTAGACTATTTATATTTAATTATTGTATTAGCCAAAATATTAAACAAACACGATATGATAAGAAGTAGGCAGGGTGGTGTTTGGTGATAAATATGAATTGTAAAGAAGGTAAGTTTGAACCCATGCATGTATACATAATTCTCTTTTTATATTTTTAAGAAGAATGATATACTTTTTAAAAAACAGAATTTAAAAAAATTATTTAAAAAAATTTTTTTAAAGAATTATGTATGATACTTCTTATCATATAATCTTTGTTAGGCCGGGCATAGTGAATCATGCTTATAATCCTAGCACAAAATTGGGAGGCCGAGGTGAGCAGATCACCTGAGGTCAGCAGTTCAAAACCAGCCTGGCCAACATGGTCAAACCCAGTCCCTACTAAAAATGCAAAAATTAGCTGGGTGTGGTAGCAAGCACCAGCAGTCCCAGACACTCAGGACACTGAGGCAGAAGAATCACTTGAACCCAGGAGGCAGAGGTTGCAGTGAGCTGAGATCATGCCACTGCACTCCAGTCTGGGTGACAGAGTGAGACTCTGCCTCAAAAAAATAAAATAAAATAAAATAAAACAAAATAAAATATAAATAAATAAAAAGAGAATGCTCTTCAATAAGTCTCCCTTTCCTGCAGTGTTTTAGAAGAAAGATGTTTTCATTGATTGACACTGATCTCTCATATTGTTAAACCAGGGATAGCAGTATCATATAAGTGATGGGCAAACCTATAGAAATAGATAATTAGGCCGGGCGTGGTGGTTTGTACCTGTTATTCCAGCACTTTGGGAGGCCGAGGCGGGTGGATCACGAGGTCAGGAGTTAAAGACCAGCCTGGCCAAGATGGTGAAACCCCATCTCTACTAAAAATTACAAAAATTAGCCAGGTGTGGTGGTGGGCGCCTGTAATCTCAGCTACTTGGGAGGCTGGGGCAGGGAACTGCTCCAGGAGGCAGAGGTTGTAGTGAGCCAAGATTGTACCACTGCACTCCAGCCTGGGTGACAGAGCAAGACTCCATCTCAAAAAAAAAAAAAAGAAAAGAGAAGAAAAGAAAAGAAAAAGACATTTAAAAGTCACTGAGGGAGACATCATGTCAGATTGACAACGGATAAAGTATTTATTTAGACACAAAAGATATCTAGGAAAACATATACAAATAAAAGGAGTTATTCTAAAGGCAGACTAAAAAGTCATAAAACATAACTATGATAGGAAAATTCTAGATTTTCCAGAAGCAGAGATATCTGGGAATAAAAAGTAAGCTTCATACTGTTTAGCAAAATTTTTGAGAGAAATAATTTCTAGTTCTTTCAAATCATAGCATACATATGCTTTACACCATAAATAATAATGTACCATATGGGATAAAGCAATGTTTCTTTAAAAGGTGGTTCAAAAACTATGAGGTTGGCTATCACTTTTAATGGCAAAAACTGCAATTACTTTTTTGCCAACCTAATACATGACTCTGAATCCCCAGGTTGTCTGATTAAATGTGAAGACAATATAAAGGTAATTCTTGTGCAGTGTAAACATTTAAAAGCACTTCAACAAGAAAGAATAAAACATGGGAGGTAGGAAAGGAAGTGGGTCTTATATACTATAGTGTTTTATATAATATCCACAGTACATTTTGTGTTCATTTTCAATTTTAAATTTGGACATCTAAAAATATGCTTGTATGTAAAATTGCAATTGGATTTAGAATGTAGCAAAAGAAGGTTTTAAACCTCATGAATCTAGCCTATGAAAGAAAAGAATATAAAACAAATCCATTAAGAAGGTGAATGTCCTAATTAGACCAAAAATATAGTTTAATGGCTTCACCTACAACTGATTATAAAAGGTGAGTATTACGAATCAGAATATAACAATCAGCCTCATCAGGTCCCTGAAACTTATTGCAGCCATTTTACTAATCCATTAGGCAAAAGTCTGAGGAGAGTTTGCTTAAATCTTCCAAATGAAAATGATTTTAGAACACATGATAAACATGTAATTTTAATCAAATACTTAGAACAGTATAAATGGGACCTCTGTGGATATTATGAACTGAAAAAGCCTTGGGCAATTTTTCTCAATTTCACATGACTGGCAGATTGTATGGTTTTCAAACATCACAATGAGAAAAAAAAAAAGATATGTTCAGACTGGAGAGCTGTAAACAAAAAAAGGTGATAAGCACAGAGAAAGAAAAGCAGATCCGAGTGAAGAGGTTAATAGAGGAGTAGCGTGAAACAGGGTCAAGAAATCAAAACACAGGCACATACAGAGACACCTGAGTATTCAGTACCCAGGTAGACCACAAACACTATGTGGAACGTAAGCGATTATTCTCTGATTTTGAAAACAATTAGTTGGTTGCAGTGTTTGTTGTAATTAACTAAATAATTATTCTTTGGCACACAACACGCAGATAAAAATTCCTCTTTTTCTAGATGAATGGACATATGGTACACCCTAACACAAATCTGCTGCTCGTTATTTCTACAAACTCTTAATTCAAAAAATTGCATTTTAGTTCAGATAATGTGCTAGAACATTGTGAAGAAAGAAATCAAGTCACTCAGGGAGACATCATGTGAGGTTGACAACAGATAAAGCAAAGGTCAAAAGCCATGATTATAGACAACCATAAATGTGTACCTCTGCACCCAGACTTTAATGCCATAGTATGTAAGGAGTCAGTGAGTCTTCATTACAAAAAAAAGAAAAAAAAAAAACTATACGGAAAATGCCACTCATGACATAGTTCCCTAAGAAAGAAAAGAAACTACTGTTTTATTTATCATCTGGAAATCTTAGATTGTACATAGAGGTAAAAAGATTTTGCCGCATCTGTAAACTGTTGGCAGGTTTGACACATACCATAAATGCTATTTCTATTATTTCCATTTGTTACATCCTTCAGACTCTTCAAAGCATGAAGAAGTGTGTGTCTAGTGTCAAGGGAAGTGAAAAAATACCTCTGGAGGAAGTAAAATGTATCTCCCTCTCAGGGGCTCACAAATGGTATTAGCATTTTACTGCTGCAGAGAAACTCTGCAGTGATGAATTCTCATCAAATTTATTTAATACACAGTCTCCAAAATTTATCTGGTCACAGGACCATTTTGGTCTGCATACCACCCACCAAAAACTTGAAACAATATCCTCAATCACGGGTAGATGGTAAGTAATGTATTCAAGATCACAAACCAGGAAGTGACATAGCCTATTTATTACACATGGATAGGAATCATGAGTCTCAGTAAATTACAGACTCCACCCCAAACAGCACATCCCTGTTTACATGCTAGAAGAAAGCAAAGGGGAAAAGCTTCAGGACTTCAGATTTGGCAATGATTTTTTGATATGAGACCACAAGCAAAGGCAACTAAAGCAAAAATAAACAAATGTGACTGTATCAAACCTTAAAAAGAAAACAATGGAGTGAAAAGTCTACATCAGTTGGCTGCTAAGTGAAATAAGCCAGTCACAAAAATGACAAATAATGTATGATTCCGCTCATATAAACAACCTCTAGTAGTCGAAATCATAGGAAAAAAAAAGTGGAAATGTGATTGCCTGAGGCTATGGGAAGCAGATGGACAGAATTAGTGTTTCATGAGTGTTTGCAAGACATAAACATTGTGGAGACTGATTACAACACAATGTGTATATACTTAATACTACTGAGCTGTACGCTTAAAAACGGTTAACATAATGTTGTATCTATTTTTATCACAATAAAAAGGACAATAAAAAGGACAGGGGGAGTCCACTGAGTCTAGAGCTAGAAATATAATATCAGTTTGCACAAGGCATCTCTAACTTGCGCCTTACCCTACCACAGCATAGACTATACTGTATTTTAATTATTTTGTTTATGGCTGTCTCATTCTTTAGCATGACCTCCTAAAGATTGGTGACTATCTCCAAGATCTTGAAGGGCCATGGTGAATTTAATTCTCAATGAATCCATGGATCATGCGTAACTACAGGAAACACAAATAGGAAAAAATAAAATATTTCTTATATAAAACCATAGGAAATACAAATTCATAAACATATGATGATCAAAAATTGTTCACACATTAAAATAGTAAAGTATGTAAGTTTTTCTTTAAAATGGAATATTGAAAACAAGATATGATCACAGAATCTATCTCTGATTTCTTTAATGCGTTTTCCCACTGATTGGTCATTACTACCTAATAATTAAATCGCATGAAAACAAGTGAGCCAACACACTTGGGTGATGAACGGTTGCCACGTTATTTAGAAATGCCATAATAAAGAGGGTACATACTGTTGACCCACTGAAGGATTTTTAGCAAGATATAATTAATGATCTGATCAAAGTGACATTTTGGAATAAATCTGAGCTTGGTGTTGTGTTGAAAAGAGTCAGGGACAGAAAGATCAATTGAAATTTATGGCTACAGTTCATAAGAATGACAGGATTTGGTGGAATAGATATTTAAAAATGAGAAATAAACAAGTGCCCTAACAAGGTAGTGTTTAAAAGGGTTGAATGCCAATTACAGATCTCTTATGAAGTACTGCATGACTTCCTGGTGAACTATGATAAAAGCCCTCTGGAAAAGAAAGTTTTTACTTCATTTTTACTTATTAAACAGGACGTAAAGAATAGACAACCTGGTGAAGGAGAGTGGAGGGGATCCAAGCAACCCTGCCTGATTTCCACTTCAAATACGATTTCACTTTTTAACACGCAAAACTTTACTCACCACCCATCTCAATCCCACTTACATGTCTAAAGTCCACTCCCCCTGTGTCTAGAGTCTTGATCAAAAGTACGACAGGATTGAGGTTTTCATAAATGATTAGTTGGTGGTTGGCTAAGTCACAGAGCCACTAGTCATTACTTATTCCATTTCTAGCATCTTTATTCCCCAGTTACTTACCATGAAAAATTTGCAAGACCTGCTGTAGAATAGAGAAGTCTTTCAAGTTTTAACATCCAAGAGATAAATTTGGTAGAATAACATCATGAATTCTAAAGGGAGTAAGAAAATCCTAAAACCAAAGGAATGATTTAAAAAATAGAATAATCATAATTTTCAACTGAGCACAACTTGTTAGTGACACAATGTACTTCTGTATGTAGGCCTCTATTGAAATATATTCTCTGGAGTATCAACCCTTTAGATTTACCCAGTATTTGGGAATAGAGGATATATGTGGGCTCAGATAATGCCAGTTTAATACTTATTAAATATTTTGCATCCAATGTGTCTATATTTGGGTTCAGAAACCCACTTGGACTCAACAATTTTTCCTTTCTGTAGCATGCCTCAGTTTTCAAAGACTAGACTTACCTAAGTGATATCATATTTAATGAAAGTAAACTCACTCAAACACTAAAGGATCTACAAAACCACGAGAATAGCATTATGTAGTAAATCGAGCTCCTTGCCTGCCTCAGAACTACGTAGAGTCAATGACTTCCAATTACTCTTAGAATAAACCCTGGGCTAGAAGGTGCTGTGCATTGTGGCTCTTGCCCGCCTTTTGAACCTTGTTTCTTTGCTTTCCTTTCTTTTCTGACTGCTCACAGCCCTTCCTGTTCTACATTTTGTTTGTTTTGCTTCACCAATGTGCTAAGTTCTTTTCCACCTGAGGTCGCTGTACTGATATTTAATTTTGACTACAGTGTTTTTTCTAAGTGTTTTCATGGCTGACTACTGCTTATTTTCTTTCCAGGGATACTTTCAATCTGAGGTACTGCTGTCATCTGCACCTCAGAACCCCACCAATCTGCTTCCAGGTGCTTATCGTAACCATAACCAGATTTAGGTATTTTCTTTCTAACTGTGCCCCCTCCCACCGCCTCAAGAATGTAAATTTGTAATTTAAGATATCTGGGTATTTGTTTTGTTTTCGTTTCGTTGGTTTTCTTTAGAAAAGAATGCAGAGCAAGAGTGACACTTGTTTTAATTTTCAAATGTCCTGCTGAATAATGTGAATGAAGACTAAATGGCTAGAGAATATATTAATAATTGAAAGACACTGATCTTTTGAGTTTTTACTTGAATTCTATAAGATTACAGAGAGTCTAGATCATACACATTAAACCAGACATTCTTGGAATTGGTTTTGCTATCATTACTATTTTACAGCCCATCTTTCAAATAAAAGTGTTTGGTTTTTGTCTGAGAAATTTCTACCAGGGTCCATCTGGACTTATAATGGTTAAGGGGGCGCAGTCTTCATTTCCATATGAGCAAATGAAGGAAAAACTCCTGAGATGGAGGTAGATGCAGGACACAGGGAGAGGAACATCACACACTGGGGCCTGTTGCGGGGGTTTGGGGGGGTCGGGGGAGGGATAGCAGGGGGTGGGGGGATAGCGGAAGGACAGCATTTGGTGAAATACCTAATATAGATGACAGGGTGATGAATGCAGCAAACCACCAAGATGGCACGTGTAACCTATGTAACAAACCTGCACGTTCTGCACATGCACCCCAGAGCTTAAAGTATAATTTAAGAAAAAGAAAGAAAGAAGGAAAGGAAAAGCCTTAATGGCACAGCTTTTAGAAGCAGGCAAACTCAACCTCTAGTATGGACTCACAAGCTCCCTGCTTCTCCACACGTGGTTCAGCTAGCACTGACCTTTGGTGTCATCATTTGTAGAACAGCCGTCTGTACGTCACCTTCCTGATAGGGTGGTCTGGATACCTTGCAAGGTGCTCAGTAAATGGTATTCGTAATAAAACGCTTTTCATGCCTGCCTCTGCACTCCATCTGTTATTAACAGTGTGGCTAGAACCCAAAAAGGCTAAAAATGCTCTGTGCTGTTTCCTGACCTGGAAAAACTGAGCATGCTTCAAAAATATAGGGCTGTTTTAAGGACAAATAAGTAAAAAGTGGTAACAAGTTTAGAGCAAGACCTGGTAGAGAGTAAGTGCCTACTGTTTTTTCCATTTTTATTTCATGAACATAAACTTTGCTGAAAAATCTGAATTTAGAGATTTGTAGATTGACTGTATCTTAAAGTAAATCCAAAAATACGTCAATGAATTTAAAATATCAGGAAATCTTTCAGCGATTTACAACAGTCCTTATACCATTTGGTGCTAATCGTAGTAAGGTCAATTCTACAAATACTTTCTATATCTATATTTCAAACTCTGGCATGAAGAATAAGAACAAAAATGAATTCCTCTTGATACCTGAATGGCATACATATCAGAAAGGTGTATCAAAAACAACCACTTGAAAAAGAAAACAACAAATAAAAATGTAGCATTATGTTTAGCCCAATTAAAAAAATACATTAAGTAATTAAACAAAAGCTTGATTTTCAAAGTTCATAGGAATGAGTAACAAGTTAGTCTCTCTTTTCAAATGAATTATATTGTCTAGGAATAAAGAGAAATATAGATAATTATATAGATGGGGCTGAAGCCTAGGTGAGTGTATGTCCCACTGTTTGTAATAATAATCATAGACTCATTATTTCACTAGTACCATTTTCCAAGAAAAATGAATGAAAAGCCAGAAACTCAGGATAACTTTGAGAGTGATAAGAGCACTCGATACTAACACTTCTGAAAATATTAGTCAACTTTTAAATATTATCATAAATAAGGCTTATGTTTATCTATCTACAGAGATTCACAAAGTATAACAAAGTAGCAGATTTTTCCAGACACAGCCTACGTAAGTAACATCCACAGTATCATTTTACACTGTCACTGAAGTAGTCCTATTCATATAAATTGAAATGAACTTGCATACAAATGCCCATAATAAGCAGGAAAATTTAACCAGAATGTGAAACAGCCCTGTGGTTTGTGTCTGGCTTAGAGTATTTATCATCGGCTGGAAATCTGGCCTTTGAAAAATATGCATGCATTTACATCCTAGCAAACTGTTTAATCTCAATTCAAAAGATCACTTATTAAAGCTTATCCATGTATTTGCTTATTTGCAACTGCTTATTAAAGGAGATGAATATCAACATTAAACATTTTTAGTGCTTGAAAACAGGTCCTAAAATAAACCTTACTCTCATTGGAAATTCTTATTTCACATTTACAAGGTTTACCTGAATAATCAAACGCCAAAAAAGATTTGTGTATATGACCTTTGTCATTTCATTTATCAGACTATAAACTCAGTCTCACATTCATCTTTAAAAGGTTAGAGTCTACTGTGCGATGCCTTCTTCCAATTAAAATGAGTAATATACAAATGCAGGCACCGGAACAACAGCTCTCTGCTCATTCTTATTTTAACTGTCTTTGAGACTAGAAATAGAAGAGGCTTATGACCATAATCTAGGCAGAAGGTAAGACTGTCCACGTTTTGGGGATGCTAATATGAGTATGTTTTAAGTATGTTTATGAGGATAAAAAACTAGTAATATTACAAGTGGTTCATTTTTATACTTCTTAATGCAAACAATGTGAAATTAAAGCAGTTGTTGCATCTATTTACTCTAGATTCTAACTTATACGTTTCCCTATTAATTTGTCTCTCATATATTTGTTTGTTTGTTTGTTTTTTGAGATGGAGACTCACTCTGTCACCCAGGCTGGAGTGCAGTGGCACAATCTCAGCTCACTGCAACATCTGCCTCCCACGTTCAAGTGATTCTCCTGCTTCAGCCTCCCAGGTAGCTGGTATTACAGGCACCCACCACCATGCCCAGCTAATTTTTCTTTTTTTAATTTAGTAGAGATGGGGCTTTACCATGTTGGACAGGCTGGTCTCTAACACTTGATCTCTGGTGATGTGCCCATCTCTGCCTCCCGAAGTGCTGGAATTACAGGCGTGAGCCATTGCGCCCGGCTTACATATTTTAAAGAAGTAAGTTTCATAAAGCTCAATTTCATGCAAGTCTTATACAATTTTAGAACAGTAATATTTCACTGTTTAGTAAGAGCATTATTTATTTTTCTTTCCTTTAAAAAAATGACTCAGTATAAAAGTGGAAGCTGAATGCAGAAAGAGTTGACCTTACTTTTGTATTCCAGGTGGAAACCAGCAGCCGCCACACTAATGTCAGATTGGAAATGCAGGTAGAGTTGGTTGGAAGTACTGTTCAGCAGTGCTGGTACTGTGGTGCCTGTAAGAAACAATGCAGATAGAATTTTAACACTAAAAATACTTTCACTTTTCTAAATATAAAACATATGAGGATACTTATTAGGCTTACAAATTCCTATAATTTGTCTGATTGACACATATTTAATCTGAGTATTCGTTTTATTATGCATTCAGCCATTCTATTTTTCTAGGTACAATAAAAAGTTACCCATTGTCGGCTCTGACCTGCTCAAGTCAATGTGACACCTTTCTCTTGTGCTTTCTATTATACAAAAACTCCTATTGTATCATGAGTTGCTTTTTGTTTTTTGCATTGCTTTATTAATGTAATCTGCTTTTTAAATTTATTTTTTTTATGTGACATGAACAGAGAGGAACGAACAACAGCCAAGTGTAATGACGGCTGAGGGAGCAGTCAGACCAGGTAGGTGGTGATCTGAGAGATACTTCAGAAGGCGTTGCTTTTGACCATGTATGTATGCTCATCCTCTTCCCTATGTGACTCATGCTGAGTAATGTTCCCCGGATCTGTCAATAATTCCAACTAAAAATGCATGAAAAGGAATATGTAGGGTTATTTTGACATAATGCTTCCTTTACTTAAAATGTTCTAGCCTGCAACACAGTAACTAACCTACTGGAAAGGGAAATACAGGTACCGAGGACCAGGGTATCAAATAAGTAATCATCCTGGCAGGTGCTGAAGGAAAGAAAACCATTCATCACTCAGAAGTTGAGACATTTTGGTAGAATGTATCATAATATGAAATAATAACAGACAAGTTTAGGTCACTTTTTTCCTGATGTGTATATGTTTGATACTTTATTAGAATCATTCTCTAAATTAGAAGTGTATACATACTACATGTCAAGGAAATATTCATTGTGTAAAACTCACCACGGTGTAGACAAATTATTCAAATGAGCTACACTGAGGATAGTACTGATGAGTAAGGGGAGTAATAATTTAAATAACAAAGCAAAATATAGGTAGACAATTATTCAAAACAGATTAACATTATTGAAAAGATAAGATTGTCTATCATCCTTAGCTCACTACTTAAATGATTCTAATATCCCCCAACAGATTTTATTTTATTTTTTTTAGATGGAATCTCACTCTGTCACCCAGGCTGGAGTGCAGTGGTGCCATCTTAGCTTATTGCAACCTCCGCCTCCCGGGTTCAAGTGATTCTCCCTCCTCGGCTTCCCGAGTAGCTGGGGTTACAGGTATACTCCACCATGTCCTGCTAAGGTTTGTATTTTTAGGAGAGATGGGGTTTCACCATGTTGGCCAGGCTGGTCTCGAACTCCTAACCTCAAGTGATCTGCCCACCTCAGCCTCCCGAAATGCTGGAATTACAGGTGTGAGCCTCCGTGTCCAACCACCAACAGATTTGATTAAACCGATGACCCTTGGCAAGGACTCTGGCTGTCTCTTTATAAGAGGCTTTTTAAAGGTGATGTGTGTCAAACCAAACTCCTAATCTATCTATCCCTGAAACACCTGGTAGATCTCTACTGTTTCTTAACAGTACCATCAGCAGATGCATCCACGTCCTCACATTCAAAGCTTCCTCCTTCTCCATGACCCCAGACTGCCCTCCAGTCACTCATCAGGCCCTAACTGATGTGCTTTCTAAATATTTTTCCAAATTATTTCACTTAGTTCATGTTATCTTCATAATAATCACCCCAGTGCAGGCAGCCTTACATTAACCAGAATGAGTGCAATCATCTCCTAACTTGTTTTCTGAGCCTGATCTTTTCCTAATTCAGTGCATTCTCCATTCAGCAGCCACAAAGCACTTTACAAATGTATGTCTGATGAGACATATTAAAATTCTCATAGATTCCTGATCATCTTAGAACCAAATTTCACACTCCTTGACTTGGTCTGAAGACCTTGCATGATCTGACCAATGCCTACATTTCTAGCTTCTTACCATTACTTGGTTTTCACAATTAGTTTCTCTTGCTTCAGGATGCTCCATTTAATAAGCCTGGCATGTTTTTTCCTTCTCCTCTTATTCACTTTGCCTTTCCTTTTTTTTTTTTTTTTTTTTTTTTGAGAAGGAGTCTTGCTCTGTCTACCAGGCTGGAGGGCAGTGGCGTTAACTCGGCTCACTGTAACCTCTGCCTCCCGGGTTCAAGCGATTCACCTGCCTCAGCCTCCCAAGTAGCTGGGGCTACAGACACACGCCACCACACCTGGCTAATTTTTGTGGTAGAGACAGGGTTTCACTATATTGGCCAGGCTGGTCTCAAACTCCTGACCTCATGATCCTCTTGCCTCAGCCTCCCAAAATGCTGGGATTACAGGTGTGAGCCACAGGGCCTGGCACCTTTCCTATTTCTATTCATTCAAATATCACCACTTAGTTTCCAAACTAAGCCACTCACTCATTCAATCAACATGGGTTTATCAGCCCATATTATCAGCCCAAGATAATATGATGTAAGTGAAATAATTTGGAAAAATACTTAGAAAGCACGTCATTTAGGGCCTGATGACTGATTGGAAGGCAGTCCGGGGTCTTGGAGGAGGAGGAAGCTTTGAATGTGAGGACAGGGATGGATGCTGATGGTATTGTTAGATAAACTACTACCTCATTTGCCAAACATACTGGTTATACTCTGACTTGGTGCAAAGCAGAACGTTCCCTGATTAGAATAGAGGTATGTGTAGAAGGATATTCATTTCTGTATTACTTGTAATAGTAAAATACCACAGGCAACTTATATGTCCTTCAACACAGATATGTTACATTGTAAAATATTCTTACTATGGAACATTGAGAACATATAGGAATGCAAAAAAAAAAAAAAAAAGAAACAGAGCTTCAAAGACTTGAACCTTATCAACTCCTTAAAGACAACACGCACACCAACCTTGCCATGCAAAATATGACTGGTACAGCTTTAATCCAGCTTCCTTTCTTCTCTTACCACATATATCTCTCGCCTGGGCTGACAAAATAGCCATCAGCTGAGCTTCAGAATGGGTATCTGCCTTCTTACGCATTTGTTCCACACACAAAACGATCTGTTTACAATTGAATAATGCTTACACATTTTATTTCTATACATGGGCATAAGATGTGTCTTTTAATAAAACTGTAGATCAACTTCTGTTGATTTATACTGTGCTTTGAGAACTCATCCTATGGAGATGGGGAAATTTCATCTCTATTATGGCTGAGGATTCCTTTCCCGCCTCAGGACAGCCCATGGACTCAAACTTTTGGGTCCTTGACTCCTTACTTCACATAAGCTCATTCTTCAACGTCACCTGGACCCTTGAATTTGAGTAGTTTCCTGTTTTTGTGCACAGCTTTGATAGAATCCTATTTGATGAGTCCCTGGTCCAAAACCTACCCTAAATGCATCAGGCTACCATTAGCCTGGACCACAAGGTCCAGTCACATCCTTGTGGTGCTCAAGGAATTCAATTATATCTTATTTTCCTAGAGGACACCCAGGCCTGGGAAGTGCCATCAGTTTCCTCGTCAGTCACTTCAACTACTTCAACATCCGCCTTCACCACCATCCTCTCTGCTTTCCAAAGCTGAGCCTCTTGAAAGACTAAATCCAGGAGGGGGTGCACCCACGGGTATGAACACCTGCTGCTTTTAGACCCAATGTATGAACTCCTGGCTCTCCCCTGGAATAAGGCTGGAAAAAATACCAGTGGAATGAGAGGAAATAAGTTCCCAGTAGAATATACTGCTACAAATGCAAAGGAGGATTTTGTCAGGTATCATCTGAAGACATGGTGAGGACTTCTTCTTGGTTTTGGGCTAACAAACAGAATCCTCCATTGGGCTTACAAAGGTTTGCCATAGTTTAAACATGTGCCTTAAGGAGTAAAGTTGGTACCTTTGGCCAATCAGTACCGACATTGCTACTGCAATGTGTTAGAAGAACAACAGCGAGAAAGGAGAGAAAAGAGAACTCCACATGTTCTCCTTACTAATGGCGTGTGTGTTTGTGTGTGTGTGTGCACTCTTAGAGCCTTTTGAAGGTGGAGTTCCTGCTTGAGATTTGGGGTCTGTTCCTTCATCTGTTTTCCCTGGCTGCCAAGGCGGGTATTTTCTCTGGGAGGTGGGGTCATTTTAAGCCTGAATCCTTAGTGCATAATTCACTGTAAGAGCACTGTGTGTGTTGAATGATAAACACTTACGAAGCATTTGCCGATATAACTCTTTTGCTTTTTGACCTTGAATTGATAGACAGGCAGACAGATAAGTAGATAGATAATAAATAGAAAAATACATATCATTTTAACTAAAAAGTCATGGGGTAACAACGATAAACCTCTCCTGGCTGATCAGCACAAACATGATAAAGAGAAGTTACTGTAAACTATGTAACAGAAAATGGAGTAAAGAATAGGGGTGGATGCAAAGTGCAGACCTGATGTGTCTCTAAAGAGAAAGTTACTCTGACTAAACTATACTTCTCTCCTTTCAACAGCGTCTACAAGAAGCAAAGTGTTGGTTGTGCAGCTGAAAACAGGGCACACCTAAGGTCTTGTAGAGAGACGAGTGAGGCAGGAGGAAGGAAGCAAGTGGAGGGGGTATTAACTACACCTGCTCATTGGCCTGCTTTCAAGCCCTTTTTACTATGAAGAACAGAGACATCCACTAAAACACCCATTTTTACCTGTTTTATTCAATTACCATGATGTTTGCTGTCCTCTGATGATTGCATTACTTTTGCATTTTTAGAAGTTTGTAAAAAGAACAATATATTACAAAAATGTAATTAATTTATCCAAATAAATTTTCACTATATCATCTGCACTACTTTTTGACTGTTTCTACATGTAATTTGGTATAATCAGTTACTTTTTCCACTCCATTACATCTATTTAACTAACTGCAAATCCTTTTAAAAATATGTTTCTCCTCCACTTTCCACCTACCAATGACGTGAGCATCGGCTCAGTTTTCACCCTCTCCACAAAACCACTGGGCTACCCATGTGCACAGTAATTTACCTCTTCTCTAAGTTCAAATATATGGCTCATGCTTGGTACAGTTTTTTCAACTGTACCCTCACTGGGAAATGGGACTCCAGCTTTTACATTTTAAAATGTATTTAATGCCCTCCAGCCCCTGGCACAGTCATCTCCCAGGCATGTATTCCATACACATTGTTCGACTTTTTTGATCATCTTCCATGGACATATTACAGTGGCATCAGAAAAACCTACTTCTTTTTTATTTTTCCATCAGTTACTGGGGTACAGATGGTATATCTGGTTACATGAATAAGCTCTTTAGTGGCGATTTTTGTGAGATGTTGGTGCACCCATCATCTGAGCAGCACACACTGCACCATATATGTTGTCTCTATTCCTCGCCCTCCTCCCTCCCTTCCCCACAAGACCCTGAAGTCTACTGCATTATTCCTATGCCTTTGCATCCTCATAGCTTAGCTCCCATACATCTGTGAGAACACAGGATGTTTGGAGGAAAACTTACTTCTGATGCCACTTACCTCTGTCACCCAAGTCACTGAAAATGCTGTGGTATGCTCCAGTTCTATAAAGCAAAGATGATCACAAGTCTCTTGTGTGTGAGTGACAAGTGAGCTGTGCATTTGAAAGTGCTTTGTGACTCATCAGGCCCCCTTTAACAGTGATTGTTAATTGCAGCAAGTAGATCCATGAATGACAGCCCTGTGTGCACTCCTGTTATGAAAGAGAATCATTTGCTATCCTATGAATAATGTGGGATCTTGATGCCCTGGTGGCACACAGGAGAAGCGGGAACCCACCAGATGGGGGAAGCCAGGAGCATAATTCGGCGCTGGGCACCCAGGCACACCTGCAGAGGGCACCTTCCCCGCAGTGGCTTCCACACTGGAATCTTCTCAGAACGGCCTATCAGAAGGAGCTTATGCCCCTGCACGAAATGCAACATGTTTTAAAAAATGTTGCCATAGGCAGAATGTTTTTGATTGCATATTTTACTGTGGCCTAGATAGAACAATACATAACAAAGGAAAAATAGACTACATTATAGTTTCTGGAGGTTCTCCTCTCAGCATGGTGACATTTACCTCTCTTTAACATGTCAGCCACAAATTTGTATGCATTTTGTTCTATTTTATTTATTTATAATTTAGAACCTATTTCAAAAAAAAAAAAAGATGTTAAGTGGCTTGTGATAAAATACCTACATACATATGCTTGTTCAAGTAGAAATCAAATACTAAAGCACTGAGTGATTGAAATCAATCATTTTCTCTGAAATATGTACCTCTTAGACTACTTGTTTTTATTGAGTAACTTTTTAAATGGGTTTAATATTTCCTTTCTAAACATTTTTAAAGTATCATAATTACAAAAAAGTTTAAATATTGATAATGCTTTAATGCATTCAAACTTTATGGCTGACTTGTCATTTCTCCATATACATTTATGTATGTATGTATGTATGTATGTATGTATGTATGTTTTTGGAGTTGGGGTCTTGCCCTGTAGCCTAGGCTGGAGCTGAGTGGTGCAATCTTGGCTCACTGCAACCTCCTCCTCCGAGGTTTCAAACGATTCTCCTGCCTCAGCCTCCCGAGTCCTGGGATTACAGACATGCACCACCACGCCCAGCTAATTTTTTGTATCTTTAGCAGAGATGGGGTTTCACTATGTTGGCCAGGCTGGTCTCAAACTCTTGACCTCGTGATCCACCCACCTTGGCCTCCCAAAGTGCTGGGATTACAGGTTCACGCCACCGTGCCCGGCCTTAAAATGTTTTTAAAAAATTCATTCTAAAACTTTTGAAATAATTTCTGACTTAAAGAAAAGTTTTAAGTGTAGTAACACAAAACTGAAGCATCCACTCTCTATAGCTACAATAATTATATCTATTGCTATATGTATGTGTACAATTATTTTATTCTAAATGATTTATAATAGTGACTCATTTCTTACAAAAACCCAGTGTCCACTTTTTAAAAACAAAACAGTTCTCTAAATCAAAAACATAACATAGATAGGACATGTCATCTGCTGACCGCCTTTAAATTCCATCCATCTGGCATCAGGGCTTGGAGAGGACAGGATTTTACTGGAATCACTCAGGGCATCCTGTGTTACACCCCTCAGTTTTCTTCAGTCTGGAAGAGTTCTCAGGTCTTTCCTTAACTTTCATGAACTTAACACTTTTGAAAAAAAATGTAAGCAAGTTCTTTTGTGGGATTTTTCTTTTTAATTTGTGTTAGTCTGATGTTCTGTGTGACTGGATTAGGCCATATACTTGGGGCGAGAACAGAAAGTGGGGCGCTGCATTCTTCCAAGGGCTTCTTACTGCTGGGCTCCCCACAGTGGGAGGTGGCTGGTCCCATGCAGGCTCACAGGTGCCGATTCCACCATCGCTTCCCGACTCTGCTCAGCGTGACTGTGAATTCATGTCAGCTGCTTGCAATCACCCATGGTGAGAATATTTACACCACAGAAATTGCAATGTGACACAGTAATTCAAGCTTCTTGTTTTTTTTTTTTTTTGAGAGTCAGTATCTTCGTATATCAACGCATATGATGTCTCATTCTTGATAATCTTGTATCACTTGGTGAGAGAGGTGTCTGTCAGACCCCTCCACATTGAAGGCACCTTTTTACTCCTTGTCATGACTTAGGGTTCACAGGGGAGATGCATGGAGATGCTGAGAGTCTTGTTTCTCATCAACTCTTCACCCACTAGCTTGATGTCCCCTGATGTTCCAGGCCGAGCCCATTCTGAGAATGACTACCTGTCGATGACATCCAACTTTCTCCACTTATGAGCTGGCATTCTGCAGCAACGGAAAGCCTTAGTTTTCATTCATTTTATTAATTTATTAATTTAATTTTGTCAGTATAAACTTTTAACTTTTATTTTTCTTGTCGTTATGTTTTTAGAGACAAGGTCTCACTCTGTCATATAGGCTGGACTGCAGTGGTGCATTCACAGTTCACTGCAGCATTTAACTCTACAGCTCAAGCCATCCTCCCACCTCAGCCTCCTGAGTATCTGGGACTACAGACCCATGCCACCAGGCCTGGCAAATTTTTCTGCTTTTGTTATTGTTGTTGTAATTTTGTAGAGACAAGGTCTTGCTCTGTTGCTGAGACTAGTCTCGAACTCCTGACCTCAAGTCATCCTTCCACCTTGGCTTCCCAAAGTGCTGGGATTACAGGAGTGAGCCACCATGCCAGGCCATAAAGTTCTATTTCACACAAAATGGTTTATCTTGAATTTTTCCTACCACAGCTTTATAGTCAGTATTTCTCCAAGAAATGCTTGTTTTTAAATAGGAGAATGGAGTTGAGAGGGATATTTAGAAAGCAGAATGTGGGTGCTACTGGGCTGTTGTTTTAGACCTCTCAAAAGACAGGTAGAAAATACAATATGTACATATGCACATGAACACTATATTTATATATATAGCTATATATATATACACACACACACACACACTATATTTATTTCTATAGCTATATATATATTAAAACTATGAGTCTGCACCAATTGAAATCCAATGCAAACAGGCCCATCCTAGTCTTCTTCATTTCCATTTTAAAATTCATTCTACCCCCTGACAACACTAACTTGACCTGTGAATAAATCCCATTTGTGTCCAAACACCTACTTAATCCTCACAGTTCCAGATGCCTGACCCAGAGCGAATAAAGAAAAGATTCACAGCCAGAAGGAAAAGGAAGTTCTGCTTTCTAAATTTGGATACATGCCATGCAACCCTCAAAAGAAAAGGAGGCTGGCTTTGGAAGACGCGTATGCGGTGAACACATGAAGCCTGAGGCTGATGTTTGCTTTGCTATTTTCTTCATGAGACCTTGGGCCTTATGCCCTGTGGTATACAGGAAGGGGGCAAGGTACTGAGAGAGAACAGGAGAACTATAAAGTCGAACTCCAAAAATGTACCCAAAAGGTTGCAGTGGCAAAGAAGGATGGAAGGCCCTCTTAGATACCTGGTCTCAGTTGAAACTTAAAGAAAGGGGATAACAGGGTCTGCCTGGGCTGTTATTAGGAGAACAGAGGCAAAAAAGAGACTAGAAATAATGATTTTAGACCATGCACGGTGGCTCACGCCTGTAATCCCAGCACTTTGGGAGGCCAAGATGGGTGGATCACCTGAGGTTGGGAGTTGGAGACCAGCCTGATCAACATGGAGAAAGCCCATCTCTACTAAAAATACAAAATTAGCCAGGCATGGTGGTACATGCCTGTAATCCCAGCTACTTGGGAGGCTGAGACAGAAGAACTGCTTCAACCCAGGAGATGAAGGTTGTGGTGAGGTGAGATCGCACCATTGCACTCCAACCTGGGCAACAACAGCCAAACTCCGTCTCAAAAAAAAAAAAAAATGACTTTAATGGCATTCCCTTCACTCAGCAGCTGAGTAAAGGGAATCTTTAGACACAACTAGATGAATGTATCATCTCTTCATTCTGGTTGGCCCTCACCAGCCAGGGCACTCATTCCTCTTCACTTGTGGAGGATCAAGTGAAAGCTACAGGGGCCAGATGTTTCCATACTTAACTGCACAGGAGACACAGAATGTGAGTGCTCCTTTCTTTACTCCCACCTCAGAACATAGAACATTATATAGTACGTGCAGAGTTAAATTAAAAAGTCTTCTTGATTATTCTTTCCGAGTGAACATAGAAGTGGACTTGATATTCACAATGGTCACAGCACTAAAGGAAAACCTTCCTAATTTGTGAGCATGGTTCTTCTCATATTTACCCCACAATAAGCATAGGTGACAAGGATGGAAAGCCGCTGAGATGAGGATGACGGGTGGGTGTGGAGGCTCATTCACAAGAACACTATTGTCATAAATTGTAAAAACATCTTAGAACAACTATAAATCACTCATATATGACACATCTCCAAGGTCTCCCAAAAATATATACATTTTAAAATGTTAAACCGTGAAAAGTGAGTGATCTATTTAACTTCAGAACCTGTACACTTACAATATTGTACCTACGTGTATATTCTTTAACAGAATTTTAGATATAAAAAAATTCAATTTAAGTGACTTTGAAAACATTTTATCAGCCTGACTCTCTTAATTTATAGATTATAGAAAACAATGATTTTATGTTGCTAGACCTAATCACATTATTTTAAACTGGACATACACCTTCATATAATACTTATTAAAATTTTTTTCTTTGAGAGTAGTGTTATTTGTTCATGTACATTTTATTTAACTTAGTTTTCTAAAACATTTACATCTTTGCATTTTTCTCCTAAGGAAGTTGAAAGCAACAAGCTAAATATTTCATAGTTATTTGTAACAGAAGAATTTTTTTTTTTTTAAAGACGGAGTCTCACTCTGTCACCCAGGCTGGAGTGCAGTAGCACAATCTTGGCTCACTGCAAACTCTGCCTCCCAGGTTCAAGCAGTTCTCCCACCTCAGCCTCCCGAGTAGCTGGGGCTACAGGTGCATGCCTGGCAAACTTAAAACAAAAATTAGAGAGATGGTATTTTGTTACGTTGCCCAGGCTGGTCTTAAACTCCTCAGCTCAAACAATTCTCCCACCTTGGGCAGATAAAGTGCTGAGATTACAGACATGAGCCTCCGCAATCACTTAAGCCAACATGTATTCTAAAACATTGTGATGAAAATAAAGTATCATGAGAAAAGATAAAAAGATTATAGAACTAACACCTGTATTTAACCTGTATTTTCTGGGTATTTTATCATGAGTATTTTTATTCCTTGTATATGTTACATCTCAGAAATAAGAAAAGACAAAATAATAGTATAAATTCTGCTAACATCATTATATAAAGTTGTTGTGTAACAAAGAATTTTTCTCGTCTTTGTCCCTGATATCCAGGAGGTAAACTCTAAGCCCTTGGAATTTCCCAGGTGGCAGAAGTGCCTTTGTGGTCCCTGGAAGAGCTTTTCACAGCACACTGTTTATAGTGACTGTGATGATTATTATGGTTGTGGTAACTCAGGATGGGGGCTGGAAAAATTAATAATATGATTAGAGGGTTGAGGCTTTGAGCCATGACATCAGCCCAACCTTCCAACCTCTGGGCAGGGAAGGGGGCTGGAGATTAAGATCAACCCTGTAGTCAAAAAAATCAATAAATCTTGCCTATGTAAGCAAAACCCAGGTGACGATGCACTTCTATGTGCTGGAAGTTCCTGAGGACACAGAGGCTTCCTGTTTGGGACCTTCTCAGATGTCACCCTATGAGTCTCTTCATTCGGCCGGTCCTGATTTGTCTCCTTTATAATATAATCTTAATCATATGTATAAACCCATTGCTTCTCAAGTTCTGTGAGGTACTCTAGGGAACTATCACAAACTGAAGGGACAATGGAAACCCCAAATTTGAAGCCAGTGGGTCAGAGTGCAGATGACTTGGGAGTCTCGAGCTTCCAGCTGGCATCAGAGGGGGAGTCCTGTGGAAGAGCATGCCTTCAGCATCAAGTGCATGAACTCCGTGCTAACTCCAGGTAATCAGTGTGAGAACTGCATTACCAGCTGAATTCACAAAATGCATGATAGGTGCTAGAAACTGTGCATGACACTCAGAGATTAATACAGATTCTCAAGAAACTTAAATCTCTAGAAAATAAAAGAACACTTTACTTAAAAATGACCAACACAGTTGAATATTTGCGTGTAGAGTAGAGAAACGAACACAGAACTGCAAGCCTCCTGTGACCTGGAAGATTTCTTCTCTCTCTGATTTGTCTAGCTTTATTTTGCTAATCTGCTAAGATATTTTAATTTTACCCAGGTAGTTTTTTGTTCTCTTAAGTCTGTAACAAAATGTGACTTTTTTTCCCTCCTATAACACCCAACACCTACATGTAATGCTTTCTATTTACCAAGTATTATTTATATAGTTACATTAAATTTTGGCATCTGGATAGATTTTAACTTTTGTTGTTGTTGGTGACGATGTTTTTCATGACAGAGGCCTTATCTTTTATTCCTAACAACAAACACAGTACCTGATATCTAGCAGGTACTTTAAGAAATCACATGCTAAATTAAACTACTGCAAGAGCTATGTGGTCAGAGGAAGAAAGAGGGTCTTCCTAGTGGAGATGGGCCTTGAGTTCTAGCTTCTAAGGACTGTAATGGGCTATATGAAATAAAAGTTCCCAAAAGTATAAATAGTACAAGTTCCCAAAAGTATAAAAAGTATAAACAGTACAAACAGAGATTGTGAGTGATAATTAACAGTAAGAGGGGGAGATTAGCATTTTATTGCCCAATAACTTAGATGGCCATGTCCCAATAAAAATAGGGCTTTATTTGATGAGAACCAGAGATAAGATCTGAGTCATTTGAAGTGATAAAATCGAAGCTTTGGTAGACATTGTACATGGGCTATGCACTATCCATTTTCTTTTTTTTTTCTTTTAATCTATTGAGTAAAAGTAGAATGGAAATGTTTAGTGAAGAAATGTTCACAGGTAGGGGGAAAAAAAATTCCAGCCTCCATTTGCTGTAGGGATAAACAAGTGACAGAATTCAGAAGAGTGGGATAGGAGTCAGTCAGCTATTGCAGACAAGAGGGGACTCAGGGAAAATATTACTTTTTCTGTGTAATCACGAGCACTCTCGAGTATCTAATCTTTGTTCTTCATTGGTAAAACAGAGATAACAGTGATCTCCTAGAACTTAGTTGGTGCTGCCAAACAGGCTAATGAGTAGAGACGAGGTTTCGCCATGTTGGCCAGGCTGGTCCTGAACTCTTGATCTCAAGTGATCCACCCACTTCAGCCTCCCAAAGTGCTGGGATTACAGGCGTGAGCCACTGTGCCCAGCCATATTCAAGATAAAATTAAGCATTCGTGTTAACACACATTCATAACCTGGCAAAGTAAAGGCTCAGGAACTGTAGGTGATTGTGAGGACGGTAATGACCAGGGTGCTGATCTCAATATTGATCATCATCACTGCTCTTTCACTCATGGAGTTTTCTTGCACTCATAGAGTTTGAGACCTAGGGCTCCTACAACACAAAGTGAAAAAGAGCAGCACCATGCATCTGGAGGCAGGATACCCTGCTAAACAAGAGTGAAACTGAGACCTGAATGACGCTCCTGGGCAGTGGGAAAGGAAGACTTGCAGGGCATTTTGAAAAGAGAATCTTCAAGAGGGGCGCATTCGTGAGAGTTGGGGATGCCAAAAAAAGAAAGAGAGGGTGGACTTGCAGTGGACTACAGTTTCCTGTCTGGCTACATATGTGTAGGGTAGAATCTCAGGACCAGCGAAGCCCACATGATCAGTGTGATTTTCCCGGATTGCTTAATGTCAGGCTGTGCATTTTAAGAGCTGAGAACCATTTCCTAACCTCTGCCACTTCCCTACCTCACATTATTATTCCTAGCTTCTGTTATCCATGGCCAGCCTGAGAACCTGCCACACTCAAAGCACAGTCAAAGCTGTTCTACCTGACACTTTCAGATCGGTTTCCTGCTCGTGGGGAGCACGGTTTTCTTTTTCTCACCTGTTTCTTGATGATCTTACTCTAAACACTTTCAACACCAGAGCAACCATTATGGAGATAGAAGAGTTGTGTAGGAAAATGTCTATATGGAGGGTTTGTTCTTATTTATGTTGTTTTCTTGCTGTTTGCAGATTTTGAGTCACAAACAAAGGTGAGGGAATTGGCTCCTCTTACCTGAGAAGCTTCCCAGTCTGGGTGCGGTCACATCCCCCACCATCGTGGATCTCAAGGGAGTCCCAGTTCTGCTCCGTGGCAAAACTGATCACTTGAATCTACCAAACCATAACATGAAGTTAATATTTATTTTTGGCTTAACAACATTAGTCTAACCAGATGGGGTAGTGGGGTTTTTCACGATTAAGGTTTGTATGTATGTATGTGTGTGTATATATATATATATATGGACAAATTAAAAAAAAAACCATGAAAAAACAATTTTTCTTTTTCTTTTTTAGATGGAGGCTTGCTCTGTTGCCCAGGCTCAAGTGCAGTGCTGCGATCTCAGCTCACTGCAACCTCTGCCTCCCAGGTTCAAGCGATTCTCTTGCCTCAGCCTCCCAAGTAGCTGGGATTACAGGTGCCTCCACCATGCCCGGCTACTTTTTGCATTTTTAGTAGAGATGGAGTTTCACCATGTTGGCCAGGCTGGTCTCAAACTCCTGACTTCAAGTGATCGGCCTGCCTCAGCCTCCCAAAATGCTGGGATTACAGGCGTGAGCCACTGTGCCCAGCAGAAAGGACAATTTCGACAAATGGTACTTATATTATTTTTTATTCTAAAAAATTGATTATGTTTATTCAAAATACAGAAACATGATTGGAAATATTTTGTAGAAATAGTAAGAGAAACAGAGTATACGTATTTTAAATAACCAACATAAAAGGGAAAAAGAAGGTAAAAAGAGAGAGAGAAGAAAAGAAAGAAAGATAGAACAAAAGAACAAAAGAAGGAAGCCCATGGACACTGGCTGAGCCTGTTGTAGACCCTGGACTTGAAGGGCTCACCTGAATTCCCGAGCCCTCCGTAACGATGATCTTCCATACACAGTTCAGGTTGTTGCCGTATGGCTCAGGGTAGCCAGGGGACAGGATTGTACCTCTTCGTTGAGTGAAATTGCCACTGCATGGTACTAAAAGACAGAACCATATGTATTGAAGTAAAGTGCCGTGGGACAGCACTGAAGCGGCATGAGGTTTTCTTTGGCTGTGTCATCAGACAGTAAGAGAAAATGTACATCAACTATGATATGTTAAATGGCATTTTGAGCCCAGGAAAAAATTAGTATATGCTCTTTTAAATTAGCAATATAATTGATTACTACCTGTTATGCTACTAAGTTATAGATCTTGAGTCTATAAATAAATCTATTCAAGTTCTCTAAGAAGGGATGGTGTCTAATCACGGGATCTCTGAAGTGAACTCTGTTTAGAATAATTTACCTACTGTAATTTAAGGACCTTGGCAAAGTCTTCTCTTCTCCATGCAGACATGAATCTCCAAATGATATTAATGGTATTTATGAGCAAATTCAGAAGAAGAGGCGCTTAAAATGTACAAATGATTCAAGTGCTAATCATGATTGTGCTATTGTTTTCCACACAAAATGAAACAAGTAAACTGTAACTAACAAGGTCATTGTTATTCAGGCTGCATTTACCTATTACTTTTCAAACATTCATCAGCACCAATTTATTAAAAGGACATTATACAAGTAATACAGCCAATCAACATGATAATGATTTTTTCCCAACACGAAATTATGTCATATAACCATAACTTTAGAGTTGATGGGATACTTCAGAAATATGGAGGAAAACATGCTTTATCCTTGTTAAGATGATGAGTTGTTTTGTGAAACACAGTAATTTTTAGGATTTACCTACTAACTCAATTATTTCCCATGAAACAAATTGCCCTTTATATAGGTCACAAGCTGGATGGATTTACGTAGCCTGGACAGAGCAGGAAAGGCTTTGGCACAGCCATGTAGTTCTGGTGGGCAGCCCCGTGCTCAAGATCGCCGCTTAGGGACAGCACTTACCCACACAGCTGGGGATCGTGTCGTTCCACTGTGCCAAAGCGTTGGGTACGGACTGGCAGTGGAGCGCCGTGGAACCCTGAAGCAGGTATCCCGGGTTGCACTCAAATCGGACGATGGAGCCTGCTGAAAACTCAGAACCAATTCTCCTTCCATATCTGGGCTCGGGGACAGAGCTGCACTGGGTGTCGCTGGTACGAGGAACAGCTAGGAGCAAAACACAGAACACAGCCGTCTGTATCTCCATGAGCAAGCCAGGATGCTGTGTGGAAAGTGGGTTTAAGGTGGGACCAAGGAGAGCTGATGAAGACACAGAAGTTAATCAGGCCTCCAAAACTGCTATAGAGAATTATTTGAGGAGCACTTTACCAACTGCCCATCTCAGTGTCATTTCAGATAAGGAAAACGACATAAAAAAGACTCAGTGCCTTATGAGGACTGACTGACATTCAGGTGATTAAATTTAATTATCCTGCTAGTGATGATGAGATGACTAACAATGTGTGCTTTTCCTCACAGGTCTCTGACTCTAATGAGAAATGCTACCATATGAAGGATTTGTTATAATATGGCCATTGTGACGCAATAACAATCTAAAAATAAAAGTAGCATTGACCCAGCAATCCTAATTGTGTATATTTCTCTAAAGGAATTTCAGCTGGGATCCCAACAAAGTATCTGTACTCTCATGTTCACTGTAGCATTCTTCAAAACAGTCAAGATGTGCAAACAACCTGAATGTCCATCATCAGATGAACAACAGATAAAGAAAACATGGAGTAGATACTCAATGGAATACCATACAGCCTTGAAACAGAAGAAAATCCTGCTATTTGTAATGACACAGATGAAACTTGAGGACATTATGCTACATGAAATAAGCCAGTCACAGAAGGACAAATGCCTTATGATTCTACTTATACAGGGATATCTAAGGTAGTGGAACTCAAAGAACCAGAGAGATTCACAATGGTAGCTACTGGGGGCTGGGGAACAGGAAAATGGGAAGTCACTGTTTGACAGGTATAAAGTTTCAGTTACATAAAGTGAGTATGTCCTGGAGATCGGCTCTATAGCACGGCGTTGACAGTTAAGAGGGTTGATTTTCTAGTGAGAACACCACTTCCAAGTGCAATCATGTTGCTTTTAGTCCTCCCTAAAGTCACCTAGGATGAGCCCAAATCTTATAACAAGCCCTGGTGAGCACGTAGTGGCTCACTCCTGTAATCCCAGTCCTTCGGGAGGCTGAGGCGGGCAGATCACCTGAGGTCAGGAGTTCTAGACCAGACTGGCCAACATGGTGAAACCCTGTCTCTACTAAAAACATACAAAATTAGCCAGACATGGTGGCAGGCACCTGTGATCCCAGATACTTGGGAGGCTGAGGCAGGAGAATTGGACTGCACTTCAGCCTGGGTGGCAGATTGAGACTGTCTACAAAAAAGTAAAAAAAGATAATAGGAAAAAAAACAAAAAAAAACAAAAAAAAACAAGCCTCTCCAGTTCTCTCTTGATGAGACTTTCCCGGGTTCTGTATAATCGGTGGACTTCGTTGCTGCAGCAAGTGAAAACCTAAGTATGTGGAATGATGCATGTGTGTCTCATGGTCTTTGCACGGTGAGTACTGACAGGTGAGTATCAGTGCAATGTGGGGGGTGAGATAACTACTCAGGTTGTATGGCAGAAATTATCACCTACAGGAGATAGTCCTGTTTATCAAAAGGGGTGTGGGATAAAGATGAAAAAATACTTCAACTGGCTAAGGGGTCCATCACACCAGGAAAACTCTGAAAATAGTTCTGCACTTCAAAATTGGATATTTTGTTTTCGTCCTCTGCAATGAAAAAGATAGTATTTAGGTACTGTCTCCGGGATTCCATTCTTCCCAGTCCTTGTATTTCTTGAACCAAAGGCACAGTCCTTTAACAGAAAGTGCTCATGTACTCATTTTCTCTTAAAATAATCCTTCTATCTTCCCACAGTTTTTTCTAACACACTGGAATCTGTTTTATTTATTTATTTTTTATTGAACCAGAACAATGACAGACATAATTTGGGTAACTGCTGCTAGGGAAGCAGTTCCATGGAAATTGGCAGATTATTTTGTTATTTTGATTAAACGACGTTCCAATTCGGTGTTGGTATTTTCTATCAAAAGGCAAAATTCATAAAAGTGTCTATCTTTTAAGAGCACTGATGTAGAAAATAATGATTTATCAGAATCATTCTTTTCCAAGCTAAAAATGAAATACAAAATAACTATAATATTCTATTACAGGTCGAGTATCCTTTATCTGAAATGTTTGGTGTTTCAGATTTTAAATTCTTCTAGATTTTGGAATATTTGCATAAACATAATGACATGTCTTAGGGATGGGACCCAAGTCTAAACATGAAATTCATTTATGTCTAATATACAGCTTATACATGTGCTTTATCCTTGCTAAGATGATGAGTTGCTTTATCAAACAATAGTTGTTAGGGTTTGGCTACTACTCAATTGTTTCCCATAAAACAAGTTGCCCTTTAAATGGGTCACGAGCCAGAGGGATTTATGTAACCTAGAAAGAAGCTCCAGAAGCAGCTCTTTGGCAGTGCAGAGAAGTTCTGGTAGGCCGCCACTTTATACAATATTTTATATTTTAAAATATAAATAAAATATTTAAAATAATGTGCATGTATATAAAATATAAATACAACATTTTAAATAATGTTGTGCATGACTGCTGACAGCACTTTCTATTGTGATCTGTCCATCACATGAGGTCAAGTGTGGAATTTTTCATTTGTGGAGTCATGTTGGTGCTCAAAATATTTCAGATTTTGGAGCATTCTGGATTTTGGATATTTACATTAGGGATGTTCAATCCATTTAACAAAATATTCTTTGAAATTATTTTTCTCATGTTTGTATGCCTGAGTATTTTGTTAGACTTGAATAACGGCTATATACATATCTATCTATCTATCTATCTATCTACCTACCTACCTACCTACCTACCTATCTATCTATCTATCTATCTCCCACAGAGGCTTCTACAATCACCTCAAGGATCTTCTAAAGAATGCAGAACTATTGCCAGTGGCAGTTTTTCTACTTATGCTGGATTACTTAGAAAATGCCTGCTATTGTAGCAAAAGTTCTACTTGTCTAAGAGGCTTCAGATATTGCACCTTTCACTTGTATATTTGAGAGCTATACAAATATATCTGTATATTTGAGAGATACAGGGTATCACTATCATTCCAAGTTCTCAAAATAAGGAGAAATACAGCACCAAGGGTCGTTTGGACACAAGTCACTATCAACTTTCTTCATGAACTTTACAGTGTTCTATTTTCAAGGAAATGACAATAAATGAATAACACCTGCATCTGGATAAAATTTCAAAAAAATTTTTTTAGAGGAAGAAGTTTGGAAAGTGAAGAGACTAATTTTAAGTATTTGAGAAAACAGCACAGGGAAAAGCTGTGGGACTGGGACATCACACTTCCACGGAATGTTGGTGAAGCGGGTGGATGGAAATCAGACAGTGCTCTCCCTCTTCTCCGCCAGTCCTCTGGCTCTGCCCCTTCACCTGGATGTTTCAGACAGCATCAGAGAGAAATTCTATTCTCTATCAACATAATTCTCTGTCTTTTAGTAAATGTTTCACACTGCTGTGAAGCAAAATTGAAATCAGCCCAGTGGAAAAGTGAGCAAGAATGAGGTCAGCCTGGAATAGAGGGTGGTCAACAAAATGACTGACTTCTCAGCCCAGACACCCGTGTTTCTTCAGAGACAGGAGTCCCTCTCTGGGGCTTTGGCAGTGCTGAAAGTGGGAAGCACTGCAAATGTGTGCAAACCTGTCAGGAGAAAAGCTGGAAGCACAGTGCGACAGGTTTTCTGACCACGTCAACACCACAAATGCTCTAAGCCACAGATATGTGCTGCTCCTTTACTGCTCCTCCGTTACAGTCAATGTGAAAACCACAACAACAATAATAAAATAAATCTGAATGTATGTAGGATTCACTTGCAATCCCTAAGTGAAGCAGTTCTCTTTTCATTTAGTGACTGAGGGATATTTTCTATCTCAAAATCATTCCTCTCTCATAGTTGAAAAATCAGGTTTGACAAGCCACTACTAGTCAATGAATGAAAACATATATCACTGAATTGGAAGCAAAATTTTACATTTATTCTTACTTGTATAATATATGCATTTTATAAGCGCTTGATACAAACAGGAGTTTTTAGACATGGAAAACCAACTAAGCCTTAAAATTCATGCTATCTTAAAAGAAGAAGCCAAGAGAAAAATCAGTCAAAACATGTGTCTGCCTGCCCAGAAAGAACCTCAAATAAACAAACTCTTAATCTACATCTTTCCTATCCAAACTATTGAGTAGGAAAAATTTTTTTCTGTGAAAAAAAAATTCTGTGTTGTTAGCTCTGTTTATTTTCAGGAGACCATATGATTTTTTAAAAAATTATTTATTGTCTGTGTGTGTGTGAAGCAAAGTCTCATTCTGTTGCCCAGGCTGGAGTACAGTAGAGCAATCTAGGCTCACTGCAACCTCCACCTCTGGATTCAAGCAATTCTCTTGCCTCAGCCTCCCAAGTAGCTGGGACTACAGGCACATGCCACCACACTTGGCCAATTTTTTTTTTTTTTTTTTTTTTTTTTTTGTATTTTTGGTACAGATAGGGTTTCACCATGTTGGTCAGGCTGGTCTTGAACTCCTGAGCTCAGACAATCTGCCAGCTTTGGCCTCCCAAAGTGCTAGAATGACAGGCATGAGCCACCATGCCTGGCCTAATTAACTATATTTCCACAAAAGCTAAAGAGACCAAGTCTTTCCAGGAGAAGACTCTGGAAGAAAAAGGCCCTGAGCTCCTGAGCCTGGGATGCAGGTGCTGCTTCAGGTGAGGAACCTGGGAAAGGAGAACCCAGGTTAGAGATGGTGACCCCGAAAACATGACTTGGAAAGAAAAGTCCTGGCCTATTGACATTTGTAAGCTCGGCACTGCAGAGGAGGTTCAACATACAAACATGGTTTCCTTTTCCCTTTGAAAGGCACAGTAAATCCTTACAGTTTACTAATTTTGGTGTCAGTATGTTGTCTGGAAGGAAATGAAGGCAGCATTGAATTCTACATTGAATCAAATAAGAGAAGCAGGCTCTTTATGAAAATAGCCACTCATAAACATAAGACAATTGAAAAAAGCGTAACTGATGAGGTACTCTCCAACATGAAGGTTTACTGAGGCACAGTCAATCACGCACCTCTGAGGGGTGTGGGAGAAGACAAGGCAGGCTGGCAGCTGTGACCACCCTGCCTTAAATCCGCAGGCGCCGTGGAGGAAGTGGGAAGGAAGAGGAGGATGTGGGCTCTGCCTCCCTTGACCTCTGTTGTCGTGCACATTGATTCTAATGTTGAAAGACAAGAAATACCCACCAAAGCAAAGTCTCTAAACGCAATGTAAATACTGAATAGCACAGAATCAATGGCCTCTCTCATCCTGGAAGAAGCAGGCTGTGCTGGACTTATTGAGGAACGGGTTGTGTGATATTTGGCTTCCGCCTTGTCCTAAGACTATGTTGACTTTCGGTGTAATACATTTTCTGTGAAATGGCAAAGATTGCTAAACGTGTATAACCACAGCCAATTATGCAGGTTCTCCCAGTCCCTGTTTGATGGTACAAGGCCAGGGAACTCAGACAGCAGTGGGAAGGCTACAGGAGTCCCCTCCACTGTGAACACTCAGGGAATTCCCAGGAGCTAAGAAACAGGTATAAAACACCTTCTGCATGATGCCAAAAAGCAAATGTACAAAGCTGAACATGCTCAATGTTTAAAACCACGAATTATGTATCCCCCAGGTCTTGAAGAAAGCTTGCTTATGCAGGGAAAAATATAATCATGGTTCAGAGTTAGGATATTAAAACTGTCAGAGGCGTTTGATCCAGAGTGACTCCACTTCAATAGGGGCTACGTAAAATGAGGCTGAGACCTACTGGACTAAATTCCCAGGAGGTCAGGCGTTCTAAGTCACAGGATGAGACAGGAGGTCAGCACAAGGTACAGGTCACAAAGACCTTGATGATAAAAGGATGCTGTAAAGAAGCTGGCCGAAATCCACCAAGACCAAGATGGTGACTAAGGTGACCTCTGCTTATCCCCAGTGCTCATTATATGCTCATTATAATGTATTAGCATGCCAAATGACACTCCCATCAGTGCCGTGACAGTTACAAATGCCATGGCAATGCCAGGAAGTTACCCTAAAGGGTCTAAAAGGGGACAAACCCTCAGTTTCAGGAATTGCCTACCCCTTTTCCAGAAAACTCATGAATAATCTGCTCCTCATTTAGCATCTAATCAAGAAATAACAGCAAGTATAAGCAGCTGAGTGGCCTATGCCGCTGCTCTATGGAATGGCCATTCTTTATTCCTTTACTTTCCTAATAAACTAACTTTCACTTTACTCTGTGGACTCACCCCCAATTCTTTCTTGTGAGAGATCCAAGAACCCTCTCTTGTGGTGATTGGGACCCTTTTCTGGTAACAAAACCATTACAGATACTGTTATACTTTGGGAGGAGAATAATGAGACTTCTTTTCATACCAGCTTCACCATAGCTTTTGCTTCGAAATTCTATTTGATTATATCACAGCTGAGGAAGTCGTTGCTGATTCAGATGGGGATGAAAGGTTGGGCTGGCAGGACTCATACCTGAGCCACAGCTGCAAACAGTGCTCCATTATCACTGAAATAGGCTGGTAATACAAGGTCAATTCTCTCCATCTCCATGCCACTCCTTACGTAACTGGGGGACCAGTGAGTGCTTCATTCCTGGCAGAGTGGCTAATGACCGTGCCAGTTCGTTCAATGGCACCAAACAAAAGAGAAGCTCCTTCTAAGTGCAGGCTCAGCATGGATACATCCATGCTGAAGGGTTACCCAGTGTTTCATTCTGAAGGGTCACTCACCACAGCCTTCTCCGTGGTGCCCCATGACCTAACTCACACCTTCTCTCAAGCTTTCCAAATGTACCCTTCTACTCCCAAGCAGTGTGGGAAACAAACAAAAACCCAGGAAATGCATAGGTTAACTAGAACGGTGCATTAAAAAGCCTCAACTTGTGAAGCCTAACATTACTTCACAAGTTCAGAAAGATGGTAACATCATTATTAATCATGTCTTGACATCATAAACCAGAATGACATGGAGAGGTGGAGAGCAGAGGGCCAGAGACCATGATCTGTGCGTGTCTGGAGTCACACACACAATGTTTGCACCCTACGCTGCTGCAAACATGTTTCACTGCAGTCCCCAGCAGCTCTTTATAACAGAACTGTGTCTGTTAACAGGGGTTAGATATCCTATAACCATGGACATCATAAAGTTTCTGTGCAATTTGAAGCTGTAATAGTTTATGAAAGAATGAAGCTGAAAGTGGTGTGTGAAAGCAGTATTCAGAAAGTTTTTCTATAATAGAGTTCAAATAATTTTAGGCTTCAGTGTAACCACTGTCTCAAGAAGCAATGTTCAATTTAACTTTTCATATGTATTAAAAAGTTATTGCTATTGAGCAATTTGTAAGTTGCATTTATGATTCTAGTTCTTTACTTCCAAAAAAACTTAGTTTTGATAAAAAGACATCAATTTTTTTTGCATAAGCACATTAGCAGGAACAAAGCAAGAGAAGGAGGTATATTAGGATTTTACAAAATATTAAGGATGCTAGAATCATTATATATATTCTTGAGCACAAGGAAAATAAATTTCCTCCATAAATGATGTTCTTTTCTACTTTTCTGTATCTTTGACATTTTGCTGATAATGTATTACTTTAAATAAGCATGATTTTTAAAATGCATGCCTTTGAAGGACAATGTTTCAATACAAGACATCAGGATATTTGCATGCAATATGTTATCTAATGATATGATAGATTTTATAATCTTTATCAAAAATCAAAGAAAGCCCCTTATAAAGGCAGAGAAGGTCAAGCAATGGAGTATTTCCTGGAGAAAAAATGTTTAGGTAGCCCACTTTCTTTACACATCTCACAAACGTTGGTCTAAACATGATTCTGCTCTTGCAAAGTCAGATAGAATTTATTTAAATAAAATTAATAGTAGCAAGTAACAGGATGCTTCAACAAGCCACTCTCTAATAAAGTCCATTTTCAAAAAAATACTGGGTGATTATTTACATTTAATCAAATATGTAACTTATAACAACGTAACTCCTTTAATGCATTAGCATCTCCATTCATTCAATGGCTACTTACACAGGATCAGAGAGGTATTTGTCTCCTGATTAACTGTTAGGCATCATCTTCATTCTCTTTCCCATTACTCTTTAAATTATCTAACTGGTGAAAACTGAAGAGTTTTTTATTCAACTGTTTTGAAGTCATGAATTTTTCAATGTGAGATACTTAGAAATGATTTATAAATAATATGACACTGTTATACTTCATTTTTTTTGAAAAACATAGTATCAGTAATGTTTTCCGAAGGAATCTTTATTAAAGGAAAGAAATCATTGCTAGGAAAAGATTTTCCTCCATTTCTGAAGAAAAAATTTGAGAGTGGCCAGTAGAATCTCTAGCCTCCAGCAAAACCGAGACCTAGAAAAATCAAGTACTGCCCCTCACTTCTGAATACAGAGTTTATCTCCGAACATGATCGTTTCTTTCGGGTCTCAGTCATTACACTCAGGACAAGTTCCACCCAAAGACTTACTTCAAGCTTCCAAAAGTATATGAACAGTTTACATGGTCATTTTCTCAAGTTCACATAATTAATATGCAAAACAAAAGTAAACTATATTAGCAGAAAATTCCTTACTTTCCAGAATCTTTGAACATCAAATATTTTAAATAAGGCTTAAATAAAAAAATAAATATAAAGGGGTAAAGTGCTAAAAGTAAATAAAACACACACAAAATAAAACAGGTATTTAGTTACGATAGAGACCCATGCATGATATTTTGTTTTTTGTTTTCTTTTGTCAAATTGTCCTTCAAGCTTACTAATATTTATGACAAAATGTAAAATTGTATGAGGCATTTTACATATATTTCATATATTGTTACTAAGATCTAAACTATTACAAAATAATTAGATAAAATATTGTATTTAAAGTGATCTTACAAGACGTGAAGAGCTACGGAAAGATAACATGATCAATATGTATTCCTTACACTGCCTGCTAAATGAAATATTGTTGTGCTTTTGTAGTAGAAATTTGAGTTTCAACTGTCAAAAAATTGTGATTTTTTTTTTTTTTTTTTTTGAGTGGAGTTTTGCCCTTTTTGCCCAGGCTGGAGTGCAATGACACAATCTCAGCTCACTGCAACCTCAGCCTCCCGGGTCTAAGAGATTCTCCTGCCTGAGCATTCCAAGTAGCTGGGATTAGATTACAGGTGTGCACCACATGCCCAGCTAATTTTGTATTTTTAGTAGAGATGGGGTTTCACCATGTTGGCCAGGCTGGTCTTGAACTCCTGACCTCAAATGATATACCCATCTTTGCCTTCCAAAGTGTTGGAATTACAGGTGTCAGTCACCAAGCCCAGCCGAAAACTGATACTTTTATTAAATAATCTTATTATAAACATATGAACACCTTCAGCTCCTTAAATATTACAAAAATGCAGATGAGATGCTTTGAGTGCTGTGTCTGAGAAGAGCATTGTGTGCGGTGTTAGGAAAGACCACAGTGACACATGAAGTAGCTTTTACCTTGGTAAACAAAGTGGAAGCCCCTGGCAGAGGCACCGCTCTTTGCACTGAATCGGAGTAGAATTTGATTTGACGTAGCCAAGGGCAACGTTTCACCTAGAAATGAACACAGAGATAGTAAATGGGATTCAGAAAATGCATAGCACTGGGGAGGATAATAGTATTTTGGATAATGGTAATAAACTGGAAATTTCACATTCATTTTTGAAACATTTTCACTTTGTGCTTTAAGACTCAAATATGTTGTTTTTATAAAGATTTAAAAACTCTGGCCTAGGCAAGAATAGGCAGTACATTTGATTAAAATACACTGTAATCATTACTTCACTTTTGATTTTCTTTGAAGAAAGCACTAATGGTTGGCCTATACGATAATACAGGAGACAGAATTAAATGGTGAATCATTTGCTCAGAATCACCTTAATTTGATTTTAGTTAAAATTAAAAGAATTTTACTTAAATTTTTTAAAAAAGTAATTGAATCCAAAGCTAATTTTTTTTTTTTTTTAATTAAACGATTCAGAAAAGGCCTTCCGAAGTATATTTTTAGCCTCTAAAAGTACATATAGGCTGGCTACAGTGGCTCACACTTATAATCCCAACATTTCAGGAGGCCGAAGCTGGCAGATCACTTGAGGCCAGGAGTTTGAGACCAGCCTTGCCAACATGGGGGAACCTGTCTGTACTAAAAATATGAAAATTAGCGAGGCATAGTGGTGCATGCCTGTAATCACAGCTAGTCAGGAGGCTGAGGCAGGAGAATCCATTGAACCTGGGAGGGGAGGTTGCAGTGAGCCAGCATGGTGCCACTATACTCTAGCCTGGGTAACAGAGTGACTGAGATTTCATCTCAAAAAAATTAATAATAAAATAAAAATAATTAAATAAATAAAAGTACATATAAAATATGGAAGAGTCTGTCTCAAGCACTGGTGGGAGGTGTGTGAATTGGCATAAGCTTTTCAGAGGACAAGGTGTTACTAATAATCAACATATTTAACATTTTCTTTCTCTCTCTTTTCTTTCGTTCCTTCTTTCCTTTCTTTCTCTCTCTCTCCTTTCTTTCTTGCCTTCTCTTTCTCTCTCTCTCTCTTTTCTCTTTCTTTTCCTTCATTCCTTTCTTTCTTTCGAGACAGTCTTGCTTTCTTTCTTTCCCTTCCTTCCCCTCTCTCTCTCTCTCTCTGTTTCTCTCTTTCTCTCTTTCGACACTCTCGCTCTGCTGCCCAGGCTGGAGAGCACTGGCACGATCTCAGCTCACTGCAACTTCTGCCTCCCAAGTTCAAGGGATTCTCCTGCTTTAGACTTCCAAGTAGCTGAGATTATAGGTGCCCACCACCAGGCCTGGCTAATTTTTGTATTTTTAGGAGAGATGGGGTTTCACCATGTTGGTCAGGCTGGTCTTAAACTCCTGACCTCAGGTGATCCACCCACCTTGGCCTCCCAAAGTGCTGGGATTAAAGTGATGAGCCACCATGCTCGGACTGATGCCTTCTAAGATCCATCATTGAACATCAGTAGAAAATAACAAAATAAAGGACTTAAGACTTTTACTTAATAATGAAATAGTGAAAATCTAGAAATAACCAAATCTTACCCTTAATTAAGCTTGTAATGCATATAGATTACTAGGGAAATTACTTAGTAAATGTACTTAGTACCAAACTTACTTAGTAAATGATGAAAATGTATCAGTACAAATAAGAGGTAGGTTATCAATTAAAAGTGGAGTTAAATAGTGCTACATTAAAACGACAGAATACCATTCAGAACTTGAAGTAAGGACACTGGGTATAACCAGTGTTTGCTGGAGACAGACTTCTATATGTGATATTAAGGGTAAGAATGGGATAAAAATAAGTTGTGAAATAGCATCTCATGTATCATAGGGGCTCATGTGTGTTTGCGTGCATATGTGTGCATGAATATATGCATGTATACATGTGAACATATATGCATGTGTGCCATGTACATGTGTGGCTATTAATGGGTCTCTCTGTGTAGGACTTACAGGCTTAGAATGATTTAGACCAAAATATTAATTGTTTTTAACTCCAGAAGGGAGATCAAGACACATAGGTCACAAAATTAAACACAGATGATAGTTGCTTATCACATCCTCTTTTTCAGATATTTCTCCCTTTTACTGAGATAAATATTATATTTTCCACAATATTAGTTAGATGATAAAAGCAGGTGATTTTATATATGAGATAAAAACACTTTTGAGATCATACATCTAAAATAAGATTTTTCTAAGCACACATGCGGATTCAAAAATGATCACATTTCTCATGAATCGAAACAAAGCAGAAGAAATAGACAAGTTTAACATTAATCCCCTACCTGTCTAAATCAAGAGCAACATTCTTTGAGACTTACCTGAATGAGACCCAGAGAGGGAGCTGAGAAGTCTGGCCTGTGCATGGGTTCCATCGAATAATTCTGCCAAATCATTCAGGGCCGTCTGGAAATAGGCGAACTGTCCGAAAACCACTAAAAAATAAGAAAAATAAGAGGTGGAATGTTGGCACAAGATGCTCTCAGAAAACTAAATGGAGCTTTTTGGTTTCACTACATATATATTATTTGCCCCAAAGGATCATTATCCCAAGAATCTGGTAAAAAATAAATATTAACTTATTTTCTCTGCTTTCTAACTTTTAAATTGACAAGAATATTTTACTTTGCTTCTTGACTTTTGGTATTTAATAAAAGAAAAAAATACTGTTTTCTTTCAAATTTGAACATTAAATGAGGAAATTTTTTGTTTTTAATAAACACAACATTAAGAATATCTGGGTTGGGTGTGGTGACTCACACCTGGCACTTTGGGAGGCCAAGGCAGGTGGATCACCTTGAGGTCAGGAGTTTGAGACCGGACTGGCCAACATGGTGAAACCCTGTCTCTACTAAAAATACAAAAGTTAGCAGGATATGGTGGCAGGTGTCTGTAATCACAGGTACTTGGGAGGGTGAGGCAGGAGAATCGCTTGAACCTGGAAGGTGAAGGTTGCAATGAGCCAAGATTATGCCACAGCACTCCAGCCTAGGCGACATAGCAAGACTCCATCAAAGAAAGAAATGAACGAACAAATGAACGAAAGAAAAAGAAGGAAGGAAGGAAGGAGAAAGAAAGGAAGAAGAAAGAAAGAAGGAAAGAAAGAAAGAAAGAAGAAGGAAGGTAGGAAGGAAAGGGAAAGCAAAGAATATCTGTAAAGGCTTCCATATATTTTCAAATATTTAGTGACATTTTATGCAGTGAAAAATAAGGAAAGAGCAAGCCCCATGATGAGTTAATGAGGAATTTAAAATTCCTCACAAAAGGTTATAATGCCAAATTCATATTAATATATCGCCATATTCATAAAAACTCACACACTTGATTTTGCAGCATATAATAGGAACTGCTTGCTGTTTTTCGCTCTACAATTTTATTTATCTTACAGGTTCTGCAAGTTGTGCAAACACACGTCCTCCAAGTAAAACATAACTACATACTTTACGACTTCAAATTTAACCAACGTTTGTGTATTCAAACTGATGATACAGAGGACCTTTAAACATGCAGAAAAACCTGTGATTTTGCATGTATTTACAAGCAATGAACAACTAATCCTTTTCTTTATTATGTGTAAGATTTTCACTACAATCATTCTAAACCATTATGAACAAGAAAACAGAGGTGTGTGCAATAGTTGAGTGTGTCAGAATTCCAGTGGAAAGAATAACTGTTAATATTAGTAGGATGGAAGTAATCTAACTGTAACAGTGTGTGTGCCCATGTGTGTAGAGATACACACACATACATTTATGTAACTGAATCCATACACACATATCTAATATAGCTTGTCTTTTAAGATTTTATAATTTCCCAGAGGAAGACACAAAGAAGACATGTAGGCTCGGTGAATTTTCCCAATAGATGAAATGCTCCGAAAACATTTTTTTCAGAAACTAGAGAGGGAAAGGACTTAATAATTTCTCTACAGATCTTGCTCATACCATCCCAACCCACCCACCACCTCCCTAGGTTCATTAGATTTTTATCATAGTGGAGGTCAAAAACGTGGATCATAAAAGGGAATCGTCCATAGATAATTTCTACTCTTTTTCAAGAAATATTTAGGTGATATCCACTTCATACTAGAAACTAAGGAAGAAGGAGGGAAGGTGATATTAACATTGTCCCAGGACTATCAGGCTCTAACGTGTTTGATAATTTCCACAACAAATATGGATTTTGAGTACAAGATGTCAAGAGCCATCTTGCAGGAACGTGCAGCTCATTCTGGAGGAGGAACACTCAGCTCATTCTGGAGATGGCCCCAATGCCTTCCTTGAGGAGCCGCCTTCACCTGGGTTATAACCCATCACTGACACGCAGCCCCAGTGAGCAAACTCAGTTGCCAACAGGGAAAAGCTGTTCAGTGCTCCTACACTGCTGCCGGAAATCATGACAATGCAATGAGAAGAACAAAGGGCTATGGGGCTTCAGCTGCGGGAACCGTCAGCGCTTCACGGTGGGGATGGCACTATCACTAGTGTCCTTTAAGAAGGATTTGTGCAAGAATGGAATATAAGAAATTATATCAGCAAACGGAATACAAAAAGCAAAACGGGGGAGGTGACAAATGCAGCCAACAGTCAACTTCAGCTAACACTCGGTGGATAGAAAAAACAGAGGGAATGGAATGCAAGCACCTGTGGCAAGGACCTCAAAGGCCACCCTAAAATGCAAACACTTTGCTTCATACACAATAGGAGTGAGTAAGAATGTTTATCAGGATACAAACATAATTAGATTTGTGTTTTAGAAGGAATTCTTGACTGTGCTTTTGGATGAGAATAGAAGAAACTGGGTTATCTGAAGGCCTGTCTTAATAATATCACTTCCCATTTTCAGCCTGTGTTGACTAACAGGGAGCCTCTTTCTACCTGGTAAGGATCACATCACCCGTAGTGTCTGGATTGCATGTCTGCCTCAGCCCCACACCATGAGCATGCCAGGGGCATGGACCAGATTCTTTTCATCTTTGTGTCCCTCGACTTATAAATACTGTGAGATTAATTGTTTAATTAATTAGTTTAATTCTCAGGAAAGAGTAAGGAATGGGGGAAGAAAGTAAAAGACGAGAGAGAGTGCATTTTCATTAAGGATTTGCTATGTTACTCCACACTGAAGCTTTCTGCCTGATAGGATGTGATACATTTGTAGTGATTAAACCTTTCAAATTGGGAAATTATAATCAATATTTAGGATATGAGTATGACTTTTTAGCTGAAAAATTTTAATTGTCTAGTGATGGTAGTATTTTGTATTTAACCTAAAGTCATAGAATATGGCTGCTAAATTCCATTGTAATAAATATATTTTGTCGTGTATCTATAAAAAAAGACTTTTTTTGTGATAATCAGAGGAATGCTGCTGAGCATTTAGGTGAAAAAAATGTATTTTGTTCAAATTCAGAATTAAGGCTGAAGTTAAATGAAGGATTTTAAAGAATTTGGCCCAACTTAAAAAGTTGGCATCTGGAACCTGTTTTAAGTATTATTATTCATTTATCCCAACAAAGAGAACATTAAGGCTCCAGGAAGGTATTCATTAAATTTGTCAGAGGCCTGGGTATAATAACATAATAGAAGTTTATAAAAGTAATGTCTCCCACACGCAAGTTTCTCACCCATCATATAACTTTCCTATCATATGATAAAAATGTTTGCCTAAAATACAGTCTAACATTAGAATTTTTATCTGCTTTATATGCTGAGTGGGTGACTGCTGTCTCAAATGTAAGGAAAAACCTTGACTACATAGCATTTTTAATTTTCCTATGGGAAAGAGAGAAATAGTCTTTAAGATGACAACAGCTACTACCTCGTTTACTCCAGAAAAGAATCCAGTCCATGGTAAGTTTTCCTGGTCAAGAGGGGGACAGTGAGCATTGCATAAGTGAAGCACAGAGAGACCAGGAAAGGCCCTTCTGGAAATGAAATCATTTTGGAAAATTCGCCCAAGTTGGAAGCCATGTTTACGAGGGAAATGGAATGTCAGGGTTCAGCAGGTGACACACTCAGGATTCTGCCTGCTTCTCCATCTCTGAGCACTTACACGTTGGCTCAAGGCTGCCGTGATTTCCATCATGACCTGGTTATTGAATTCATTGAATTTGTGAGCCATTTATGCACAGACATACAGACAGCGTTCTGACCCATCAGATACTTTATAAGAAATCCTTCCTTGCTCATAAAAACCACCAATTGAAAGAACGATGTTTGAGAAACTTAAGAAAAAAGCCAAGTTAATTCTCTCTGATTATTCTGGATCAGAATCCTAGAAGGGACTGTAAGCATTTAATATCACATTGGTAAAAGGATGGTAATGGATATTCTGTGGGATATGTTTGGAAACCATGCTGCTTAAATGCAACTTATTTGCTTTTATATGATTTATTTCACTAACAGCTAGAATACTTGTTTATCACATGATAGAAAAATGACCCGAAAGAAAATATGACAAAGAATTAAAAAATAAAAAGACATCCTTACCGAATTCCTTTGGTACCGTTATGGAATAGAGGCATATTTGACCAGCTGTGTAATTATGAGGGTAGTTTGGTGACAAAACTACCCCTTCCTGATCCCGTGTACTGGCCTCCACAGGGAGCTGAAAGTGAAATCGACCAAGAATTAGGTGCTGTGCAATAACAGTAGCACAGGTGATCGGTGAGCCAAAGCTGAAACCTATCAAATACCTGAGCATGTTTATTGAAAACTTAAGAAAATAGTAAGTTAAAATCTTGTTTTTATTGCTATCAAAGTAATAGAAAAACAAAGATTTACCGCATTAGAAGTAATTCAACATAGGAGAAAAACCTAGTATCATTTTCAAGACCATGTCTCAGATGTATTAAAATAATAAGGGAAACAGCTATAATAATATAAAACAGGTTCTATAAAGACAAATGATTAAATTATTTCAGAAAGTCTCAATGGAGTTGTCTGTTCAAAGTCAATCCTCATTTTAACTTAAGAGATACAAAGATTATTTCTGTTTTCTATCATTTTTATATGAATATGGGACTAAAAGGAAAAATGCTTTGCTTTTTAGGGGGTTTTGCTTGTTTTAACATTTCAGCTTACAGTTTAAGTAAAGAAGCAACATGTATAATTGCTAATGCTTTTGGGGGTCTCTTCCTATGAGTTCAATTTAAAACTAAAGGAACTCATTATTACAAAGTTAAGGCTTATAAAATATAGATAGCTCTGTGTGTATATGTGTGTGTGTGTGTGTGTATGTGCGTGTGTGTGTGGGGGGTATGTCTTAATTTTCCCCCAATTATCTTATTTACTTTGGCTTCACTTTTGCTAAGAAAATGAAAAACGCTGTAGCCCAGATGTTCAAAGTGGTCTTTAAAGTATCACAGAACAGACACCCAATTAAATTCCAGCCATTTGATATCCAGTCTTTAGATTGCCAATACTCCATTTCCTCATATTTTTATGTAAGAAAGGGTCAAGTCTCTTCATCCCTTACCCTTAGAGCAGCGACCAGCACAGGAGCCACTCAGCCAACAGCTTGCTGCACAGTTACCATGAGAGCTGTGGCCTGACTGCCCTTTCTATCTTGGATATACTGTCACTGATTTAAATTCAGAATTATCTTCAGTATTTCAGAAAGGTTTTATTTCTATTTTTTTATTATTACACTTAAAGTTCTGGTTTACATGTGTAGATCGTGCAGGATTGTTGCGTAGGTATACACATGCCGTGGTGGTTCCCCTGAATCATTTCTACAGCTCATTTCTTCTTGATATGGCAATTTTCAAGGCTCAAGGAAAAGAAAGTTAGAGATAACATGTTTAATCCTTTGAATGTTAATCAGCATTATGTTAAATCTCAATTGATGGATAAAATGTTTTCTATGATGAATAAAACTCCTTAGAATATGGTAATGCTAAGGTTAAGGCACCCTGTTAATGATTAGTCAGGACATTTCCTGAATCCATGCATTACAGTCGCTTGAAAAACTTAAATTGTGTTCTAAAAGTCAAAGGAAAACAGCTCAGACATCTGAGAGCTTTGGTCTGTTTATGATCAACCAGCAGAGATTTTACTTAACTAAGCTCAGCCTTCATGCTACTGTCTTAATTCCAAATCACATTATCGCTCTGAAACACTTCTATTGCGTTTTTTACAATTTTTGATAGAAACATTTTATTTTCACTTTTAGATGGAGGATATTTCTGTCAGCTCAACTGTAAAATTGAAGGTTTCCAATAGAATGCTGGGGTCACTCACTCTACCATGGCAGATACATTACTCAGGAATTTTTCCCCACCTTATCCATGTGAAGTCAACCAGGTTATCTCAGGACTATCTTTTCTTTTTCCTCAAAATGTGCAAGTTCAAGTTTTTTTAAAAATAAGCACAAATAAAGAATGAAAATATATTTTCTTTGTGCTCAGTCACATAAAATTCAAACAAATCATTTCACAAATGATCTTTTTCCATAAAAAGATTAGTTTCAAATTTTAAACAAGAAGTATCAAAAAAAAGTGGAAACACATCATCACTGGGCCAAAATTTTGATTCTCAAATTATTAGTGATGGTAAAATAATTCTTATCAAGAACATCTTCTGATGCCTGTTTTTTGTTTGATTGTTTTCTTTTTTGAGAGGGAGTCTCGCCCTATTGCCAGGCTTCAGTGCAGTGGCACAATCTCGGTTCACTGCAACCTCCGCCTCCCTGACTCAAGCCATTTTCCTGCCTCAGCCTCCCAAGTAGCTGGGAATTACAGGTATGCACCACCATGCCTAGCTAATTTTTGTATTTTTAGTAGAGATGGGGATTCACCATGTTGGCCAGGATGGTCTTGTTCTCTTGACCTGGTGATCTGCCCACTTTGGCCTCTCAAAGTGCTGGGATTACAGGCGTGAGCCACCATGCCTGGTCATATGCTTTGTGATGGTTATTACTGAGTGTCAACTTGATTGGATTGGAGGATGCAAAGTATTGGTTCTGGGTGTGTCTGTGAGGGTGTTGCCAAAGAAGATTAACACTTGAGTCAGTGGGTTGGGAAAGGCAGACTCATTCTTAACCTGGGTGGACATAATCTAATCAGCTGCCAGCACTTCTAGAATATAAGCAGGCAGAAAAATGTGAAATGAGAGACTGGCCTAGCCTGCCGGCCTACATCTTTCTAATGCTGGACAATTCCTGCCTCTGAATATCAGACTCCAAATTCTTCAGTTTTGGTACTTGGACTGGCTCTCCATGTTTCTCAGCCTGCAAATGGCCTATTGTGGGAACTTCTGATCATGTGAATTAATGCTTACTAAACTCCCCTTTATGTATGTATCTATTCCATTAGTTCTGTCCCTCTAGAGAACCCTGACTGATACATGTTTTAAAGTATAACTACAAAGAAACACTTAGTCCAAGGAAAGAACAAAAGAGCATTGCCTTATGACAATAGGGGATACTTTTAAAAAGTCAAAGATGAAATGAGGGGAAACTGACCAGACTTTTCTTTTACCACCTTGATAAACGGTGCTTCTGCCTATATGGTCTTCCTCAGATCAGAAAGATGAGCACAGAACTACAATTATATGTTTCATACATGACCAAATATTTAGGTAAGAAAGAAAAATAAGGAGAGAGTTTTTACTTAATTCCTAATAATTGTTATGTCTGAGTTACTGGACTAAGAAACATACATGGTCCTTCTCACCTTAAAAGTTATTTTACTTTACTGTAACAACAGAAGAAAAATAAATAAATTCTTGTTATTTGGTAATTAACATAGTAAACAGATTATTTCCTAAATAAATAAAGACATACAAGAGCATTCACTGCTAATGGTAACAAGAAGCTTGCTTATTCATTTGGCTAATTATAATATATAGGTAAAGGCAATTACATAAAATCAAACTGAATAAGTCAAAAACAAAGCTAGCAAGCAGAAGTTATCCTGACCCGTGAAAGGGGCTCTACTGTCTTTCAATTTCAGTTACAATTCTACAAAAAGCCTCAATAAGCAAAACTTGTAGGTAATAGATGAATAACCAGAAATAACATTATGCCACTGCATCTAAAACAAACTGGTCCAAAATGCACCAACTGCAACCTGTAATGAAGAAACTATTAAAATATTTAAAGAAGAATAAAAGGCCCCAAGGTTAACTGGTGAGCTGAATAAATCACAGGCATTCATTCATGCAGAAAATGCTGCTCTCCATGAGAGACACAAGAGACACTACAGGGAAACCATCTCTGCTTCACAGATTTAGAATATAAAGTTTTATTTACATGTAAATAGAATACTCCATACGGAGAAATCAGTGTTCTATGAGTTATGCTCTTTGATGACTAGTAAAAGAAATTGTACCTCACTCCACAGATCTTCAGACATGGTAAGTGAAATAATATCTAAATAAAAATTTTGTTTTAGATATATAACATATCTATAGGAATATACATATACAGGAATATGTATATATGTACATATCCTATATATAGGAATATATATGTGAATATATGTACATATATAGGGTGTGTGTATGTATGTATAATTCCTATACATGTGTGTAAATATATACCCATGTATATATAGAGAGGAATATATATAAAGTGTATATACACTACATATATATATAAAGTGTATGGGTATATACTTCTAATACTTTAGCCATTCTTTTTCTATGGTTAAAGTTTTATCAGTCCCCACAAATTCAACTGTAATTGAATTTAATATAAATTTAATGCCTTTTGTATTATTAGTTAACAATGATCTTTCCTCAATTTTGCTATCTGCTTTTATCTCTCTCACAATAGACTCTATATAACTGCTAAAGAGATGTCTGAAGTGAGGAAGAAACACATTAGATGATGCAAAAGTCATTTTTTGGGATATAAAAAAGAAAATTAGAATTTTTACCCAAAATTATATCTTTTTTTTTTTCTTGAGCTAGGGCCTTGCTCTGTTGCCCAGGCTGGATGGAGTGCAGTGATCCAAGCAGGGCTCACTGCAGCCTCAACCTCCTGGGCTCAAGCCATCCTCCCACCACAGCCTCCTGAGTAGCTGGGACCCCAGGTGTGTGACACGCCAGGCTGCTAATTTTAATTTTTTTGTAGAGATGGAGTCTTGCTATGTTGCCCAGACTAGTCTTGAACTCCTGGCCTCAAGCAATCCTCCTGCCTTAGTCTCTCGAAGTGTTGAAATTACAGGCATGAGCGGCTGTGGCTGGTCTCAAATTCCAACTTTGTAAATGTCTGTGTTCATGTAGTAATTACGTGGTCTGTAACACAGCTGCTGAGACGGTCAGTGCCTGTAACGTTTGCAGAGATGAAGGTTGCATGCTCAATAGTTATACTGATTGGATGTCAAAACAAAAGGGTTTGAGGTCATTGCCCTGTGTTACATCAAAATGGTTTTAGAAACTAGTGACATACAGAATTAACATTTTCTAGTTTTGGGGAGCCTTAGGCCTGCAGAATTTATCCTCCTGACACTTGTGACCTGGAGAATGTCATCGTTTCCAGCCCTGAGTGTCTTGTCTGCAGTGACACAGGCAGGAGGAGGTGAGGCGGGATCTGGTCACTCCTCAGGGCAAGGCTTTCGGTTCTGTCTTGGCTCACAAGCCCGGCTCTGCCCACACTGGCCACGCCTCACCCAGAAGGGAGGCCCCTCAAGACCTCGGACAGCAGCTCACAGGGGCTCCTGGTCAACTTCAAGAGCACAGGGCAGGAACCCCAGGACCACCTGTGTGCACTGCCCAGGTCACTCAGGATATGAGAGGCACCCAGGCCAGTGGCAGGAGAGGAGGGTGTGGAGGTACGGATTCCTCCTGGGTCAGGGCAGGGAAGGGTGGGTGCTGGGCAGAGACTTCCAGCTCCCTTGTGTCCACCTTCTCACCAAGTCACACCCACTTCTCGGCTGGGCTCTGTCCTGTTTTGGGGGCTGTGCAGGCAACAGGGAGGCCTTGGTCCTGAGTTATAATGCCAGATCAAAGGCTCTCTTTACCTCGAAGCCACTCCAGCTCACTGCCTCCTCACCCATAAGCATGCTGAGTTCTATTTTAAGCTCCTGTATACCTCTTATTTTAGTTTTAATAAATTTAGAAGAGGGACTCTATAACTTTCCATTTAGGAAAGTCACCCAAAGCAAGTAACACAGTAACTACACTATCAGAATTTTTAATTAAATAGATGAATGGAAATGACTGAGGCATAACCTGGCCTATAATCACGATTTTTAAAACATAAAATATAACTTTCTCTATCTGTCGATCTGTCGCCCAGGCTAGAGTGCAGTAGCGTGACCTCAGCTCACTGCAAACTTCACCAACCAAGTTCCAGTGATCCTCCAACCACACCCCCCAAGTAACTGGGACTACAGGTATGAACCACGCCCAGCTAAGTTTTGTATTGTGCTTTGCGTAGAGACGAGGTTTTGTCATGTTGCTCAGGCTGGTCTCAAACTCCCGAGGTCCACCAGCCTTGGCCTCCCAGAGTGCTGGGATTACAGATGCGAGCCACCACACCTGGCCTAAGTTCTTACTCTATTCCAGTCACTACTGCTGGGTTCAGACAAATACATTTTCTTAACTTTAAAGCTGTCAGGGTCGTAAGAGAATAGACTTAGAAACATGGAAATAGCACAACATGCCAGGAAGTCGGTTTTGTTATATTTTGTTTTGTTTCTTTGGTTTAGTTTCGTATATACTAATTTTTAAAATGCTTATTTGGCCTGAAGGTGCCAGTAGCATTGTTAGGCTATCTTGAGAAAAACACATTTGTTTCATAAGTCAGTTTATCAAACAGAAATGGTCTTTGAACTCATCTTAACCCTGGAAATGAATGCCTCTTAAACAATCCATGAAGTTCTACCTTCTTCTTTTCTTTTTTAAATATGTATCATGCAAAAAGTAACACAAGTCATGGGTCCACAGCTTGAGGAGTTTTTACCCATGGAGACCCCCATGAAGTCACCACCTAGATCAAGATACGTGCCTTGGCCAGCAACCAGGAAGTCTATCCTCCCACTCTCCCCAGTTCACACCCACAGAGCACCTGCTATCTGACATTTACCACTCTAGAGGTTAGTTTCATCTGTTCTTGAATGCTAATTCAATGATTTTATTAATTGAATTCCTAAGGAATTATAAACTGTTGATTCTTCTGGGAGGGGGGGAAATGACATATCCATTCAGATGGATATGTCATACATATTAGTGTTTTTCTTCATATATATACAGATAGATATGTAGATGTAAATATTTTATATGTAGAGAGGGAGTAAGGAGAGAGAGAGAGAAGTAACTAGATAAGGCTAATTAGCACCTCTTATAAATAACATGTCTAAAACACACAAAAAACAGAAGTAAAAAATGTCATACTGTATGGGTGAGGGAAAACTGTTGTTCCTCCCAGAAACTTATGAGAATGGCTAACACATTTGCTGCATTAAACGATCAATGAATGCCTGATATGTATTCTGCACTAGCTCTCTAAGCAATCCTCACCACTGATTAGAGGAATATATGCTGAAATATGAAACCATTTCTTCAGTGAGATTTTGCATTTGAAAGGAAAGCTGCATTTCTAGAAAATGCCAGCATGCACTCACCATTGCAGGAAGGCAGCACTTGGTCCCAGGAGGGTTTCCCATCGGCGCCAATCACACAGGTGATGGATGAGGGGTCAACAATCTTGTAGCCAGAGTCACACTGGTAGGTGATGGTCGAGCCAAGCTTGAAGTCTGTTCCGATCTTGTCCCATTCATTATATTTCCAGGGTCAAAACAAGCTTCCCGTGGTTTCTCTGCAGAAGAAATGAAAACTGAGTGAGAGCAGGGATCTTATTCTTGATCGTTGGGTTGGTTCTTTCTTTTCAATGTCTGAAACTGTTTATTATATTGGTATACTTGACTGATATTTTGGCTGGGTATAGAATTGTGGGATAAAATAATAAACTGTGGTGAAGTCCAACAACTAACAAGTCTCCTCATTCCATGTGTAAGAGGATCACCAGACATTTGAGAAAAGCTCCAAATATGAAATACACCAAAAGAAAACAAACAAATCAAAAAGAGAAGCTCAGAAAAGAAAAAAAAAAAAAGGCAGGAAGCAGAAGAAAAAAATACTGCATCCGTGAAATAACAGGAGCCTATTAAAAATATATTAGAAAATAAGACAAAGCTCTGAATAGTTAAATATGTGAGTTGGCTTGTTCTTTAGTTGTGTTGTTTAGGGGCTAGAACAGTGCCCTAAATAAATAAGAAATGCTCAAAAATATTTGCAGACTGGCTAGTGACCAAGTGAAACTATTAATTAAAATAAGAAAATTCCTTTTTAATAAAACTATATTTCCTTTTTAAAAACCGTATTTTAGAATTACTTTATTACATAATTGAGTAATTGAATAAAATTAACTTCATCTACATAAAAATATAGTACTACATTTTTATATATTTATCCTTTTTTGGCTATGGACTTTAGAACTGAATCAAAGAAACTGACTCTGGAAAAATTGAGGTTCATTTTCTAACTTTTGTACATTAAGCATATTAACATAAAATCACTCCACACCTTTCAGAAAAGACTGGAGAATTTAGCTTCTCCAAATGGAAACAGTTTAATTCCTGAAAGTTAAGAGCACTTTCTTATAGGAGTAACAGTAGACAGACTTAGAAGATGAAGATGGATGGTTGTTCTTACTCTTTTACTACCGTATTTCTGCTGTCAGCCTTAACAGAGTAAATGTCAAACTTAGCAGAAAAAATATATTGACTGATAATGATCAAACACTGTGCCAGGATATACTAACAGACAATAGTTCTACCTTAAATATAATAATTGCTAAAATGTACTGAGGTCTTATTATGTACCAAGCACCGAACTGGGTGCATTTTTGGTTTAATTCTTATCTTCAGGACACCTCTGCCAGGAAAGGATGATTAGAATCTAAAACTTAAGGAAAGGTAAGTCACTTCCACCAAGACACCCTGCAGAGAGACCTGCCTAATTCTGGGGCCTGGCAATTAGGCATTCACTTTTGACTGCATTATGTATTTATTCTTCCCAGGTGAAAATATAAAACCTTTTTTCTTCAGAGTCATGTTGCTCTACAGTCAATTTCAGTTATTGTCTGGTAGCCTTAATATTTTTAATCTTCTAAAATATCTCTAAATGAAAAAGTGTGTAACCCTACACTGTACCACCAGGCTAGAAACAGATAATATACAAAGGACGAGGAAAAAGCAACAACAAAAACGCTAAACTTTAGGAAGCCCTGGAGGAAGTCTGATTAACTGTATTTACTCAATATTTTCAATTGTATTTTTAATAATCCACGTGTCATCATCAACCAAACAGAGATGTCTTGTGATCACTGACTTAATTATTATATATTATGTATATTGAATCTATTACAATAATGTGTTATATTTAATAAACTGTATTTTATTACATACTTTGATTAAATCCATAGAGATTTTATATGTAAATTTGTGCTTTTCATTAAGAATTTGAGATTAAATGATATATAAAGTATATTTATATAAAAAATATGTATATGTATTTATACATATGTATATATTTTATATATTTATATAACAAGTATATATTAAACATATTTTATATATATTTGTTGTTTTGTGCCTTGAAATCAGTGTTCTCTAATTGTTTTACTGAAAAGAGTCTGGATATTTGAAATGGTAGCTAACATGTTGATAATTCTTTATGACTGCATTAAATCCCCTATAGAACACAGAACATTATATTAAGCAAATACAGATAAGTAAAACTATAGGTATGATAAAAGTTGCTCAATATTTTTTTATTTTTATTCAATCATTCAACACAATGTACTGAGCATCTAGTGAATAGAAGCACTGGCCTTGTTCATAGCATTTCCCCCTATTGAAAATAAAACATCTCCCAGTATGTATCTATTAATATACGCCTGTTGCCCTTGTGTCCTTTTTGATCACTTTTTGTTATAAATCTCTTTTAGTCAAGTTTCCTTTTTGATGAAATATCACACAAGTTTCTTCTTTATGCCACTAATTTTGATTTCTGATGGCGGGATTTTTTTCCAATGAACTGCATCTAATCTTTTAGTTCCATTACTTAGTTGTCAGTTCAGGATGTTCGGTGATAAATCACTGGCACTTTTTTGACTTAAAATTTGCCAGGCTTTCTAACTAGATGACTTCATAATAGGGTGTGTTTTGTGTTGTCCTTGTCCACTCCACTTAAGCATACCTTTGAGCTTTCCTGCACTGGAGGACAGGTTGATTGCCTCAGCCAAGACTCCTGAATTGTTAAACAGCACAACTGCCCTGGTGCCCCTTCTATTTTCCATCATGCCTAAGAACTGGATCTGTCACCTGCTTTGCTATCCACACCAGCCCTTGCTCTGGTCTGGATGCAATGACATCACTGCTGTAGACTGCATGCAATGGCATCACTGCTGCAGGATGGATGTAACATCATCACTGCTCCAGGCTGCATGCAATGGCATCACTGCTCCAGGATGGATGTAACGGCATCACTGCTGTAGGCTGCATGCAATGGCATCACTCCTCTAGGATGGATGTAATGGCATCACTGCTCTAGGCTGCATGCAATGGCATCACTGCTCCAGGATGGATGCAATGGCATCACTGCTCTAGGCTGCATGCAATGGCATCCCTGCTCCAGGATGGATGCAATGGCATCACTGCTCCAGGCTACATGTAATGGCATCACTGCTCCAGGCTGCATGCAATGGCATCACTGCTCTAGGATGGATGCAATGACATCACTGCTTCAAGATGAATGCAATGACATCACTACTCCAGGATGGATGCAATGGCATCACTGCTCTAGGCTGCATGCAATGGCACCACTGCTCCAGGCTACATGTAATGGCATCACTGCTCCAGGCTGCATGCAATGGCATCACTGCTCTAGGATGGATGCAATGACATCACTGCTTCAAGATGAATGCAATGACATCACTGCTCCAGGATGGATGTAATGACATCACTGCTCCAAGATGGATATAATGGCATCACTGCTCTAGGATGCAGTCAATGATATCACTGCTCCAGGCTGCATGCAATGTCACTTCTCTAGAATGGACGCTCTGACATCACTGCTCCATGCTACATACAATGACATCACTTCTCCAGGATGCATACAATGTCATCACTGCTTCAAGATGAATGCAATGACATCACTACTCTAGGATGCATCCAATGGCATCACTGCTCCAGGCTGCATACAATGACATCACTGCTCCAGGCTGGATGCAATGACATCACTGCTCTAGGTTGCATGCAATGGTGTCACTGCTCCAGGGTGCATGCAATGGCATCACTACTCCAGGGTGCATGCAATGACAGCACTGCTTTAGGCTGCATGCAATGGCATCACTGCTCCAAGGTGCATGCAATGACATCACTGCTCCAGGCTGCCTCCAATGGTATCATTCCTGTTCTCTTTCCTGTGATTTTTATTTTTTCACAGACTCCACTGGAGAACTTTAAAAACCTCAAGAACTATAGCCCCCAGTTAGATGGCCACACTGGTTACCCAAACAAAAATAAGGCAGTTCTTTCTTCATGTAAATTGTAAGGCCCTTCTTACTTTATTCATTCATTGGCCCATTGATTCATGTGACTTAGGATGCCAGAGAGAACAGAAGTTATTGGAGTGGGCAATGATCAGTGTACGTTCTCACATTCATATGAGGATTTGTTATGTTTGTTTACTTGCCTGCTTGAGATTTTTCTTTGTTTGTTTGTTTTTGTTTTTTTTTTGGGCAGGTCTATCATAGAGTAAGCGATGTCATGTTAAAATGCACTTTAGTGAATTCTTGTTAACACAGAAACTATCTTACGATGTGGCAAAAGCTTAAAAGTACTCTTTTCAACTATTCCTAAACATGACAGATCCTATCTCAAAGGCATAGGATACTCTGATTGCTAAATTATATAATTTTTTAAATTGTACATTTTAGTAACTATCCCTAAGTTTGTAGATTTGGATATTTGGGAAGAAAGAGACCAATTTTCTACTTAAAACTATATAAACAGGTCTGGTAACGAGGTAAGGGACATAAAATGTATCTTTTTTGAAAGATTTTCCTACAAATTGAACTAAAAAAAGTGTAAACAAACATAAACATTTTCATTTTTTTAAAGCAAACCCTCAATACTGTGAACTGATACTTTGTTAAGTCCTCTTCCCTAATTCTTCGTAACATACCTTGTATTTTCTTTTGTTCACATGACAAATAAATTTCAAAATATATATATTTATTTTGATGAACCCAATAGCAAAATTTTGTGTTGAGGGCAGTTTTTTTTGTCAGTCTGTTTTCCTTGGATGTTAATGGCAAGGAACGGTTTATAGCAAATCAAGAGTGAATCACTGATTTGAGGACCAAAAAAAATAAAATAAAGAGCTCTGAGCAGCTTCAGAAACCAGAAAACCTGTCAAACCAACCATGGGTGACTGAGGCAGGGAAGGGCACAGACATGTTCACATAGAAAATGCGGAGATAAAATGAAGTTATTTTCATGTACTTACATTTAATCATCCTGAAGAAACAAATTAGGAGGTATTAAAACCCATTTTAAAATAATTCTTAAATGTCATCAGATTCTTTATTTCACAAACCACAATTTATTTTTATGTGGCCACCAATGTGGATAGTTTTTTCCCCTATCTTTCCTCCTCCAGTTAAGGTAGAAATGTACCTCAGGAATATCTTCACTGGAGAGGGAGGAGACATATGTCTTCCCAGACAGACGAGACACATGTCAGCATGTATAAACAGATATGCAAGATGCTACAAAGAAATGTTTACAATAAAAATAATCGTGATACAAATTAACTCCCACCCAAATTCAGGAGATCACAATACCTTTAAATTCAATGGCGAATCCCGACAAGCCCACGGAAGCATCACTTCGAAACGCCAGGAAGAGACTGTTTCCACTGCTCTCTATTCGTTCTGGGGCTTGAGAGCCCTGGTAACTCCCAATGAGGGGGCTGTTGGAATCTTCCCCTTCATAAATGTGGAGGAAGTCATAGCTGGGCTCCATGTTGAAACTAAAGAAAACAACAGTCATTATGCCACACGGCTAATACAGATTTACCTTATCTACCAGAGTGGTAAGCTTTGAGCGGACAAAGTCATTTTATTTGCTTTTGTATGATTTTTTAATTAGGGCGATCAAAAGCTAAATGTAATAAGAATCGGAATGTTATTAATAATATAGCAATAAACATAAAATATATCAATTGTGGTAAACAGCATTTTGCCTAATTACTATCATGTTCAATACAATATTATTTTGACCATAGCCAAAAGGGAGTAAGTCAAAATAGCAAAGATATGCTATACTTTCCCTATACCCATTAATGTGCAAATGAGAGACACATTTCCACTGACCTTTTATCTTTATCTGAATATTTTTAGTTTTGAAAATATGTACCCTTGGAATTACTGACTATTCTTAAAGGTTTTTCTTTTTTTTTTTATTGTATGTTATTTTTACTTAAAAAATGCAGTTGTCCCAGCCTGGCAACATAATGAGATCCTATATGTACAAAAATACAAAAATTAGTAGAGTGTGGTGGTGCACACTTTTAGTCCCAGCTACTCTGGAAGCTGACACTAGATCACTTGAGGTCAGGAGTCTGAAGCTGCAGTGAGTTGTGACCACACCACTGTATCCATGCACTCCAGCCTGAATGACAGAATGAGACTCTGTCTAAAAAAAAATAAAAGAAAAGAAATAAAATAAAAATGCCTCCACTTGCTTGGATAAATCAGCCAATATTAATGGTCCCTACACCTTTCTTACATAATGTTTCACCATCACTGAATATGCCAGTTTTTTTTTCGCTCTCTCCCCTCCCTTTCTTTCTCTTTCTCTCACTTTCATAATTTTTCTCTGTCTGTTTCTCTCCCTTCTAATATTAACATAGAGTTAGTCCTCAAAGAGTGTAATAAGTTAAACCCAAACCTCTCAAGGGCTGGGCTGCATTTGCCATTAGTGATGTGTAGGCTGTGAGCTTTAAAAGTATACATATTCTAAGGGAAAGGCTGAACTTGGTTAAGATATCTAAGATCTTGATGTGACCAGAATAAATTGATAAGGTAGGAGTATTAAAACCACCCATTGCAGCTGCCCCTTCCCTCTTCCTCTCTTCTGTATAGCGGGTTTTTGTGTGTGTCTTTAACAAGTACTTAATTCATGAAGCTCCCACTCCCTTTCCTTTCCATCTGCAGAAATGTGGGGCAACTGAGACAGAGAAGGTCACCGTTTGTCTCTTTTTGTAATCACTAAAATGTTGTAAGTGGCTCCTCTTGATCTTCAGATACAGATGATAAAACAGGAACAGAAGGTCTCTCCTGGAGTGGTCCACTGCACTATAAGGGGACCTCAGGACGTGGGACCACCATCATCAATGCCACACCCAGGCTGCATCACCTCATCCTGTTTCGGGTCAAGGATACCCTCACTCCACATCCTGAATATATTTATTAAAGGAAGTTTAGGACGGTTTCTTAGTCTGTTTATCTGACAAGTTCACTGACATCAGGAATAAAGAAGGAATAAAAGGTTGGCGTTACTAGGCATAGGGACTAGCAGGAATGGTGTGGGATAAGTAGAATTTTACTGGAATACTAATTGTATTTAGAGTGTTTGCAAGGATGTTCTTAAAATCTGGTCATGCCATATCCCCAATATTTGGCTTAGTTATCATTATTGGTAATTTATTGAACACTGCAAATACTATCATACACAGAAAAAAAAAAAACAAAACACTATACATCTTATCTGTTCTCACTTTTTGCCTGTACGGAAATTCATGTATAGAAGTCTGGAGTGAAATTTACAATTAATTATGGTTTCTTTTGTGAACTCCTGTCTTTTTCTACCTATGCCAGCTGCACATATTTCTAATCTCTAATAGTGTGCCAAAACCTGAATCAATTTTTAAACCAAATTTGAGCCCAAATGTGTGAGCCCCATGGTCCAGAGGGACTTGTGATGAAACATCTCTCCCTAAAGACCCATGGCCCGGAATGAGCCGGGGAGCGCATATGTCCTTAAGGTTCTATAATTCTTTGCCATTATCACTAGTAATGCCAGACTCCTACCCTCCCACAAAAAGCACACTTGAATTTGCCATCGTCTTTACACTGCATCTTGGCCAGCCCTCATCAGCGCCAGCCTCCTGTTTGGGAAGCTGGACATCCTCCTCCCCAAACAGGATTCTGGCCTCTCCCTCCTCACCATTTCCCAGGAAAATGTCCACTTGAGCACATGCAAACTCCAGATCAGAGAAGAAGTCATTGGTTTTCACTGATTTCTGAAGTTTCTGAGACAGTGGGTGGGTTAATGAGTCATACAATCTATAGGTTGGGAGAGGCTTAGAGATTACGTTTCAGACTTTCAGAGGAGTGTATAAAATGCAGTGAAAAAAAATCCTCACAAAAAACTGCCTTAAATATGCATATCATCAAATGAGTTGCACTTTATAGGAGGGAGGAAGTCCTACTAACAAGGTTCTATGTTCATTTCCAATACTTTTTTATGTTTTTCTTTCTTTTTTTTTTTTGGATAGGGTCTTGCTCTGTTGCCCGGGCTTGACACTATCATAACTCATTGCAGCATCCATCTCTTGGGCTCCAGCAGTCCTCCTGCCTCAGCCTCTCCAGTAGCTAGAACCATGGGAATACAAGCACATCTCGTCAATTTTTAAAAAAATTTCTGTAGTGACAAAGTCTTGCTATGTTGCCCAGGCTGGTCTCAAACTTCTGAACTCAAGTGCTCCCCATCTTGGTCTCCCAAAGTGCTGAAATTACAGGCATGGGCCACCATACCAGGCCCCAATTATTAATCCACTTACAATATCTTGAAGCCAGAGGTGCCTCCTAATTTTAAGGGAGACACTACTAAAATTTAACCTTAACAAAACCCGAAAAGATATCCAAGAAGTATAGCCAGTGAGTGTTCACTGGTTTTCTGTAATAGCTGAGTAACATTTGGTAAATTTGTGGCAGTTTAGTAAATTCAAGAAAAGATGACTATCAACCTACTTAAGATTAAGAATTAGAGATAACATCAAATTCTACTGACTCAGATCTTATCAGGAGGAGCAAGTGAGGGAACCTGATCACATTCAGGCCTTGAATATTGACATAAAGATCTCTAGAAAGAAAAACTAGTTCCACCGGCAGATTAAAAGGTATAATCCCAGACACTTGCCCTGGTTAGCTAAAAGATCAGTAAGAATGTCTACAGAACGACTCACCTTCAAAAACTTCACATTCCTTTAGTTCAAAAATCAAAGTCTAAAGTTGGAAAAGATCTTTGGATTCAATAAAATGTAATTATCAAATACCATATACTAATAATATAATTATTTAAAGAGTTTATTTTCAGAAAATGACCATAGTATTTGAACTTCCATCATCTAGTCTAGCAAGAACAAACTAGCATATTTTTAGGACTGATATCTAATAACTCAGACTTTACAGCAACCACATTTGGGGAAACTTTCATTTTCAAGGCTCTAGTAAGTCTTAATTATTGTAATGATATTAGCAGTGCTACCCTTGGGAACGTCAGGATGTGCTGTGGAAATGAATTTGCTCTCACGCATTTAGAGCGATAGGAGACATTGATGAGAAATTACACCAAGTGTCTCCATACCATATTTTTATTACTTTTACTGAACATTCTATAAGTTAAGCCTTTTCATGTGGAACACACTGTGTACAAGATAAATAATATTTAAAAATAATTCACATGCATCTTAACATAAGCAGAATGCTCCAAAGCGAAATCATGTATTTCTATTCATGTCATTTCAAGCTTGGTGTAGTCTCCATTAGACACAAAATCTAGAGCTTACCTAGATATAACACTGGAGACTCTACGAAGTCATAAAATAAGTAATTTTTAGTTACGTCATTAAAAATCCTACTAAAAAGAGGAGTTCTGCAAGAGACGGTACCTTTTGAATATCAATGCAATGACAAAGTCGGGGTTCACTTTTACTCTCCAGTCACACTCTTTCCCGGGAGGGTACGGCTGTGGGTAGTTGGGTGATAAAATAACACCTGCTGGGCCAGTCAGATTCCCTCCACAAGCAGCTGTCACAGAACAAAAGTTACAGAGAAAAAGTTAGGAGAGAGAAGAATGCCTGGCAGTCAGTGTGGAATGAGACACCACAGAATTCTCTAAGAAAAGAGCTCATTCATATGCACTTTTCCACATCAAAGAGACTGTGTGTTGGTTATCAACCATCCATATAAAATTGTAAGACCCAGTAAATCTGTACATTTTTCATGTAATTGTTAAGGAATTTTACATAATATTTCACCCCATTTTCAAAAAGAATTTTCAAACTTCTGGCAAATAAAATTTCTTTCCTGTAATTTAAAATGTTCCCAATTAAATCAAAGATGACTTAACCCCCCACACCTGCCAACATACGCACAAACAGAAAAACACTTGAACAAAAAAAAAAATCCCATGAACATCATTTTATGGCCATTTAAATTTTTTTGCTATTTCTCATAGTTTATAAAATCATTCATATTTCTTCTTGAGTGCTTGCTTCATGTGGAACAGTGATCATCTAGCTTCTGTTCACTGTTTCATCCCTAATGTCTAGATGGCTTCTGGATCAGAGTAAGTACTCAGGAAATAGTTAATGGATAAATGAATACAAGACATTTCACATTCTCCCAGTCCTCTGGTGTGTGGAAGGCTTGAATTAATTTTCTCACATTTGAAAGTGGCAAAACAAACCCCAAAAGTTTAAGTGACCATTGAGGATACGTCTCAGTGAGGAGCTAAGTTGGAACATTACTGTCTGAAAATATTATTTGATCACCATGCTTGGTATATTATTAGAAAGAGCCACTTTATATGATAATAAATTTAGTTTGTGTTTGCAGTCATCAATTTTGAATTAAATGTGTTTACATTTATATTAGCAAGGCAGTAATTATGTAGCTCAATGTGGTTAATAGGCAAGCCAATTTTTGCTCTTGAATCAGAAAGTATTTAGGATTGTTTTATTTGTGAAATAAGGTTTCTCCTAAATCTCTCATCCCAGGGAAGGTGTGAAAACACTGCAGAATTTATAAGTATACACATTTTAGATACAAGCAAGAGTATGCTGGGTTTAAAAGTTATTTATATCAAATACTGTGGTTTGTCACCAAATTGTTTTAAAGCATGACTACAATGAAATCACAGTATTCCTACTAAGTTATATGTCTTACTTTATTCCCATTATTGGTCATATATGCATTAAAAAATAAGTAGAAAAAAGTCTTAATTGGTGGTTGTTCCCCCTATACAAAAAGAGACTTTGTTTTGTAAATAAGATGAAGGTGCATGCTTCATAATTTTCAATAATGAGTGTGTCTTTAACATTTCTAAAACCTTTTTATAAGAAATACAACTAACTCCAGTAGTTTTTCTTATAATCTCACAGTCTAACTGAATGCAAACTCTGAATACTATCACACAAAATATTTATAATAAATTCTACAGATATAGGCTCAAGACTAATATAATTTTTACACAAATAGATTAAAACCTGATTTTCCCCAGTATGACTTTTTTTCTACTTTTTTTTTCATTTTTTTAAATTGCATTTTAAGTTTTGGGGTACATGTGAAGAACATGCAAGATTGTTGCATAGGTACACACATGGCAGTGTGATTTGCTGCCTTCCTCCCCATCACTTATATCTGGCATTTCTCCCCCATGCTATCTCTACCCAACTCCCCCCGCCCCCCGCTGTCCCCTCCCCCGAGTTCGTGTCCTATGTAGGGACATGGATGAACCTGGAAACCATCATTCTCAGCAAACTGACACAAGAACAGAAAATCAAACACCGCATGTTCTCACTCACAGGCAGGTGTTGAACAACGAGAACACATGGAGACAGGGAGGGGTGCCTTCTTTTTTTAATGAACTGTACAGAAGCAATTGTCCCATCAGCTCTCACAAGGCAGTGCCCCCTGAGAATCATGCCGTGGCTGCTGACAGCATCAAGCAGCGCAGGCGAGGACCCATTAGGGAGTGGGAGCTGATGCAGAGAAGATGGTACCTGAAGGTCTAGAAGATTCTACTCCACACAGGTTTTGAAAGATGAAAAATGACAGATTCAGGGTACTGGCTACAGGGTGCTACCAGTAGGAGCAGTTCAGGGATATGATTCAAATACTGATTTAAAAGAAACAAAGGGGAAACCCTGTCTCACTCACACAGATCCCAGGGGGCACTTTCAAATGAGGTGATTTAAAAGCTGAAAGTGGAATTAAGGAGAGTTGTCTGGCCTTGTTGGTTCTCTCTTTGGCCTGGTATTCTTCATTTTGGTTTGCTTAGGTTTTAATTAGCTTGCGAAATATTTTGGAAAGGATTGGAATAGTAGAAAATACAACTCAGAGATGCTAGGAAATTCTCCAGAAGGAAGAGATACAGAGATAAAATCCACCTATTCTTTTCAATCCACCAACCCCTTATTCAAAATCTTTAGCCACCATGCTAAATAGCATACATACATATATACATACATATATACAAAGCAGCTCCTTCACCATCAGGGTTTGAAGCTGCAATCCTTTACGAAACCCATCTACATTTACCTCTGAACGTTCACACCATTGGGTGAGATAAATATTTTCTAATTAGGCACCTGTATGTCGGGACAGACTGTTGTTCCTAAAGGAATTTCTGCAAACCTAGGATACATTTTGGCTTTTCAGAGTGTTTTGCCATTTGGACTCAGGGAAAAGCAATTGCAGGCTATATAAGAAAATGGAGACTTTTCAGGGACACTTTAGTGGGAATAAGAAAGTGTAGGACAGACGTGGTAGCTCAACCTTGTAATCCCAGCATTTTGAGAGGCCCAGGTGGGTGGAATATCTCAGGGCAGGATTTCCAGACCAGCCTGACTAACATGGCAAAACCCCATCTCTACTAAAAGTACAAAAAAGAGTCAGGTGTGGTGGTGACTGCCTATAATCCCAGCTACTCAGGAGGCTGAGGCAGGAGAATCATTTGAACCCAGGAGGTGGAGGATTCAGTGAGCTGAGATCATGCCACTGCACTCCAGCGACTCCATCTCAAAAAACAAAAACAAAGATGTTTTAAAAGTCCTAGGAATAGGTAAGTTTGCAGAAATATGTCATTTGTCAATAATTGTGATGTATTTTGCAACATGGGTGCTCACTGCAGCTACTTTCAGAATAGGGAAAATGTTAAAACAACTTAATTATATAATAATAAGGGTCTAAAGAAATCAATATTGGTAGATTCAAACAAACAGATACTAGAGAGTGGCGTTGGTGGTGTAGTTGTGAGCAAAGCCACTTTCTAAATAGATACAATTTAGTCATTAAAAACCAATAGAAAATACACAGTAGCACAAAAGATACACACTATGTACTGCTAAGTAAACAGCTCAATTTACAAAATAGTCTTGCAGGATGTTGTCATTTTAAAACTTTTTTTTTTTTTTTTTTTTTTGAGACAGAGTCTCTCTCTGTCACCCAGGCTGCAGTGCAACAGTGCAGTCTCAGCTCATTGCAACTTCTGCTTCCCAGGTTCAAGTGATTCTCGTGCCTCAGCCTCCTGAGTAGCTGGGATTATAGGCGAATGCCACCATGTCCACCTAATTTTTATATTTTTAGTAGAGATGAGGTTTTACCAGACTGGTCTTGAACTCCTGACCTCAAGTGATCTGCCTGCCTTGGCCTCCTAAAGTGTTGGGATTACAGGCGTGAGCCACCACATTCAGCCTAAAACATTTTAAAATAGATTCTATATACAAAATTATGAAATTATTTATAAATATTTATATTAATTCTAATTGTTGGCAGGTAAAATGATGAACACTTTTTTCTCCTCTTTTTGATTTAATATAGTTTATAAAATATCTTCAATAAAATATGAAAAAGGTAATATGAAAAAAGGTAAAAAAAATTAAAAAGTGTTTTGAATCTTTGAAACAGAATTTACATGAGTGCTAATTATGCTTAAATGATGCCTTAATGGGCAGGCTTCTTACAGAGGACAAAAACCTCATTCCTGGAAAACAGAAAATTACAATATAATAAAAATATAATGTTAATTTATTTCCAATTATACGTTTTTCATTTTTCTGTTACATAATACTTGGGCATGTAGGTGGATCTCCTTGTCAAAATACTTGATTATTCAATTGCCCGGAAGTGATTTTAGCTTGTCCTTGAAGCTGACATTCAAGGCAGAGACAGTGTTATTTATTTATCTTTTGGGGAGTACTGGATTACCTATTTGCTGGTTAAAATAAAATACCTAAGAGATGATCCAACAAAAGATCAATTTGTTTACAGAATAATTAGGAGATGGCCAAATTATATAATTACACGTATAGATCAATATAAAGTAATAAATTACTTTTAAGAGATTAACTCTTTTTTTAACGTATTCCTCCATGAGCCTAAAAACATGCAAAATGGAAGAAAAAAAATCCCTTTCTCAATGTAAAAATAGGCCATTGGTTTAGAATGATTGCCACATTTATAGGCAATCACTCTACTTTAAAAAAGAAACATGCTGAAATCTTGCAAGTCTCCTGATGACTCAGCTTGAATAAAATGCGTGACTATGCTCGCAGACATTATGAAAAGTAAGTGCAGTATAAAACATTAAACAAACATGGCCCACTCCCGACAAGGCTGAGAATGCTAACAAGCACTGCCATCAAACATCATCTATCTCCAGAAAACTGTGATAAGTAGTTTGTCATAAGCAAGAGCTCTGTAGCATAGCTCCCCAGGACCACTGAGAATTTTACCACCGCTGTGTACATGACAATAAAAATCATTTCAAACCCAAAATCCTCCCATGGTCATCCTATGCAACATGGCCTGTCCATTTCATGATCACTTTCTCTCTTCACACATCAATTAAATTTTACATTTTTCAGACAGATTATAAAAAAAGTACTAATTAAACTGTGATCGTTCCTTAAAATAATAAAGTTCAGTAGAGTTTCCTTTTAAAATTAAGATGATATACTCTAAGTAGGAATTTTATGGTAAAATATTTTATTGAATAAAGAGATAATCTACCTGTAATTACTATTTTACATAAAATATATATTAGCATAAAAATTTGTAATAAATTGTCTCAGGTGGCTATTCAAACCAAAAGCTGCAAAATCATTTGTTATCCTTTTAATAAGTTCAAACTATAAAATGTTAATAAATTGTAGAAACAAACCTTTTATCTTCATTTTAATACAAGCAGTATAATTTCTAGTTTTCAGAATTCTATTTAAAATATACTAATATTATAAGGGGAAAAACATCTAAAAAGAGAAAGTACTTTTTGTGACTAGGTTTTGCTAAATGGCATGTTTCTATATTAAAAATCAGAATAGCAATGGTAGGGTTATAAATTTTCAGCCACCTAGAATTTTAAATTGCAGTAATTTGATTGACCCATGTTTATATAACATTTGTTAAGGGTAGGAAATGTATGGTAAATGTCAATTACTGTACATTAAGGGGATGACTTCCTTTATTCCACCTAATAAAATAATCTTTAAAGCTTTACAATAAAATTTCAGCAGTGTCAGAGAGACAGAGAACATGAAAGAAACTGTTGAGAAATATTTCTGAAGAAAACACATCTACAGAGTAATTTTAACGACAACATGCATTCATCCCTGAATATAAAATTTCTAAGTTCTGTTGCCTGATACCTATGCAAGTAGGAGGATCTGGTTGCCAAAAGAACCGGTTGTTCAGCTGCACACAGGTGATTTTGGCTTGTCCTTGGAGTTGATATCCAGGGTCACACTGGAATGTGACAGTGTCTCCCGCCTCTCTGCTGTCTCCATAGCGGGTGCCATTCTGAGGCATACCTGGATCATTGCAGGTGGCTGCAATTGACGCTGCAAACAAAAGAGAAGGCCAGGTCACAGGATGGAAAACATGGTTTCCACACTCCTGTAGGTGTTGTTGTTCTTGTGGGTTGAAGCACTCTTCCTTGGCATAATAAGTCATTTGTCTACCCATGAACATATGGAAACAGTTTCTTTTCCTAGGAATACACTTAATAACATACATCTTCACTGTGCTTATCCTTGAGTAAATTCTAGAAACCAATGATGAAACATATCAAGGGTTTTTAAAAAATTACATTATCCTTAGAATAAATACATATATACAGACTGATTTTCTCTTTAGCAATATTTTAATGAAACTCCACACTGCAAGTTACATAAATTAGTTGAAGTACACTAATCTCAAGGAAAACGAAATAGGAAGAATTCCTTTAAGGTCTGTGCCTTCAAAGGTGATCCACTGACCTTTGTTGAGATGCCAAGGATAGAAGGCCAGAGGAGATGACCAGTGAGTTTACCCAGGATCCCACAGGTCCCATCGGTGCCATTGCCTTGGCAAAATTATTAAGAATCCCTATTCATTCATCCAAAGAATTCCAAGTTGAACAATATATTATATGGCCACCCTAATATTACCAAAAGTTCTGAAAATAATATCCTGCCTTTTTGTGTATATATAAAGAACCTCAAATCTGTTGAGTAGAGGACAGAATCTTCAAAGCAGGCTGGTGAGTGTGCTTTCAGGGGACAATGGAGCTTTGTTATGTCAGTCTCTGGCAATCTGTGTAAAGTGCATTGCAAACAATGAGCCTAAAATCACATCCCATAGGCAGCCATCAACTCTGCCTGCACACAATCACCAAAGGCTCCCTTGAGCCCAGAGCTTTAACAGAGTTCCCACCATCACACTGAAATACAGCGGCCTCAAGAAATAGGAGGTGTTTTCTTCAGTGTCTATAATAGTTGTGTATTATGAGTTGTACTAAAATTAGAAAGATACTCCTGAAAAATCCAAAGCTTAATTTTTTTCATTTTTACTTTCAATTAGAATAATGAGTTCTCTTTACCACTCCACTGCATAAGAGATGATGACTAAAAGCTGACTTTTTTCCTGCGAAGTCAGTGTTTTCAACACCATGTTTCATGAAAGACCAAAAAAGAGATCAGTGTATTATTCTATATACACACCATCACATTGTCCATTTTAATATTTGAAGACTTAAAGTAATGACTAGGCTTTGCTTTTTGTTTTGTAAATTCTGAAGCATTGTTGTATGTGTGTGTGTGTGCATATACATATGTCTACAGATAAATGAAATAAAATCAATTTAAATAAAAAGTTAGAAGATATAAAAAAGGATAAGACCTGCTCTGTGCTATTCAGGCATTTTTAACCTAATAGGAAAGGCAATGAACAAATAATTCAGGACAAGAGAAAATGTTAAACTACGCTGATTAAAAGACCAAAGCTCGACCCAACAGTGTCATGTGATACAGACACCAAGGATCCTATGGTTGGTCAGACATAATTCAAATCCCATCAGGACTTACTTAGTACCTAATTAGTACTTAATGATCACTTAAACACAGTTATCTAAAGCTAACAAATCAGTAAAAATCAGACTAGTATCTAAGTTATTAGGTCTGCTGTAAAGATGAAAACTTGCTAACTTGTCTTTGTCCTTACTATTCTCTAAGCTAACTGAGCACAGAAGCTGTTTTCACCATTCACTATTTCTCTCAAATTGATTTTTGTTGCATTGAAATATATACAAGTGAGTATCTTGTATAGCATAATGATATAACATAATGAGAACAATACCAACTCTAAGAAATAGAATATTTACCAATGTATCAATATTATCAACACATAGAAATATATACACTTCCACATGTCACCTTTTTCCTCCACTTCAGGGGAAATAACTTTATATTGCTGAATTTTATATTTATCATTCCCTTGGTTTTGTTGATAATTACCATAAATGTACGCATTCCAGTTTTAGCCACATATATTGGTTTCCTAAAATTGAACGCTTAACTGGAATTATATTCCAAGTTCTGTGACTTACTTTCTCTCTCCCTTTCTCTCTCTCTCTCTCTATTCTTTTTTTTGCTTGTATTATGTTTTTGGGAGTCCTCTATGTCTAGGCTTGATGCTCTAGTCTACTCATTTTCATTGCTGTATAGTTTTCCATTGCATGAATGTACCATGATTTTTCCATTCTCCTCTTGATGGGTCTTTGGGTCATTTTTCTTTTTGCCCTTATATAAAATGCTGCGATGAAAATTCTTGTACATGCTGCTGGTACACATTTGCTCTTTCAAATGACTTGGGCTCCTAAGCTTTACATTTTCACTTCCATACAGCATCCAATTAGATTGTTCTTTAAATGCAATCTCAGAATTTGTCTTTTAATTGAACAGTTTAGTCTCCTTATATTCCCTGAAATTTCCGCTCTCTTTGGAGTTCTCTGGACCATCTTAGCTTGCGCTTTCTATATGTATGCCCATTTTCCCTACCTTTTTGCTTGCTTTTGTCCTAGTCGGTTTTTATTTTCTCATAGTTTCATTTTAGATTTTCTAGAAATTTTAGCATGTACTTAGTTGTAATAGTCTTACCTTCTCTAATATTTATTATTCTCTCCTGAATTACATGCATTGCTGTTCAGTATTTTATTTTTAAAAAACCTTAAATTAGACATTGTTATTATTCGTTTTTATAAATCTTATACTATTATTCTTTTACATAGGTGATTGATGATTATTAAATCTTCATACATAGTTACCAATTTGTTTGCTTATCATTTTTTCTTTTCATTTTTTTGATCTGAGAGCTTTCATTGTGGTCTTATTTTTCTACTTCATAAATACTACGGTTTGACTGTCAAAAACTTATGTTGAAATGTAATCGCCAATATGGTCATATTGACAGGTGAGACCTTTAAGAGGTGATTGTATTAATCATTTGTAAATTAATGGATTAATGAGCTATCACAGGAGGGAAACTGGTGGTGTTATAATAAGAAGGGTGACCTGAGCTGGGATGCTCAGCCCCTCACCAGGCAACGCCTGCACACCTCGGACTCCAAAACCCCACCAGCAAGAGGGCCCTCACGAGATGTGGTCCCTCGACCTTGGACTTCTCAGCCTACATATTTGTGAGAAGTATATTTATTTTCTTTATAAACTACCCAATTTCAGATATTCTGTTACAGGCAGCAGAAAACAGACTAATACACTAAAGTCGGATTTTTGTTTTGTTTTGTTTGTTTTTTGCAAATGATGTTTAGTAAGGACATATGATGGCTTGGATTATTTTCACATTTCCTCGGCTGTTCATACAGTATTTGGTTTCCTATTCATAATTTTATTCTCTGTTTTTTGTTTTTTACATTCTTACAGTCTGAATTTGATAAGAATTCAAATTCCTCATGTAAACTAAATTGTTTGCAAGTTTTCACATCTGCACTTCTGTTCTGGAAATCTTTTTTTCTTTTTTTTTGGAAACAGTCTTCCTCTGTCAACAGGTCCCAGGCTGGAGTGCAGTGTCACGATCTCGGCTCACTGCAACCTCCACCTTCCAGGTTTGAGCAATTCTCCTGCCTCAGCCTCCCGTGTAGCTGGGACTACAGGCGCCTGCCACCACACCTGGCTAATTTTTGTGTTTTTACTAGAGACAGTGTTTCATCATGTTGGGCAGGATGGTCTTGATCTCTTGACCTCGTGATTCACCCACCTCGGCTTCCCAAAGTGCTGGGATTACAGGCGTGAGCCACCATGCCCAGCTGTTCTGGAAACTTTACCCTGGTAATTCTGTGCATTCTGCTTTGAAGGCACACCCATTCAGAGGAGATTAATCATTAGATTATATGATGTGCCTGGAACAACAGAAAATGTCCTCTTTTCAAAAACAAATTATCACCTTGAGGCATTCTAGACCCCAGAGATGGTAGAAATTCACCTACAGACTAGTGTGAAACCCCCTGGCGGTGATGTCGACATTGATGTCTATCTATTCTCCCAACACTGCAAGTACAACACCCTTTGGTGTTCTGGCTATACATGAGGGTCTCCTGTTATATTTTCAACATTAGAAAGACCTTAAATTTGTTTTCTATTCCCTGAGCCAAGGGACTCTCAGAGTGGAAGCTACACATCACAGGGATCAGCAGAGATGATCAGGGCAGGGCTGGCTTCCAAGCTTCACAATCTCTCTGCATTTCTGCATTTCACGTCATCTTGGGAAATCTGATAATTCCTTATTTTCTTGCAAGTTCAATGACACAATTTGAAAATCCAAAACCAATTTTATCCAGTACTTTTACTAGATTTCCAACATACAAATTTTCACAGTCCTTTCTGTAATACTGCAAACTGAAGCCCCTCAACCCAGTTATTTCTTAAACACTGACCATGATTTCCAACACGTCATTCTTCTCATCATTATCACGATTATGATCATTACTTATGTTTTGAGCTCGGGAATCTCACTTGAAAACAGGATTCCCAGTGGAGATCAACAAGAGAGTACCTAGTTTCAGAGTAGGATTTTCAATGGAAAGAGAGCAGGGCATACCAATCAGCGTAACCTAAAGGATGCTGCTGTACTCTCCCACTCCCCTCCCAACAGCTGCAACAACTGAAAGACAGTGAAATCCAAGCAGGTTACTCCAAGAGAAACCTGGGGAGCAGAGGGAGACAGGATAGACTTGAAGAGGCAACACTTACAGTTAGAAAGTCATGAAGGTCTACGCACTGATCACAACAGCAAAGACTTGGAAGAACCCAAAGGCCCATCAGTGACAGAATGGTAAAGACAATGTGGCATATATACATCACCGAATACTATGCAGCCATAAAAGAGGATGAGTTCATGTCCTTCATAGGGACATCGATGAGGCTGGAAAGCATCACTCTCAGCAAACTAACACAGGAACAGAAAAACCAAACACCACATGCTCTCACTAATAAGTGGAAGTTGAACAATGAGAACCCATGGACACAGAGAGGGGAACATCACACACCAGGGCCTGTCAGGGGGTGAAGGGGGTTTCTCTTTTAAAAGGAGGGATAGCATTAGCATTAGGAGAAATATCTAATGTAGATGACAGGTTGATAGGTGCAGCCAACTACCACGGCACACATATACCTATGTAACAGACCTGCATATTCTGCACATGGATCCCAGGACTTAAAGTATAATAATAATAATAATAATAATAATTTTTTTTAAAAAGCCATGAAGGTCTCACCCATAAGCAATTCATTTTTCCAACACAGAAAAGTAATCATAGAATCCAATCACTAGAATCACAAGGCAATTGGCCATGATCTTGATACCAAAGCGGTACCTTTCCTCATCCAGCATTTTACATGAACTCTGGAGTTTACTCTTTGAGTAACGTTTCTATAGAATCTATGATCAACCTATGATTAACTGTTGCTGAGATTTCTCTGGGTTTCAGAAAATAATCATAAGCAAATCCTACCGTACATGTACAATCTTGTTCACCAGATTCAATTTCCCATCTTCAAAGGAAAATACTACCTTTCCTCAAGTAAGTGGTCACATGTATAATTAAGTATTCATTTCCAAGTGATAATTTCTGTCACAGTTTATACAGTTAAAAAAATTAACAATAAGTGTATAGTATTAAAATAATTGTCATATAGTGATAGCCATAGTAAATACGGCAACATTTGTATAATAGAATGAATGTTATATAATAGTACAAGAATTTAAAAATAAGATTTTACGAGGTGAGCCAAGGACATCAGGGATGACAGTATAATTCTGAAAACCAAGAGTTTTTTTATTTCTCATTTCCGAATTTTTATTTAATATTTATTAAATGAAAAGATATATAATATCCACTACTACGAACGTTTTACACAAAGGTGCACAGGATTTGTACATGGATAAGAATTTCAACAGATATATCAGCCTTGCAAAAATAACTGCTCTGTTGAACACTCTTTTGGGAGTTAATAGGATCTGGTCAAGTAAGATCAGCAAATACTGTGCACTCGTTTCCTCTTAGAGATTCCCATTGCACATTAGGGATTAAAGGCTCAGAGCTGTACTACAGTAAAAAACTTTTAAAAATCATTGTTTAATTCAGCATATCCTAAATTGTAATCATACAGCACAGTTTTCCTAGAAAATCTCTTAAAATCCTTCCAAATAAAAGTCCGCAGAATATCAGTAGAAACACTGGCTTGAACTAGTCCTTTAATGGCATAACATCCTATTCATTTTTGAAAGTACTTTTTGTAGTTCTCAACCCAATTTTTATTTGGAATATCTATAAAAATAATAGAAATACAGCATGCAATTAAAAGTTCATGTTGTCTAATAAACAGAAACACTGCATCTATATAATCAGCTAAAGTTTATGCCAGTTATAGGAAAATGTAAGTTTTAAAAAAATAGTTATATATGCACTTAAAGCTAATGTATATACCTGCTTGTATGTTTTCAAATGTTATTTAAATTGCCATAAATCAACTACTAAGGCTTCCTTAAATTTAAATGAACCCCCAACCCTTACATTTTATATTTAGAATTAGGAAATAAAGATTAATAATTCCTAGCGTTAGCCAGATTGGACTAAAAAAGCCATAAGAAGGCTTGGGAAAGGAGAAAAGAAACAATTATAAGCAATGTAGTGCAAAATGCATCAGTTGGGTCTTTGAAATAAATTTCATTTTATTTTCCTCTAGTTATGAATGTTGGAAAGATGTTTTCTGGTAAAGGCAAGAAAGCCTATTCTAGACAAATACAAAAGCCCCCACCCAAGGACATTCCATTAGGGGCAGAAACTGCTTTTCCATCTCAGGCTCATCACAAAGTGATTGGCAGAGCACGCTACCATTACTCTTCTGTGGCTGTGTTCTTTTATGTTCCACATCATACACTTTCTTTATTTTTTCTTAAGTATCTTTTCTGCAAATTGGATTTTCTGGTGGCTCTAAAGATTTCTAGTTTATTGCCATAAAATATATATATATATATTCAGTAACATCAGCCTTATCCCTTGATGACTACAGAAAAAGGCAGTGCTGCTCCTGAGATGATGAGTGCCAGGTTTTTCAGTTTCCCGCAGGCGTTCCCTGGACAATCTTAAGGCACAGAGGCACTTTCCGCCGTCCCACTAGCCTCTAAGGGGACATCTCCGCTACCTTCCGGGCTGCATCCAGAACCATCCCAGTGAGCTTGCGCTGCGCCTCACAAAAAAGCAGCGGGTCTGACTCTGTTTCCAGCAGCAGGAATAACAGCGTGTGGCTACTGCACTGCTGAACGGATGCTGCAATGACCCCAATCTCTCTCCAACTAGATAAAGTCATTTTGATGGTGGGGATACTACGGGATATACACTTGTGTTATTATATATATGTATATATATGTGTGTGTGTGTATATAAACTTGTTATTTATATGATATATAATACATAATATGTATATACTTGTGCTCTTTATATATACTTGTCTTCTTTATATTTGTAAATATTATATATAATATGCAAATATATATTTATGTTATATAGTTGTAATATATAACTTTCCATATAAATATAAATATATAATATAAATATAAAATATAATAAATATAATTATTTATAAAACATATGGTGTATTTATATATTTATTTATAATTTATATATAATTTATTATCATTTACATATAATAATTACATTTATTTATTATAAATATTAATTAAATTTATGTCTATATGCAAAGCTGTGTTTTTTTCCTAATTTGCTAAAACAAAGTTGGGGCCACATTCTATTAAACGCATAAACTCCTACTTACATGTTTTTTAAACACAATGTAAAATTCTATTTGCTGACTGAGGTTTTAGTTCATAGAGGTACATTTGCTTAGTATACCTATATCATTTAAAACATCCCTGCATTACCTCAGTAGATAAAATGCTCCTCATATCTATAGAAAAATACACAAAGCCACACCAATATACAGACATAGTTGCATCTAATACTCAGATCACAACCTGCACATTACATAGAACCTCTGTTGTTCAACACAAGAAGAAAAGCTATAGGGTTTGAAATGAGGTTTGTAAAGTAGAATTGGCTACTTGCTAGGCAGAGATGCTATTGTGGGGCTGGTGAAACCTTTGTTATTCTTTCTTTTCCTTTTATTTGGAAGGGCGGGCGGTAGCCTGTGAAGCTCCTCCTTTCTGTGCACTGGAGTCAGGCTGATACAATTTAGGAATCAGGCAGTCACTCTGGAGGTCCTCTCACTTATGCAGACGAAGGGCGTGCCTTACCCCATTCCCCTGGGGAGGGACCCTCTTTTGTTTAACAGGGATCATCCCTTCTTAATGGCAAGGTGGAGTAAGGTTAGTTAGCACAAGCAGTCTTTTGAGGGAGAAGGGAATAGGGTCCCAGCTGGGGTGCACCAGATTTTATACTGGAAATACATCTGGGTCGCCTCTAATCTAGGTCATTGCAGACACCAGCTCTTCAAAGGGGAAATCATAGACACAGGTTGAATCGAGGCAGGATAGCCAGGGTTGAAACATTTTGGGGCGGCTTTGATTCAGTCCTGAATGTAGCTGAGGATCTGAGCCCTTTAGGACCCAGTAGGGTGAATGGAGGAGTGAATGCTATCCTAGAAACGAGGGTGGAGTGGGATGGATATAAAGTAGTACCAGGAAATTCAGTTTCCGCACACCCTCAAAGCATCAGAGTTACAGATGGGTGCCGGGCCCGTCTTCAGCGGGGATGTTACTTGGCAGCAAGCAGCGCAGATGTGGCAGGACCCGATTCTCAGCCCTATCCCCGCCCCAAGGGCACTGAGAAGTAAAACTGACTCCCTTTGGGAATGGGTAATCATGAAGCCTTATTTCTTGGCTATTTCCAAGGAAGGCTGGGATTCCTCAAAAGGGAGATTCTGAATTTGGTGCCTGAAAAGGGCAAGAAGGTGTTTTAGAAGGTCAGCTATTCAGGAAAGTGGACATATTAGCATTGTGAGTTTGTGAAGCAGAATATGAATTTCATTAATTAATTTCTGCATTAATGCATTAATTGAATCCGTATTTACTATTTTTCCCTCTCTGTAAATAGCACCCCTGACTTCCAAGTTGCTCAAATCAAAACCTTAGTGACTGTCCTCAAGTATTCCCTGTCCACAGCAAACTTTCACTCCAGGACACATTCTGTTGCTCTGAGAAGCACCTGCAATTCCTTCCCTTACAAGGATCCTAGTCACCAGGAGCAAGGGTGAGGGCATTTGCAAAACAAAAGTGAGAAGCTGAATTCTCCCTGTAGGAGATAAGGGACCAGACTTCTCCCCCCTCCCTTTCTTAGAGCATTTTCTTTAGAAAACCTACAAGTGGAAGTACTTTCTCTGTTCCTTTGAAATGTATGTGGATGTTTTAAAAAGCTAAATAAGCCTCCTGCCAGCTTTAAGACCTAGGAATGCCTTTCCTTAGGATCTGAGGCCATCTCTTTGAAATGCATCATTAAGGCAGGTAGCACCCCTGCCTATCCCTTCCAGGAAAGAAAGGGAACCTAACATCTTCAGCAGGCACCTGACTCCAAGTTGCAAAATTACCTTCTTTCATAAGGATGTACAAAGTGTATTTTTCCTTTATAAAACCACAGTTCCCACAGATGATCACCCCAATTTCTGGGTGGATCTAGGATGGACTATGTGTTGACGGAGGGTACTGTCAAGCCCTCTTGCTAAAGGACTAGTTACTGTTACCCTTGAGAAAAAGTCTGTAATGTGTTTTATCTGCTGGATAACGAGTGAAATTTCTTTGTTTCTATGCAATTTCTCAGCAGATTGCCTGTGACATGAATCACATTCTGGTTGAAAACTTACTCAACAATAACAGTGTTTTTAGTTTTTTTCTCTTTTACTTTTGTGGAGAGGTTTTTCTGGGTAGGGGGGAAGTTTAGGTTTTAACTATTTATTTTCCCCAACACACTTGCCAGAATTGCCTTCTTGTCTACCCCCAGTGCAATGCATTCTCTGCACCACATCTAGGACAATCTGCTAAGAATGCAAGTATGTTCCTGTCCCTTCTCTATTAAAATCCTTAAGTGAATTCCCTTCATTCTAGCTCCACAGCTGGATGTGGGTCTCCCATGGGATCAGAGTCCTGCCTGCCCCACACGCACTGTGCCTCACCCACATTCTTCCTTGGAAGAATGACCTCACTCCTCACACTGCGGCTTCTCACTGGCTACACCATTCCCTGAAATGCTGCTCCTTTTTCTGGTTTTTGCAAAACTTCTTATTGGGGTTGCCCTCAAATGCCAGCTTCTCCCCCCAAGAAGCCAGTTCCTCAGTCACACTCTCACATATTAGACTCTTCTAGCCTCTGTTCACCCACATTCTCTCTCTCTCTCACTTTTTTTTTTTTTTTTCTTTGAGATGGAGTCTCACTCTGTCGCCCAAGCTGGAGTGCAGTGGCATGATCTCGGATCACTGCAACCTCCACTTCCCGGTTTCAAGTAATCCTCTGCCTTAGCCTCCTAAGTAGCTGGGATTACAAGCACCCATCACCACACCCAACTAATTTTTCTAAATATATATATTTTTTAGTAGAGACAGGGTTTCACCATCTTGGCCAGGCTGGTCTTGAACTCCTGACCTCATGATCCACCCACCTCAGCCTCCCAAATCCAAACCCTCCTTAGGATAAGGATTATAGGCATGAACCACCGTGGTTGGTCTTTTATTTTCTTTTTTTCTTTTTTTTTTTTTTTGGTGACAGAGTCTTACTCTGTCGCCCAGGCTGGAGTGCAGTGACTTGATCCTGGCTCACTGCAACTTCTGCCTCCCGGATTCAAGTGATTCACCTGCCTTAGCCTCCGGGTAGCTCAGATTACAGGCATGTGCAGCCATGCCCAGCTAATTTTTGAATTTCTAGTAGAGACAGGGTTTTGCTATGTTGGCCAGGCTGGCCTTGAACTCCTGACCTCAGTGATCTGCCCGCCTCCCCCCTCCAAAAGTGCTGGGATTACAGGTGTGAGCCACTGCACCTGGCCTCTTTATTTTCTTAATCATCAATATGTACATGGATTTCTATTTCCCCTGACACACTGAGATCTCTGTCTTTCTTGATGCCATTTTTAGAGGTTGATTAAACATTTGTGGGATTAGAGTTCCTTTTTTTTCTGTAAAAAAAAGCATTTTAGAAAGACTTACAATTTCTCAGATGAAGTACTTCGACAAAATAAAAAAAAAAAAAAAGACAGACTTACAATTTTTTGTTTACAGAACTTTTGTAGGTGAATTATGTTATAAAGCAAGAGTTATTACCTTTATGAATGTGAGTGAACTATGTATTCATTTCCATATTGACGTAAGTGAAGATCTAAGGGCAGAAAGGACCTCAAAACAGCACAAATATGATGAGAAGCTGCCTGGGTGGGGTGTCCAGTGTGATGTCTCACATGCCCCTAAATGTCTGTGGGATGCAGGGTGGGAGCAGAAAGGGAGGCTCACACACTACGTGCCTTGATATGTAAAAGTCACAGAGCAAGCTAACAAACTGTTTCCTTCCTTTACAAATGTACATTCACAGGGATGTGGGTGGTAGCTGTGGTTTGTGGTCCTCAGACTCCCTGGAGGTCACGTCTGAAATTCGGCCACCTGAATGCAGACTTCTCCTGCCCCTGCCCCGCTCCCCCGCTGGCTGGATCCTGAAACTCTGGGAGTGAACGCACGACAATGTGAACCCCTCTGCTGACTCTTCCATGCTTCTTGCATCTCTGATGAACCAGTTCAGACACTAGCCAACCTCTCTGCCCTCAGGAGGAGAGGCCCAAGGAAAAGGCCCATCCAACCCCAAGAGGCAAGCTCAGGTCAATCTGGGCCAGGATTCCAGGGTTTTGAATATCCAGAGAATGGCCAAGGACATCCCCCTTCCCATGGGGGAGAAGATGAGCCAGAGAGGGCCTCTGAGCCTGGGTCAGCAGGCAAGGCCCCCGCCCTCAGTTCTAAAACAGAACTAACAGTGGAAAACATTTAAAACGCATCTCCCAATAGTTGAGATTAACATGTGCAGATGCGTAATGAAATCTGACACTAAAAAGAAAAACAAAAAACCCAACTTATGCATAGGTTCACTAAGAATCACGATGAAACCTCCAATCTACTGTACAAAATTAGGCAAGGTCAAAAATTTTCAAGGGGGCCCAGGATCTCTGTGGAATGCATGCATTTTCATATTTCCAGAAGGAAAGCATGTGCTCATGACTTAGGAATTCTCAACCCGATTCCAGCCACCTCCTGAAATCTGCAGGTCGCCAATTGTTTACTTCCTACATCAACATCATCAAACCACACACACAACCCTCAGGCATGAACAACACTGGCTGTGCATAGTGGCTCATGTCTGCAATTCCAGGGATTTGGGAGCTTCAAGCAGAAGGATGACTTGAGGCCAGGAGTTTGAAACTAGTCTGGGCAACACAGTGAGACGTAGGAATGTAACAAACAGAAATTAAAAAAGGAAGTATGAAAACAGGAGCAGATTTTCATTAAAAACTTTACTAATAGGAAGAATGGAATATTAACCTGTAATTAGGGGGATGACATGTTCAACCTTATCCAGGACGGCACTGGCTTGCACCTGCTGTCTCAGCACAATGATTAACAACACCCATATTTACTCTTAAAATATCCTAATTTGAGCCAGGCACAGTGGCTCATGCCTTTAATCTCAGCACTTTGAAAGGCCACGGTGGGCAGATCTCGACATCAGGAGATCGAGACCATTCTGGCTAAGATGGCGAAACCCCTTCTCTACTAAAAATATAAAAAGTTAGCTGGGTGTGTAGATTCCTGTAATGCCAGCTACATGGGAGGGTGAGGCAGGAGAAATGCTTGAACCTGGGGGGGTGGAGGTTGGGATGCAGTGACCTGAGACAGCATAACTGCACTCCAGCTTGGCGGCAGAGCAAGACTCCATCTCAAAAAAAAAAAAAAAAATCCCAATTTGAATAAAAATTACATAATCTTCCCATCTATGAAGTCCTTTAAAACTGGAGTTTAGGAAGAACAAGGGAAATGGCTAGAAGTATGAGACAGACAACAGCGAAATCCAGTGACATCATCAAAGAAACTCTGCCAGGTGGGCCTGCCATCAATTCCCTTACCCTTATTACTCATGGCAGCAATACTTGATTTTTTTCTTAAGATAATGTTGGTAAATTTATATTATTTACTGCCAAACAGCCTTGAGGAACACATTCTCTCCCATCTCTGGGCCTTTTGCAAACATGTCCATTGCTAGGGACAATTTTACCCTCTTTCCTTGTTTTCTTCGCTAAATCCTACGTATTCTACTAATGTTAGCTTAAATACCATATTTTCAAGATTGAGTTCCTTGACTCCCTCAACTCTAGGATAAATACTTTGTAGAGGCTCCCTGTTCTTTTGTAGCAGAGAAATTGTCCCCAGCCCTCCGCCTTGGTGTACTTTTACCTTCTTTGGATGGTGTCCTTGCTCAGCTCAGATGCTGTAACCATCCTGCACGCTGATAAACTGCACAGCAGCAGCAGCAGAGTGCACTGTGTACAGTGGATTCTCAAAAATTCTTTGTCGAATGAAGTGTTTAATGCACTTAGCCCAAGAACTGGCCCCTAACAGGTATTAAATAAATAGTAACTATTACAAGCTTTATCATAATGTAACCAAGGATATAAAGAGTAAAGATGAACTCTGTGTGTGTGTGTGTGTGTGTGTGTGTGTGTGTTGTGTGTGTGTTTCTTTTTCTTTTCTTTGTTTTTTTTTTTTGTTTTTTTTTTTTTTTTGAGACAGAGTCTCATACTGTCACCCAGGCTGGAGTGCAGTGGTTAGATGTCAGCTCACTGTAACCTCCATCTTCTGGGTTCACGTGACTCTCAAACCTCAGCCTCCTGAGTAGCTGGGGCTACAGGTACCCACCACCATGTGGTCCCAACTATTTTTTGTATTTTTAGTAGAGAGGGGCTTTCACCATGTTGGCCACGCTGGCCTTGAACTCCTGACCTCAGGTGATCCACCCACACTGGCCTTTCAAAGTGCTGGGATTACAGGTGTGAACCACTGCATCCAGCCTATGAGATTTAAGAGAAAAACAAGTAACTCAAATAATCAAGTCTCAAGAAAATAAGTTTACAATCATATAAATACACACACACACACACACACACACACACACACACACAGGATATATAAGGTAAACATGTAATTAAAACATTAATGTATTAACTTAAAACATGTAATGTAAACTTCGGTTGAAATACAAATAATAGACATTTACAATGAGCTTCAAGAAGCCGGAAGAGAATGTGGTGTTTATTTCCATTTTTTAAAAATCGAATCAATTTCCATATCTAGATTTCATTACAGAAAACTTTGTTTGCAATTTAACGATCTTTATTTTGTAAATCGCTAATGGCACTGTGTTTCTATGAAATGTTTAGAAATGGATCAAAAATGCTATTGCAGAGCCAACTAAATTATAGACATGGAATAAGTGTCAAGTACAAAATTACTATATTTTGCATGGCAGGTTAAAAACCAATGAAAAGTATGTCCAAAATGTAGGTTATTATAAAAGGCAGCATGTTACACAGCAGGCTGCACGTGACCAAGTACACATTTTTATAGAAAACCAAGACTAGGCTGGGCGCGGTGGCTCATGCCTATAATCTTGGCACTTTGAGAGGCCAAAGCAGACATATCACCTGATTTCGAGATCATCCTGGCCAACAAGGTGAAACCTTGTCTCAACTAAAAATACAAAAATTAGCTGGGCATGGTGCTGGCACCTGTAATCCCAGCTACGCAGGAGGCTGAGGCAAGAGAATCGCTTGAACCTGGGAGGCAGAGGTTGGAGTAAGGCTGAGATCGTGCCACTGCACTCCAGCCTGGGTAACAGAGTGAGTCTCGAAAGAAAGAAAAGAAGAAAGAAAAGAAAAGAAAGAGAGAGAGAGAAAGAAGAAAGAAAGAAAGGGAGAGAGAAGGAAGGAAGGAAGGAAGGAAGGGAAAGGAAAGGAAAGAAAGAAAGGAAGAAGAGAGAAAGAAAGAAAGAAAGAAGGAAAGAAAGAAAAGAAAGAGAAAAGAAAAGAAAGAGGGAGGGAGGGAAGGAAGGAAAGAAGGAAGGAAGGAAGGAAGGAAGGAAGGAAGGAAGGAAGGAAAGAAAAAGAAAACCACAACTGGTGGAGCAATGGCAACAGGCAGACACTGTGCCCCAATGCAGTATGATGCAGCCACCCTGAAATACGTTCATTGTCCCCTTCTCCTAACTGTTTAGTGCTGCTTCCAGATCTAGCTACCATATTTGTGGATAAAAGACACCTCCTTTAGGATTTATTGCATCCACTAAAAAAGCTATAATGTTGCCCCTTTTGCTTATGTCTGCTGAGAAATGAACCCACAACACTGGCTCTTTCTTGCTTTCGACCCTGAATCCCACCTCCAACGTGTGTGTCTTGCAAGAACAGCCACACTTTAAGAGCTCGGTCCAGCAGCCACCCATATCCCTGTCAACACCCAGAGAAGCTGCCTTAGATGGCTGCATGTTTAAATTTCTAACTCAGAAAAGGGACACCTTGTCTATGTTATTTAACCAAAGGCATCTTTTTTTGTAAGAACATTATGAGTCACAAGATTCTTATTTTAATTTTTTTCTTTCCAAGGTAGTTATGCTATGAGATTTTTCAACTCTTGGCCAAAAAAGTTCACAAATGCAAAAACAGAATGTTAACTAACAAAATGTCACATTATCTAAAACACAGTAAACTGATAAAAGATAATGAAATATTTGTAGGAGAATTTGCATTATTATTCATTCATTTATTCCTTCATTCAAAAATACTTCTGAGGGCCGGGCATGGTGGCTCATGCCTGTAATCCCAGCACTTTGGGAGGCCAAGGTGGGTGGACCACTTGAGGTCAGGAGTTTGAGACCAGCCTGGCCAACATGGTGAAACCCTGTCTCTATTGAAAATACAAAAATTTGCTGGGTATGGTAGTGCATGCCTGTAATACCAGCTACTCAGGAGGTTGAGGCAAGAGAATCACTTGAACCCGGGAGGCGGAGGTTGCAGCGAGCCAAGATGTCAACACTGAACTCCAGCCTGGACAACAAGAGCAAAACTTCGTCTCAAAAACAAACAAAAAAGCTTCTGAGTGTCTATTGTGTGTCAGATAATGTTCTAGGCACTTGAGACACATCAATCAACAAATCAGGTTCCTTGTGGAGCTTAGATTCTGATGCGAGGAGATAACAATACAAAATAAAACCAAGTAAAAAATGAAATCCATAGACAGTGACAGTGCCTTGGGAAAAAGAAGGCAGAGCAGTGTCCATGGCATTGAGAGTGTTGTGGGGTAGTTGGTGGTGATTTTAGGTAGGTTGGTCATGGAAGATTCCTTGAGATGACGACACCTATTGTGAGGTAGACATGGAATCAGCCATGTGGGTATCTGGGGCCAAGGCTACCGAGACGAAGAACTGAAATTGCTATCAAAGACTCTAAATGGTGGACCCAGTGCCTCACTGGAGAGGCATGGATACTCCTGGGGCTGGAGCTGAGAAGGGGGTGGGTGATGAGGCTTACAAGGGAGGTGTGAGGGCACTCGGTGGCCCAGGTAAGGGGAGAACAACAGGCAGCTGCAAGGAACTTGGGGTGACTCAGTGATCCAGAGGCCACTGCTGGGTTCTGAACATGTTACAAGGGCATGGAGCTTTTATTTTAAAGAATTAGTGTAGCTGCTATGTCCAGGACAGACCATGGAGGGACACTGGAGAGGCAGTGAGACCAGTTGGGAAGCTACTGCAGGGGCAAGGCTGGAGACTGGGGGAGACTCAGATGTGGAGGTGCTGCGGAGTGGAGAGACAGGGCCTCATGCTCATAGATGTTAAAGGTATGTCCAATAAGGTCTCTGGATGGACTGCATGTGGGATATGAAAGACAGGATATGAGAACAAACACAGTAAACAGACAACCTACAGAAAGGGAAGACATTTTTGCAACCTATACATCTGAAAAAGGTCTCATATCCAGCATCTATAAAGAACTTAAGACAAATTTACAAGATGAGAACAAATAACCCCATTAAAACATGGGTAAAGGACATGAGCAGACACTTTTTAAAAGAAGACATACATGTTGCCAACAATCATGTCAACAAAAGCTCAACATCACTGATCACTAGAGAAGTGCAAATTAAAACCAAAATGAGATGCCATCTCACACCACTCAGAATAGCTATTATTAAAAAGCCAAGATAAAAAAGATGCTGATGAGGTTGTGGAGAGAAAGGAATACTTATATACTGTTGGTGGAAGTGTAAATTAGTTCAACCAATATGAAAGACAGTGTGGTGATTCCTTAAAGACCTAGACAGAAATATCACTGGACCCAGCAATCCCATTACTGGGTATATGTCCAAACAAATCTAATCATCCTATTATAAAGACACATACATGCGTATGTTCATTGCAGCCCTATTCACCATGGCAAAGACATGGAATCTACCTAAATGCCCATCAATGATAGACTGAGAAAGAAAATGTGGCACATATACACCATGGAATACTATGCAGCCATAAAAAGAATGAGATCATGTCCATTGCAGGGACATGGATATAGCTGGAGGCCATTACTCTTAGCAAACTAATGCAGGAACAGAAGACCAAATACTGCATGTTTTCATTTATATCTGGGAGCTAAACGATGAGAACACACGGGCACACAGAGGAGAAGAGCAGACACTGGGGGCTCCTGGAGGGTGGAAAGTGAGAAGAGGGAGAGGGCCAGGAAAAATAACTAAGGGGTACTAGGCTTAATAGCTGGGTGATGAATCTAGGTCAGGCACAAAGGAACTCTGGAGCTCTAGGGAAGCCACGGGCACCTGCTACTAGTACACAAAGTAAGTATCTTAACTGCTGCTTTTATAACAAGACTAACTGTTATTCCACGTGCTAGTGACACATTTAGCTGAAAACATTCTTATTAGTATGGACTTAAATGCTAGGTATTAACAGACATCTAAATAATCTAAAAGGTATCTAAAAATAGTAATAATAACCTGATTACAGAATAGAAGAGGTGTGCATTTATGAGTTTCTTTGTAAACTCATGGATTTCTAGTTCACCTGTGAGCTCTGCAAAGCAGGAATCTTGACTTCATTTACTCAAACTTGCTTAGTTTTTGGCATGGAGGCTGGTATGTTTACAGACACTCAGTAATCCCGACGGCCTAAATGAATGAGCGAATGAATGAAAGAATCAACAGACACCATGTGTATCATTTTTCAGTATTCAAAAGAATTGGACTTTTCAGGTTGGGTGCAGTGGCTCATACCTGTAATCCCAGCACTATGGGAGGCCAAGGCAGGCAGGTGAATCAAGAGGTCAGGAGTTCAAGACCAGCCTGGACAAGATGTTGAAAGCCTGTCTCTACTAAAAATACAAAAACTAGCCGGGTACGGTGGCAGGTGTCCTACAATCCTAGATACTCAGGAGGCTGAGGCAGGAGAATCATTTGAATCTGTGGGGGCGGAGGTTGCAGTGAGCTGAGATTGCACCACTGCACTCCAGCCTGGGTGACACAGTGAGTCTCCATCTCAAAAAAAAAAAAAAGAATTGGACTTTTCAATTTGATACTAGGTTTTCTTTGTCTGTAAGAGGTAGGTTATTTTATTTAAAATGAGATTACAACTACATTACAATGATTAGTTAAGTTAAACATGATTCATCTTTTCTCACTTGATATTACAAATTCCTACTTGAGATTTTAATGGGTATAGAGGTGAAGTACTGGAGTTTCTACCCCATCCTGAAATTTACTAAACTGATGAGTCTAACACAAATATTACAGCACTCACTAACTGATTTTGCGCTTAAAGGTCTAAAACAGGAGTTGACAAACTATATATTGGCAGTCAAATCTGGCCCACCAGCTAGTTATTGTTGCTTGGAAGCTAAGAGTGGTTTTAAATTTTTAAATGGCTAAAACACACCAAAATAAGAATATTAGTTTATGACCCATGAAATTCAAATTTCAGTGTTCATAAATAATACCCTATTGGAACGCAGTCCTGACCACTTACACATGCGTTGTCTATGGCTGCCTGTGGGCTACACAGCCACAGAGCTGAGGAACTGCCTTGGAGACCACGGGGCCTGCAAAGACGGAAACAGCTACTCTCTGGCTCTTGGGGGACCAACGTTGCTCCTCCCCCATACAGAACAATAATTATGAATTTGTTTTTGCAACTGTATGGCATTTTTCTTTGCATTTATATGGCATTTTCCATACCTTGTTGTTCCCCATTAATTCTCATGTTTTTCAGTCAAGAAAACCGAAAAAGTGCTTTATTATTGGGGTCCCCACCCTGAATTGAACACTTTATGCATATGACTAGGTTATCAGTTTCTCAAAGTTGCTTTTCAGGATGAGATCCTAGTCCGGAGTAGAAACGTCTCCTCTGGAAGGCTCCCTGGGTTTGGATCTTGCAGGATCAACAGGAATCAGCAGGTGGAGGTTTGTGACATGTCCTCCTCCGTGCTTCAGTGGCTGAACAGGTTTCGAAAGCACCCAGAACAAGTACGCCCTCTGCCCCCATTGGGGTGCATCAACTCAGCCCAGACTCCAGCGGAGAGAAAGTGGCCGGATACAAGAAAGCTCCACCTAACTAAGCATAATCATTCCTCCTTTCATTTCTGAAAATGTCAGAGTGCTTCAGTAACTACAGGCAGAGTCCACCGAGAACAGAGGCTGAGGATGGCTCCAGCTCTTTGGAAAAGAAATGCTTTTGGCAAACTCTCTTTGTATTTTTCCAAAGTAATACATGGTTCTGGAGTATTACACAAAGCAAAACAGAAAATGAAAACCTCAACCTAACCATGGCTTTATTTATAGAAAGTAAAACTGTAAAACTTTACAAAAAATACAAAAAACAAAATCTTCCTGATTTAGGGCTAGGCAAGGAGTTATTCGACATGGCAGCAGAAGCTTAACCATAAAATCCGAAACTGGTAAATGAGACTTCATCAACACAGAAAAGCTTTTGCTCTAAAAAAGAGCCTGTAAAGAGGATAAGAAGACAAAGCTACAGACTGAGCGAAAATGCTGGAAAGTCACACATCTGACAACGGACTTGTGTCTTAAATATATAAGGAATGCTAAGGACTCAAATGTAAAGAAAAATAAAATCCCATCAGAAAATGGGCAAAGGCACGAAAACAGAAAAAACAACATTTCACTGTGGAGGAAAGACAGATGAGAAATAAAAAATATGAAGATGCTCAAAATTATTAGCCATCAGGCAAATAAATGCAGAGATATCACCACATATTTAGCAGCATAGCTAAAATTAAAATTTCTACTATATATATTTTCTAGATGATGTAAATAATATATAACATTTTATGTCATATATAAAGAAATATCAAATGTTGCTTAGGAGGCAGAAAAACAGAATCACGTATGCATTGCTGGTGAGAATACAATGGTACAGCCATTCTGGAAAATTATGTGGCAGTTAAAAGTGAAACATTCAATTTCACAATTGCATTCTTGGACATTTATCTCAGAAAAAACAGAAACTTACATTCCCATGATAAAAATAACAAATATGGGACAATGTGTACGGCTAGGGTGATGGGTGCACCAAAATCTCACAAATCACCACTGAAGAACTTACTCATGTAACCAAATACCACCTCTACCCCAATAATTTATGGAAAAATAATAAAATAATAATAATTAAAAGAAGAAAATCTGCACATGCATGCTCATCACAGCTCTACCTATAGGAGCCTCAAACTGGAAATCACCCAGGTGTCCTTCAGTGGTGAGTGATTAAACCAATGGCTGCCTCCAATCCCTGGAGCTTTTTGCAGGAATCTAAAGGGATACATCAGGGATGAACGCAACAAGCTGGTGCCATCGGCACCTACAGAAAGGTACTGAATGAAGAGGTCAATCTGATAGATGACATATTGCCTGATTCCTTCCACAGAACACTTGTGAAATGAGCAAGAGGCTAGAAGTAGAGGACAGATGAACGGCTGCCAGGGATGAAGAAGGGATGAAGGCTGAGGAGGATGGTGATCAAAGAGCAGCCGGTGGGATTGTCCTGCTGGCAGAAATGTTCTGCTTACTGACAGTGTCAACGTCAGTGCGTGGGCTGTGATGGTGAACTCTAGTTCTACAAAATGTCACTCCTGGGGGAACCTGCATAAAGCGTGCACAGGGTCTCTGTTTTATTTCTTACTACTCTAAGTGGATCTATGATTACCTCAAAGTAAAAAGAGTTCAATTCATAAAGTAAAAGTTATACCTGAGTTGCAGTATTCACTTGAATTATGGACAGTGAATGCAAACCATTTTATTTCTAAAATTATGTTCATATGAAAGTATATATACTCACATAGTTAATTCAAAATTCAAAAAAGTTAAAACGGTGCCAAGAAGTGCCACAGAAATCATGTATTTCTGAATGTACCTTCATGAGAGAAGATAATATGAATTTAATGATTGTGAAATTCCTGGCAAATATTGGTAAAGCTGAAGAGGACATCCATTTTCAGGATCCCCCATTGCTGGCGATAATGATCATTCTCTTGGAATAATAACAAATACTAAACCAAAGCGTCCTTTCCAGTTAACACAATTACTCTTTACCCAAGAGGCTCTACAAATGCTATTACATTGGGCCAGAAGAAAAAAAAGAATAAAATCAAAGGACAAGGATTCCCTAGACAGACATGTTAAAACCTCTAGAAATGTGAAAGATTGTAGTCTTTCAGTGGAAGCACAGGTATTAAAGCAGAAGTATAGAGAGAAATAATGACATTATTCAAGTAAACATGAAATACCTGGTGTGATCTGCCCCTCAAGAGTTCGTTGTAATGTTTCAAAGTGGAAAATGTGCTTTAATAAGCTTAGTGTTTAACAAGCACTTAATAGCTATGAAAATATGCCATAAAGTATACCTATCAAACAAGTCTAAATGATTTCTACAATCTATAGAAGTGTATGTAACAGAAATAAATTACTTTCATTTTGTGTAAGAGGGAATGTGAACTTCATTGCAAGTGAAAATTCAGTCAGAATTCCATGAAAAATATTTTGATAATTAAATAAAAATATGTAACATTCAAGAAGTATTATTGACATTACAGTTATTAAGCTAGGCAATAAATGTCCCCGGCCCACAGATTCTCATTTTTGAATTCAGATGTCACCTACTTTGTGTAATAATTGTCCTTATATGTTTTCTCTTGCTTTAGCAACTGTTATTAATTAATTAATTCATTCATTCAGAGAGAGTTTTGCTCTGTCGCCCAGGTTAGAGTGCAGTGGTATGATCTCAGTTCACTGCAAGCCCTGCCTCCTGGGTTTAAGCAATTCTCCAGCACCTGGGATTGCATGTGTGCACTGACACGCCAGGATAATTTTTGTGTTTTTAGATGAGATAGGGTTTCACCATGTTGGTCACGCTGGTCTCGAATTCCTGGCCTCAAGTGATCTGTCCACCTCGGCCTGCCAAAGTGTTGGAATAAGAGGTGTGAGCCACTGTGCCCAGTCTTGCTTCATCCACTTTTATAGTTGTATTCTAATTTCCCTATTTATATATTGATATCCTGGATCTTTGTTTATCTCAAATGAATTCAAAGAGCTTTATAACCAATTATTGGAAAGATAACATTACTGGTCTATAGCAAACGTTCATTTTTGGTCATAAGTTCAAGTCATCTTTTAAACCTCTTACAAATAAATGTTTTAATATTTTTAGTATAAAATTCTATTTTTGAGAGATTGATACCATATAGTTACCCAAATTAGAAAACGTAAAACGTAAAAATATGATAGGTTACTACTGTTCACAATAGTGTTTGAATCACTTATCCTAATTAAGTTCTTAAGATTGTATGTAAAGTCAACTAACTTTCTTTAATAAATAAATCACGACTTCTCTGACCCAAAAACACTAACAGTTTTGCTTTCATCATGTAAAGTTCAGACATCTGTGGGGAAAGCAAGTATGTTTCTTCTTTGATGTCTAAAAATAGTACGGTATTTAAAGTTCTTTTACAAACTCTAATAGTAACGCTAACATTTAAACTTTTAATGCAGCATAAAATTCTACTTTTTGCATCCTCATAAAAATAAAAGATCCTTCATTCATTTATTCAAAGAGACTTTAGTTTTTTTAATAATAAAAATGAAAACCAAATTTGAAACTTCCACCCTCATTTTCCAAAGATCCTTTTCTAAACATTTATTCACCTCAGTAATACGATTAAACTGATTCCCAGCTTTCTAGGCGGTATGAACAATAAAAAATCTGTATACCGACACAAGGCAGACTTGAGGTGAGGAAATAATTATTAGATTTCTTATGAAACATTCTCTGAAAATTCACCAGTAGTTCTTTATCAACAGTAAGTGCCTGATTTACAATTTCAGTGTGTTGTGGAAACCTCAGGTGGTGTAGTAATGTGAAGATCTGCTATCATAACATTAGCATGATAAAGTGAAATTTACTTGTATTCTATCTTCTCCTGTTTCTAAGTCAAAATTCCATTCTCTTGATGCCTTTTTGCCACAAAACTGTCAGGGGAATCTTACTTCTGTCAGTTTGAATTGAGTGGGGCGAACAGGAGGCCAAAGAGAGGGAAAAGTCTAATTTGAGAACTGCAGACTGAATCATTTATTACATAATGCTTCCCTTGAGCTGATATGCCTCTGGAACAGAGAATAAATATTAACAATCATTTATATTTGGAGAAAACTTACAAATCAAACTGCTTTTGTGTTTCTTTTGAGGGAAGCACTTATCAAAACTGTGGGGTGGTAAAAGAGTATTATGCCCTAATTTAATCTAATTAACTAGGAAATTATAGCTAATAGAGTTTAATCTACATGATTAAGGTTACATAGCTGGCGAAGATGGAGCTAAACCCTATGCCAGAAACAGTGCCTACTCTAAAATTATGCTAATATTGTGTGTGTGTGCGTGTGTGTGTGTGTGTGTGTGTGTGCATACATTACAGACTTTTCTGTTATACATTTTTCTTGTACTCAGTGTCAGAACTGCTAACATTGGTACAGCTTGTATTTTCTTTAATAATGGTAAATGCTGACAAGTATATTACCGGGATCTGTACCCCCAGCTGTATTTTAATCACCACAATGAGAGTGTAAATTATTTGGGAAAAGCATCTCAAGGACACTTTAGAATGTAATTCAACACGTATCTGTTGAACAGCTGCTCTTATAGCTGGAACCATCTTAAGGACTATTAATTTTAGAGGAGAGATATTAAAAATAATAGTTGGCTGGGTGTGGTGGCTCACGCCTGTAATCCCAGTACTTTGGGAGGCCAGGGCAGGTGGATCACAAGGCCAAGAGACAGAGACCATCCTGGCCAACATGGTGAAACCCTGTCTCTACTAAAAGTACAAAACTTAGCTGGGCGTGGTGACGTGCACCTGTAGTCGCTGCTACTCGGGAGTCTGAGACAAGAGAACCACTTGAACCCAGGAGGTGGAGGTTGCAGTGAGCCAAGCCTACACCACTGCACTCCAGCTGGGCAACAGAGCAAGGCTCAGTCTCAAAACAAAACAAAACAAAAAAACAGTTAATTCATTTAAGGAATTTACACTCTGACTAGAACCAATTACTAAAAAATAAGACATAATCAGAAAATAAGCACAGACGCATACACAAGAAATAATAAAAAACAAAGACAAAACGCTACTAGGTATGAAATGTGAGGCACAGACAGCAAATGCAGGAATCAGTGCCAAATATCTATAACCTGTGCATGCCAGGATATTCAGCAACAACTGAGCATGATAAAGATAATTTGTATGAATCTTGTGAACGGCGAAGTGTAAGAATCATATAAAATGGGCCGTTATTTAGTTTCAGGGATGAGACGTTTCCCAAACGGAGTGGTGTTTAACGGCAACTTGTCATGTGAACGGAAGGGGCTGGAGAAGGAAGGGAATCTTAGACAGAGGGAGCAGCGCACTCCTGTTACCTGGGGGATCTGAGGGCTCAAAAGCAACAAACAAATAATGTCAGGAACTAAGACTGAAGGAGAGGGTGAAGGTAAAGCAGATGGAAGCCCAAGGCTGGCCAAGGTGAGGCCATGCTAGGGTTTTATTCTAATGTAAGTGAGAAACTGAAGAGGTTTCTTCTGAAAGCAAGGCCTAGCTTTTACATTTCCTTCTGCCAACATGGCTTTTCTTCAGCATGGCTTTGAAACAATTGCAACCTCTGCAGTCCTTTAGACTAGGGTCTCCTTGGTGGAGACCCAGGGACGCAGTAGCTCAGGCGGGGGAAGAGACACGCCGGGTGAGATCACCCTCTCCATCTCCTCGGAGGTCACAAGCAGGTAATTCAGCAATTGGCCGTGGGAGGTGGGTCCAGTTTTGGATGTGTTATTTTTGAGATGTCTGCAAGACGTTCAAATGAGCTTATCTAAGTGGCATCTCAGAGGTTCAGAGGCAGAAGTGAGCTGGAAATAGAGAGCTTTGAAGTTATTACCTTATGAATTCATGTCCATGGCTAGGGGAAAATTAATTTGCAAAGAGAGAGTATGTGCAGAAAGCAGACCTGATATCCTGAGACCAACCTCCCAGGACACCCGCCTCTCAAAGGTAAGCGGAAGACAAGAGGCAAAATAGCAGCCAGCCAGTCAGGAGGCTCCTAGGGATGATCATGAAAACCGAGAGGAAAGAGGGCTGTAAGGCAGAAAGGCAGCAGCACCACAGTTCTGCAAGGGGCTCTTTAAGAGGACCACTTGGCCAGGCATGGTAGCTCACGCCTGTAATCCCAGCACTGTGGGAGGCCCAGGCCGGCAAATCACCTGAGGTTAGGAAACTGAGACCAGTATGGTCAACATGTCAAACACTCCTCTATACTAAAAATGCAAAAATTAGCCAGATGTGGTAATAGGTGCCTGTAATCCCAGCTACTTAGGAGTCTGCGGCAAGAGAATCACTTGAACCCTGAAGGCAGAGGTTGCAATGAGCTTAGATCATGCCATTGTCTTCCAGCCTGGGTGACAGAGCGGGACTCCACCTCAATTAAAACATAACGAAACAAAATAAAACAAATTAGCCATGTGTGGTGGCGCATGCCTGTAATTCCAGATTCTCAGGAGGCTGAGGCAGGAGAATCACTTGAACCTGGGAAGCAGAGGTTGCAGTGAGCCAACATTACACCACTGCACTCCAGCCTGGGCAATAGAGCAATTGAGACCTTATCTTAAAAAAAAAGAAAAAAAAAAGGACCACCGTCAGGTGCATTGGTGAGTTGGCTGAGTGAGGTGCATGGCATTTCTGACATCAACAAGAGCAGTAATCAGAGAGTGATGGGTGTAGAAATACAAAACCTGGTGGGTTGTAGAATAATTTAGAGGTCAAGAGATGCAAACAGCAAGCAAAGACTACGGCATAAAATTTTGTTCTAAAGGGAGAAGAGAAGCTGACATTCAAATGTGAACGATCGTAGTTTTACGTATCATTTTTAAATGTCAGAGACTTAAGCATATTTTAATACTAAAGTAAAAACCCAGAGCGTGCGAAGGGTGAAAATCAAGAGAGAAAGAGGTCCCACCCAGAGGTAATCCCTGCAGCAACCAGTGGGAATGTGTGTGGGAGGACCACCATCCGGGAATGTGTCGGGGAGGACCACTATTGCCTGGGAGAGACGGCAAAATCCCCAAGTAACAGGAGTGAGAAATGGTGGACCACTGCTAGCTTGCATGTCTCTTGGAAGGAAATGAAGGGAAATCCCCTGACAGCTGTGCCTCTCATGAGGTATGATATCCTACTGGGTCATAGCTCACAAGATCATATCACACATGATCATCTATCACATATGAAAGAGGTCTTGATGCATTGGATGATTTCAGGAAAGGGGCAAAGATTTGAAATACTAAGGTGCACTGGAGCAAGGGTTTGCTAGAAAATAAATTACGGCAGTTGAGCGACTTTGTGGTTGGTGGCCATGCATGTACCGTGGTAAACGAGCTGCCAGGTGAGGTTTCCTCAGGAGCTCTCCAAAGTCCGGAGGAGAGAATCCAGGCAGATAATGGGCCACGGAGCTCCCAGGGCAAGGGCATGTAACACACTGATAGAGACTAGATTTTGAGGAAGGAATTCCTGCTGATAGGGAAGAAATATGTCCCAGCAAAAGCAAAGGGCCAACATAAAGTGAGGAAGCAGGGATGGAAAGAGAAGCAGCAGTATAAAGTAACGGGCTGGCATCGGGTTTCCCAGTGTGCATGGCCCACGGCATGCCTCCCATAGCACGTGATGGAAGTGCAGCGGGGAGATCGAAGGGTGCAGAGGCAGCGGCTGAGGCCACCCAGCTGGGCAAACCATCAATGGGATGTGCAAGACCCTGGCAGGGGCCATCGGGAAGGGAGTTGTAACTCACCAGGGTGGGAGATCAAAGAGCAAGCAGAGGGCAGAGCCTCAGAGATAAGGATTATGCCAGAGGTGAACAGGCTTCCATGAAGCCAGGGTCATTGCCCTGTGTGAGCTCAGTTGCCTCTGTTGGCCTTTCCTGGAACTTTTATGAGGGATGGATCCATCTTTGCTTTCCACATCACTGATCTCCCAATGCCCACAGGGTACTCAGGGCACAACAGGAAAAGATGGGGTATTTGTGGGTGAATGAGTGAATTGATATGAGAATGAATGAATGAATGAATAAATGAAAACAAATGGTAAGTTTGTTACTTCAAAATGACTGCACCAGTGCCATCATGCACACAATGAGGCCAAGGTGACTTTCTCCCATCAGGGTGTGGTCAGATGGTTCATCTCAATGTTTGTCTCAGTGACTGGCATTTTCTATGTTCTCATTACCGAAGCAATTTATTTCTGAATAACATGTTTTTAAAGACATTGTGATAATCCAGTCAATTAAATGTGAGACCATTTTCTTTCTCCATGAGGTAATGTTGCACACCTCTGCCTACCTACTCCTGTGCTTATTGGGAGTTTGAGTCTCATCAGAAAATTTTACGCCCAAGGTCCTGGGGAATGGTGGGGCCTGAAACGACTGTTGCCTGAGGTATGGACCAACGCACTTGCAACACGAGCTGGATTCATATTAGCAGAAAGGTGGCCATAAGCTATAATCCAGTTAGTATTTTTATAGAAAGAAGCTGATATTCTATTAAATATTAAAGCTCCATCCTCAAGAATAGGAGAAGTGCCATTTTACACGTCTGGACTGTCTCCTTCAATTTGTAATCAATCTTGCTACTATTAGAGACAACAAATCACAGCGAAAATCCTGACATCCCAAAGAATACAAGACATAGAACTTCAGCTAAACCAGCATCTTAGTTTGAATCAATTCAACACGTTCTTCATATCTGTGTCATGGGCCAGGTGGCCACGGGAAGAAAAGATGAACACAGCTGTCTTTGGCCTTAAGCTGTTCATCATCTATGCTCCGAAGTGGTCAACCATAAAATTTATGGCCAGTTCTCTACCAGTCCCGTGAAGAAGATGCTGAGAGCAAAGGGGAGCTACGGCTCCAGCTACACGTGCCATGTGCTAGTCCTGCAGAGAACCTCAGACCATCAACCTCAGACCATCAACTTCCCATCAACTATGGGAATATGCTGAGAGCAGAGGGGAGCTACAGCTCCAGCTACACGTGTCATGTGCTAGCCCTGCAGAGAACCTCAGACCATCAACTATGGGTTTACGGCTGGTTCTCTCCCATAAAACAGCCCCAGCCTGTCTTGCCATTGGCGGGCACCAAGGGCCTCTCCCATAATAAACAACAAATGATTTTTTAAAATGAAAATGCACCTATTAAATTATATTTCAATAAAGTAAACTAGGGAGAGGTGTCATGTCACCGCTGCAGTACTACCATTATTTACGGAGAAATCAATCTTGCAAAACTGAGAATGCAACACAGCCAGAGAGTCGTTTTCTCCGGGACTGGAGGAGCTGAAAGCAGCACACTGAGCGTTTACTTAACCCGCAGAGTAAAGGTCAGCTTTGTGTGCCGAACTCCATTTTCTTGAGTTTTATGCATGATTAAATGGCAATTAAGCTTTAATGAAAAGTGTTAGACTGATTACAATTAACATAATTGCAGTAGTCAGTTCATGTCCTCCTGTTTTACATGCTGTGCAGAGCTGGCAGGACAGCGGACCTTTAATGGGGTCTGGATATCTCATGAGCCTCCAAAGATCATATTTCTAGTGGGGAAAATTTAGTCTAACAGTAAAGTGAAGGTAAACGCACATTAAGGGAAGCTTGGGCCACGACCCTACTCCGTCAATGGCCGTGAACACGCATGTAGACATGAAGCATGGAAGATGGGCAAGGACTTTCTCCATCCTCACCCTAGACACTCTAGACACTTGCTTATGCCCCAAGATTATTTTAAAGCAACGAAAAACAAAGATCAGTTTTAATGAAGAAAATTTATCAGATGATTGATTAAACTATGCTTACTTAAAAAATGACCATTGAACTTATATAACTATTGCCTGATTTCCAACTGGTATCAAAATTTCAAGTGACCAAGAGTAAAATAACTTTATCAAGAATTTTAACACTGAACAGGTTAACAAAGACGTAGCCCTTTTATTAAATAGGTATAATGTGTTCTTGACAAATCAAAGCAAGTCTACAGCATCAAGTACTCCTGACAATAAACATTACAAAAACCATTTAAACTATCTGTCAACACTAGATATAAACTAATCCAGAGGTAAAAGAATTTTTTTGCTATTTATATTAGTCTGTTTTCGTGGTGCTGATAAAGACATACCAAGACTGGGTAATTTATAAAGAAAAGAGGTGTGACTGACTCACAGTTGCACATGGCTGGGGAGGCCTCACAATCATGGCAGAAGGTGAATGAGGAGCCACATTGTGTCTTACGTGGTGGCAGGCAAGAGAGAACTTGTGCAGGGGAACTCCCACTTATAAAACCATCAGATCTCATCAGACTTACTATCATGAGAACAGTACGAGAAAGACCTGCCCCTGTGATCTGATTACCTCTCACTGGGTCCCTCCCATGACAAATGGGGATTGTGGGAGGTAGAATTCAAGATGAGATTTGGGTGGGGACACAGTCAAACAATATCATTATTAAAAGAGCAGTTATATATTTATCACTTAAGGTTCTACTATTAAATTTTTTGAATTAAGCTAAACTCAGTTATAAAGCATATTTTTTACAATAGATGAAGAGGTTTTTGTTATGCAATCAAAGTCATACTAATATTTTCAACATTTATGCATGTGGGAAATTTTCAAGCATATCTAACTAGCAAATACTTGTTGAGTATTGATTATATATCAGGTTCTAGGGAAAAAAAGACTGTCTGCCCTCAAGTAACTTAACCCAGTTCATTAATAAAATGATAGCTACAACAGACTAAACACTATTATAGAAGTATAAACATTGTGTTTGGGAACTGGAAGTGACAACATGACTGGCTTTGCTAAAGAAACCTTCAACTATGAGATGGGCACACCGGAGTTTATTACGCGAGCAAGGCGGGAAGGCTAGTCCAGCATGTAACAGGCACACACCCCCCAAGCTGGGAGACTCTGGCATCTGAGTAGAGGTTTCTACAGGCTTTGCCAGAGTGGAGTATGGTGATTGAGGATGCTGTTGACAATTGCTTAGGGGATGTTTTCAAAGAGGGTTTTTAACCTTTATTTTTGGCAGTGGGGAGAATGAGAAATCTCTCTGGCTGAGATGAGAAGACAGTGGAGAGTTCTGAGCAGAAGTGACGTGTTGCCCGAGTTGCCTCAGAAAAGGTTCACCTGGGTGGCTGTGCTCAGGTGGGCCAGAAAGTATGCAGGAGCAGGAGGAAAGATGCCCGTGAGCAACACAGAGCAGCTGAGACCTGCAACGGCCTAGACCAAGCTGGCAGGGCACACGTCGGGAGAATTGGATTTTTGATCTATTTTGAATAGGTTGAAATGTGTTGTTGGATTCTTTGTGTGGTGTGAGATATACAGAGGTCTAAAAATGGCTCTTAAAGTTTCATCCTGAGTAACTGTCAGGATAAAGTTTATTTCACCAAAACAGTGAAGACATGAAGGGGTGCAGAATTGTGAAAGGAGTGAACAACAGCCATGGTTGAGTTTCAGGTGTTGAGTTTTCTCCCAGCATCTCTGCAGCAAGGCAGAGACATCAAGAAGGCAGGTGGACACTCCAGGGAGAAGGCTGGGAGGCTGGCTAGTGTTTCCCAAGGAGTACCAGAATTGGGTATTTATTAACTAGTAATGGGATTGGGGGGATGGATTCTACCCAAGCGTTACATTACACCACATGGAATTGGCAACATTCAATCACTTTTTACCTACACAAATTACGATTTCATATGGTTCAAATTGGTGCACAGAGAAAAACTGAGTAAAAGAAAACTAAGCAAGTATCACTTCTGTAGAAACTTTTATGGATGTCTTCAGGTTTGCTGCTTCCTAAAAAATACATGGATAGAGAAGAAAGGAAACCCAAGGACAAGCCCTCCTGGCATCTGCTCTTTAGAGTTTCAAGAGAAAAAGGATGTGAATCGGCCAAAGAGCCAGTAACAGAGTGGCCCTTGGAATAAGGAGCAACAGGGGACAATGATAAGATAGAAAACAACTGAGGAAAGTGTTCCAAGAAGAGAGAAATGGTCAAATACGTGTTTAAAAAGCTCCAAACTACCATGGAATTACAACATAGAGGTAGTGCAACCCTGATGTTAAATTCGTGTTTAAAATGTGCTTTCAAACTGTGCTTGGAAAAAATCTGATAATTCAAATGTCTCTAAGAAAAACAAATATTCAGAAAACTACTTTCTCTCCAATAATGTAATCACACCTCTAATGCTTATTTCATGTTATTGACATAGTATCAAGTTAAAATAGCCTATCAAGAAATCTAATTTAATACAGTTGAATAAATGTCATTTTTGCTTGGCAACAATGGCCACACTTAAAACATCAATCATATGAGGAAAACATTTGTTTTTAAGTTCTATTTAAAAATTTTTAAAATCATAACTAATTCCAATGCTTTAAATTATAAAATTAGCATGTATTATGAATCACAACATGATCTAATTTATAGGCAAAGTTCCTTTTTTTTTTTTACTTTCCTAGATTCATAAAGACAAATAAGTGAGAAGACTTCCATCCTCCCACCTACAAAAGAATAGTGAAGACTTCTTGGGTGTAATGGATAGGCTCTTTTGCACTTTGTAAAGAGTCTGAGGTATTTTGCTCGGAAAGATACCAGCTTGATTTAGTTTCATAGCCAGATTCCCCAGTGATGGGGGGAAGGTGAGTGGAGTGAGGGGGACAAAACAGCTCAGTTTCTTCCCGCAATAAAGCAGCGCTCCTGGGACAGTTTCCCTCCCTCCCCCTCAACCCTTCTTTCCTTCCTTTTTCCTTCCTTCCTCCCTCCCTCCCTCCCTCCATCGCTCCCCCTCTCTCTCTTTCTTTCTCTCTCTCTCTCTCTCTCTTTCTTTCTTTTTATGGAGTTTCACTTGTTGCCCAGGCTGGAGTGCAATGGTGCTATCTCAAGTCACTGCAACCTCTGCCTCTCAGGTTCAAGTGATTCTCCTGCTTAAGCTTCCTGTGTAGCTGGGATTACAGGCATGTGCTACCACGTCTAGCTAATTTTGTATTTTTAGTAGAGACGGGGTTTCTCCATGTTGGTCAGGCTGGTCTCAAACTCCCGACCTCAGATGATCCACCCGCCTTGGCCTCCCAAAGTGCTGGGATTACAGATATGAGTCACCGTGCCAGGCCAATGGGCCAGTTTGTTAATTACAAATGAGGAGTTTTATCAGAACCTTCTTTCCTAAAACTAGAAAACCTGGGCATGTAATTTACCTCAGGTGTAGGAGTCAAATGTTTATCAGGTTCTCAGGGAGATGGAGACTGTGCCACATTCTCACTGATTCCCAGGAGTGGCAAGCTATGTTTTGTGGAGAGTGATGAATGACTGGCCTTGGGGTGGTCAGAGCAGGTCTTGGTGCTCCAGCCTGACATCCTTAGAGAGAATCACATGAGATGAATTACTGTGGCCTCCCAGAGCAATGCCCCCAAATCAGAGCAAGGCCCCTAAATGAGAGCAAAAGGGAACATAAGTACTAGTGCAGAGGCAGAACGAAGTCCTTCTCTATTCCCCACCATGCCAAATCATCCTGCAATTCCCTGGCAATCCAAAATTGGAGGCAGGTTTTAAAACCGACTGGTATTAGACTTCTTGTCAACTTAAATGCATGGGAGCTAGAACTGGGTACAATTTGTCTTAGGAAAATGACTTTTACTTTATACCCAAGATTGTAGCACATTCATGGCCATTTCATATGTTTGCCAAGGTCCTTTACAGAACTGTATTATTTAAAATCCCACATGACACATATGACAAGCTCCCAGTGAGATGATTTGAGAGTTTCTTGCCTAAGGCTGGGTTTGGAAATTCTAGAAAGAAGGGATTGTATTAGTCTGTTCTCAGGTAGCTAATGAAGATATATCTGAGACTGGGTAATGTATAAAGGAAAAAGGTTTAACTGACTCATAGTTCAGCATGGCTGGGGAGGCCTCAGGAAACTTACAAGCATGGTGGAAGGTACAGGGGAAGGAAAGCACTTTCTTCACAGGTATGCTGAAAAGGGAAGTGCAAGCAGGGGAAATGCCAGACACTTATAGAATCATCAGATCTCATGGGACTCACTCATGGTCATGAGAAGAGCATGGGAGAAACTGCTCTCATGATCCAGACAACTTAACCTGGTCCCATCCTTGACACACAGGGATTATGGGGATAACAATTAAAGGTGAGATTTGGGCGGGGACACAGAGCCCAACTGCATGAGGGAGGTTACTTGGAATCAGCATAGAAATCTGGAAAGAGATGGTGAATCCAGCAGCTTGAGCAAATCAGTCCATGTTGATCAAGGGGCACAGTGGTCTCTAGCGTACCTGAAGAGAGGGGTACCAGACCTCTGTGCCCTGACACACTCTCCTATCCCATCTCTCCACCCTTGCTGGAGTTCCTCATTAAAAAGAACCCAAAATAGGTTTGCCTTGAGAGCCAAAGAGTAGTTAAAGGAGGACAAAAATAGTAGATTTGGGGGTCAAAGGGAAAACAAATGGTATTCAGGGTGGAATTCTGGAAGACAGAAATATCCTTAGAAATTGATACTGTATCCTCATTTCGTAAATAAAGTAAAAATAACAGACACAAAATGTCAGTCTCAAAGCATTAGAGGTCAAGATAGAAACTCACATTTCCTGAGTTATAGTCTAGACTACGCTTTTAAATGTTGTACCATTCTAAGTTTTTATATCTTGTTTTTCCTTTCAATAAACTTTTAGAGAGAATCTTGCAGAAATTCCTCCATTTAAATATCTCAGAGTCAATGTTATATTCTGTTCCCTAAACGAATATTTCTCAGAATTTATACCAGAATTGGGATTTATTAATGAGTAATAGGGCTGGAGGGGGTGGATCCTATTTAAGTATTACATTAAACCATGTGAAATTGCCAACATTCAATCATTTTTACGTACAAAAATGACAATTTCATATGATTCAAATTAGTACACATGGAAAGCTGAGTAAAAGAAAAGCAAGTGTCCTTTCTGTAGAAACTTTTACAGTGTCTTCATACTTATTTCTTCCTAAACATTAATATATTAATTATATGAGAAGAAACATGTCCACGATCCTCAAACAATTATAATAAAGTGTCTTTCTTTTTCTACCCCAATTAGGAGGATGTTTTCTGAAAAGAGAGAATCATAATGAAATACAGAAAAGGAAGTGATTGCCGGGTTTCGACAATCATTTTTAAAACAGGAAGATTTTAAAAGGCCAGGAAAAAAACGAAGTGCATTCTTTCCTCACAATCCAGGAAGCTTCTTCTTAGATATCTATTCAGGTGAACTGAAAACTTAAGTCCACACAAAAATCTGCACACAGATGTTTACAGCAGCTTTAGGCATAATTGCCAAAATTTGGAAGCAACCTAGATGTCCTTCAACAAGAAAATGGGTAAATAGTTTGGGTACGGTGGCTCACGCCTGTAATCCCAGCACTTTGGGAAGCGAGGCGGGTGGATCACCTGAGGTCAGGAGTTTGAGACCAGCCTGGCCAACGTAGTGAAACCCTGTCTCTATTACAATACAAAAATTAGCTGGGCATGGTGGTGCATGCCTGTAATCACAGCTACTGGGGAGGCTGAGGCAGGAGAACCCCTGAAACCCAGGACACAGAGGTTGCAGTGAGCCAAGATCATGCCACTGCACTCCAGCCTGGATAACAAAGTAAGACTCCTTCTCATGGGGGGAAAAAAAAGGTAAATAAACTGTGGTACATCCAGACAACAGAATATTATTAAGTGCTAAAAAGTAATGATCCATAGAGTCATAAAAAGACTTGGAACTTGAAAGCATCTTACTAAGTGAAAGAAGACAACACTGTATGATTCTAACTCTGTGACTTTCTGGAAAAGACAAACTGTGCAGACAGTGAAAAGAGTGATTGCCAAGAATTAGGAGGAAGGGGAGGGATGAATCAGCAGAACACGGGATTGTTAGGGCAGGGGAAGCTACTCTACATGATGCTGTCATTGCAGAAACGTTTGTCCAAACTCACTGATGTGGGTTGGATCTGTGTCCCTACCCATGCTGAATTATAATCTCCAGTGCTGGAGGTGGGGGCCCGGAGGGGTGATTGGATAATGAGGGTGGTTTATAATGGTTTAGCACCATCCCACAGTGCTGTCTTGTGATAGAGTTCTCAAGAGATCTGGTTGTTTAAAAGCATGTAGCACCTGCTCCCTTCACTCTCTATTCCACCTTCTCCCGCCATGGAAGATGTGCCTGTTTGCCCCTCCTCTTCCGCCATGACTGTAAGTTTCCTGATGCCTCCGCAGCCATGCCTTCTGTATAGCCTGCTGAGCTGTGAGTCAGCTGAACCTCTTTTCTTGATAAATTATCCTGTCTCAGGTAGTTCTTTACAGCACTATGGAAATGGACTAATATACCCATGGAATGCATAACACCAAAAGTGAGCCCTGAGAAAATTGTGGCTATTGGCTGATAATGATGGGTCAATGCAGGTTCATTTATTGCAACAAATGGGCCACTCTGTGGGGGACGCTGACAGTGGAACAGGCTATGTGCTGTGCGGTGGACAGAGCCCACGTGGGAACTCTGTGCCTTCCACTCAATTTTACTGTGACACCAAAACTACTCTAAAAAAATAAAACCTCTTGGAAAAAAAAAGTCTAGAGAATACAGAATGGAAAGAAGAGGAAAATGAACATCATCTCGTAACTTTCTCAACTTTTTTGTTTTGCCAAATAAGGTCAATAAATCACAAATCTACCATCTGCTCTTGCCACCATTTCAGAAGATTAAGAAGACTTGGTATCACAACAAAAAAGCAAGAGTGATATAATTTTGGAGTAAAGGAATTTTTTTTCCCAAGACAGGATAGCTGGAACACTCTTACTTTCATATTTTTGTGAAAGACCAGTGAAAATTTTATCATGCACAAGTACTATTCCACAGGCACATGTCTGCAAATTAGTGCTTCAGAGCACCATGAAACCAGAGGTAAGAAATCATGCAGACTATAACCTTGATTTTAATAGCAACCTTTTAAAGCATTAAATTGACCTAAGTTCATTTTCTTATGTAAATCCTAAATATGACTTGCCAGTGACCTGCCAAGAGATAAATTGAGTCTGAATGTGTTTGTGTGCAAATTCCAGTTGTTTTATGATGATGGCTGACCTTGTGTGCGCCCAATTATATGGCATCTCTCCAGGTGCCACCTGAAGGGCATTAAAAGGCTGAACTGCCACAAAATATCTCCACTTCTTCCTTTTTTGGAAACCTTTCATTAAAAATGGGCTAGACAGCAAAGATGGGAACTGTCGTTAGGAGACAACAGTTCATGTGTGCTAATGTGGTTTTCCACTAGTAGTTCAGCAGAGGTTCTCTGTCATATTAGCTTCTTGAAACTTCGTCCCAAAGGTGGAAAAAATATTCAAGGACTGTCCTGAAAAGGGAAGTTGTGAGTGGAGAATCAAACCGTGTTTGATTAACAGGTTGTTTGCACAGAGACTTCATTACATAAAGAGCCAGATAGGGGCATGCAGAGAACCTGAAACCAGGGCTGGGTTAGGGGAACACTGAAGACAGACTCTACATTTGTGTGGAGACCCACGTCTGTATTGCATCCAAGTCTAGAAATTTACTAACTGAAACCTTTAAAGTCACACATATTTTTCCATATAACTAAGTAGGTCCACTGCCTGTCCTGATCTTATAACGAACAAAATTTCAGATGAATTTTTCCTTTGATACTGACCGTGTTCACAACACATTACTACAAAATATGCAGTTTTGAGGAAACTGCAGAGCAAGAAAGCCACTCCCGCCTCTGCTTGCCCTTCTGCCCTGAAGCAGGCCATAGAATAATTCCCTGGCCTTCCTCAGAAGTAGGTCATAAAACCTTCATTCCAGAGGGGCACTCCCAGGACCCAGAGGAAAGGAATGACATAGAGACACAATAAGCCTTGTTAAGTTTCCTCCTGGCTTATCACCACTAAATCCTACCTTTTCACCCTCTAATCATACTTCTGTACAAGTGTCCATTAAAACACACAATTTTCTCTCTTCTCTGGGCCTCCATTTCTGAAGGTTCCAGTGTCATGCACAATACACATCAAATAAATATGGTTATGTTTTTCTCTTGTCAACCTGGCTTCTGTTATTGTGGCCTCAACCATGAACCCGGCAATGGGGGGAATAGAACACTTCTCCTCTGCAACACGTGTTTTCCTAACTTCAAATTAGGCTCAACAAATTGCATCTGTGTAAAAAGATGCTGGAGAATATGAATGGAGGGAGTGCTGTGTTCATAGCAAGACTTTGATGTCAAGGTAAATAAGAAGGAAGCTGTGCCACCTACTTGAGAACTGGATGGAGAAGCCAGACTTGCTGATGAAGAAGTCGCTGTCAAACTGCAGGGTGAGTGAGTTGAAGGTGCTGTGGATGTCCTCCGGAAGGGCAGAGCCACTCCACTCCTTCAGCAGGATGTCGCTGTCCACCGGCCCATCCCAGACCTTGAGGATGTCGTGAGCCATCTCCGTGTCAAAAACAATGAAATGGAGGCTGCAAGATAGAACACAGTAGCGCTACTTTCCATGCCCCAAGCATGTCCTGACCACAAGACTGTAACGTAAGCAAGCTCTTTCGCTTTCACAAAACCCCACCAAAATGTGCCTCGATATTGTCTGACAATGAAGGATGAGGAAAGTGCGGCTCACAGAAGTAAATTCATGAGTGTAAATTACGATAAAGCATATAGAACCTTAGTCTGTCATGGACGCAAAGAGACAGCTGAGCTAGATGCTGACCTATCCATTTTAGGATAAAAGGATTCCTTTTGAGACCTCCAGATCTCTTATAATTTAAGCCTTCTATGGCACACAAACCAAATATAAGTTTGACATTGATAGATGTGTTTGAAGGAGATATAAGTCAGGTTTGGTGCACATCAGTGTCGTTCATGAAATGCTCCGCTAGGTGGTAGCAGCCACAGCAGGAGAAAAAGCTTGCAAAGAGGAAGATGACACCAGAAGAATCTTTTCTACTATATCTGAAAGGTCTGCTCTTGTGTTGTACTCGTTTCTAAAAATTATATTTAAAAAGTCATTATTTAAAATACCATCACAAAGGCAAAAATGGGTAATATAAACTCCCTTCTTTATAAAATTTTACAATACTTCTGTTAGACTTTCAGGTATTTTTCAGAATGATTTAAAAATCTCCATGCCTGAGGGACTTACATTCACAGGCAGTAGGATATATGTAGTCGTATTTATGGCCATTGAAGTAAAAAGGATTTAGCTAAAGCACAAAAAAACTTTTTGTATGTCCTGAATGGGTCTGATTTACAGTTTTTTATTTACTGCTTATGGCACATCGACTGCAAGGGAGGTAAACTCACGGTAGACGACAAACAAAAAACTACCCACAAACCTCAACTGCTTTGTTTTGCACATATTACATATTTAAAGAAAACGCCTATCTCATCCTGTGTAAGGCATGGAATGTATGGTGTATTTTTAAAATAATCGAAATAAGCCATTAAATATAGAGAAAAGTACAGCGGATAGTAGATAAACTATTAACTCTAGAGAAAAGTACAACAGATAGTACACCTTTATTTTCCTACAGCGCCCAATGTTAACATTTTGTCCTGTTGGCTTCAGAACGTTTTTTTTGAGACAAAGTCTCTCTCTGTCCCCCAGGCTGGAATGCAGTGGCATGATCTCGGCTCACTGCAACCTCCACCTCCTGGGTTCAAGTGATGCTCCTGCCTCAGCCTCCTGAGTAGCTCGGATTACAGGCATCAGCTGTCATGGTCAGTTATTATTATTATTATTTTATATTTATAGTAGAGATGGGATTTCACCATGTTGACCAGGCTGGTCTTGAACTCCTGACCTCAGGTGTCCACGTGCCTCGGCCTCCCAAAATGCTGGGATTATAGGCATGAGCCACCCCACCCAACCCAGAATTTTTATCAATAAAATCTTATACATGCAGCCATTTTTTGCCTCCACTCCACCAAATCATTGGTTATTTCTCTTATCACACATTGTGAAGCCGTAATATAATATAATGTAATATAATGTAACATAATATTCCCATTTATATTTTCATAAGCTTCATATGTATATAGTGTGTGTATATATGTGTATATATGTATGTATATACATACATATATACACATATATACACATATGTGTATATTTACATACACATGTGTGTATGTATACATATATATGTGTATATAAATATGCATACATATACATATATTTACATACACATATATGTGTATATAAATGTGTATATATCTACACACATATTTTTTATACATATGTATATCCACATACGTATATATGCATATATCACTAAACAATATATAGCACTAATGTGTTTAAGAGTAGTTATGGCTGGGCCCAGTGGCTCATGCCCATAATCCCAGATCTTTGGGAGACCAAGAAGGGCAGATACGAGGACAGGAGATTGAGACCATTCTGGCTAACATGATGAAACCCCATCTCTACTAAAAATACAAAAAAATTAGCAGGGCATGGTTGCATGTGCCTGTAGTCCCAGCTACTTGGGAGGCTGAGGCAGGAGAATCACTTGAACCCAGGAGGCAGAGGTTGCAGTGAGCCAAGATCGTGCCACTGTACTCCAGCCTGGACAACAGAGCAAGACTCCATCTAAGAAAAAAAAAGAGTAGTTACATATTACATATCACTTGAAATGTATGTGTTTGTATCACTTTCAATTGCTTTTATACTCAGTATTATGAGAGAGACCTTTATACTAAAAAATGTAGAATTTTGTTCACTTAGTTTAAAACCATAAGTGCTTTATTTTCTTAGTTCTCTATTAAGGGGCAGTTCATTTCTACTTTTTAATTTTGCCAATGGCACCGCACTGGATATTCCGTTGTACTGATCCAGGGATTGTTCTAGGCTGGCATCACAAAATGGACTTGCCAACTCGCTCTCTTTTGGGATTCCAACTGATTTGGTCCAGGATAATTGTTTAAGCACATCTTTAGCAATACCTGATTACCATCAGACTAAGTTGTACAAATAGAAAATCTGATGGTTGGGGAATGGTGTCTTGTTTACATTACATTTTCCTGATCACTCATAAAGTTGATCATCATTTTGCATCTACAAGACATTCCCTTTTATATTTAGTTTGATAATTTAACATTTACTGAGCACCAAAAATGTACTAAGTGCACTTCTAGGAACTTTGCATACATTTTCCTACTGCACAGAGCCCTGCCTTCATGGAGTTCATATTGTACAGGGAAGAGACAGGAAATCCACAGCACCCATAATAAATAAGTGAAGAGTATGGAATGTTAGTAGGTGGTAAATGCAACTGATGAAATAAAAAAGTAGAGCAGCAAAAGAATCATTGGGAATACTAATTCTTAGGGGAGGAAGGAAAAGTCTGAAGTATTAACTAGGGTAAGCCATCTTGGTGAAGGAAGACTTGGGTGGAGCCTTGAAGGACTTAAGGGTATTGTAATGTCCAGTGTGAGGGAAGAGTTCAGCCAAGCAAAAGCCCCACGTAGGTGGCATACCATCAGCATCTGAGAACACCCAGGAGGCAGTGCAGCCAGAGTAGAGAGAGGGGGACTGGGATGGAGGAGCTGACAGCAGAGAATGGGGGTCGTGAATGGGATGGTGCGGAGAGAAGTGCCTATGCGCAGAGGGCTTTGTAGGCTGTTTTAAGGATGATATGCCAATGCAGAATTTTTAGTGAGTCCTCACCAACAAGTTAAAGAACGGTCCCTGCTTGCTCTGTTGACAACATGCTGTGGGGGAAAATTATACTGTCAGCGTTTTGAGTAATCCAAGAAAGTGGTGTATGTGCTGAGATGAGCTGAGCGTGGGGGCATCCATACACTGGTCAGGTCCTGGATATGTTTTGAAGGGAGAGAAACAGGCTTGGAAAAGGCATGTGTGAGGAGAGGATGCACTGACTCTGTAAGTTTGTGCCTGAGAAACCAGAAAACGGAATTGCCTTCCACTGAACTGAGAAACAGTGCAATATGTTTATGGGATGGAGAAATTCAGAGATTCTATTTTGGACCTGTTGAGTTTCAGTTGCCAATTAGACATACATGGAGGATATGTAAGCAGCTGTTCATGTGAGTCTGGAGTTTCACAGGGAAGTCAGGGTGGAGAAAATAAACACGTTTGTCTTTAACAAAGAAATTGTTTATAAACAATGGGACTGGATGAAATCATTGAAGGTCTTAGGCGGAGAAGAGAAGAGGACTATGGATTCTGAATTACCTGGTCACATATGTTTGCCCATTAGGCAGAAAGCATCCAGAGCTGGAAACAATTCTAACCAAAACTGCAAAACTTTCACCCCAGAATATTGCAAAATATCATTGAGACAAATTGTACAAAACCTAAATAAATGGAGAAGTATACAACACCAGGAACCAGAAAGTTCAGGATTTCAAAAGATGTCACTTTTCCCCAGAATGATCTAGTGATGTCATGTGATTTCAATAAAAATCCAGGCAATTTATTTTGTAAAAATTTACAAGTGTTTCTAAAATTTATATGGAAATGCAGAGGATCAAGTACAGTCATGGTGATCTATTTGAAGAAGAATGAAGCTAGATTATGGTGCTGGGTCTCAAGATGTGTTATAAAGTAAATCAGGAATTAAGTTAGAAAGGCATTGAACTAGATAGGCAAATAGATCAATGGAATGAAATCCAATTTGGAAACAGATCTACATAGATCTAGTTGTCTAGTTAATGAGTAAGTTTGTACTATAGTGCAATAAAGAAATAATTCACTTTTCAACAAACGGTCAATTGAACTTAACTATGGACAAAAATCTATGACACTTTACTCTCCATACCAAACACTAAAATCTGTCCCTGATGGATTAGAGACGTAAACATGAACAGTAAAATAAGTTTTCTAGGAAAAAAACCTAAGATAATATTTTTATAGCTTTGGGGAGGCAGGATCTAGCAATCTAGACACAAAATCACTAAAGCCAACCTTAACAAAGTATGTGGCATAGCATACATTTAAATACAGTGTAAAAATTGGTTAACCATAAGGAAAAAAATGAGTAAAAATTATTATGACTCATTAGAATTAAAAACCTGTGTTTACTAAATCATTCCAATATGAAAAAAAAATGGGCAAAAAACTTCAACTGGCAATTAATAAAAGAGGATATTCAAAAGGCCACTAAACATATAAAAAAGTGTTTACTTGATCAGTCATCAGGGAAATGCAAATAAAAACCTATCACACACCCAGTAGAATGGCTAAAATGATAAAACCATCAATCCCTTTGTTGTTTAGAAGGTGAAGTTCCTGAAACTCTCTCATATACGCCCTTTCAGGGAGTGAGGATAAGTATAACCACTGGGAAACTGATAGCACCTAACACTGCTGAAGGTAGGATTCACCATTACCCAGCAATTCCCGGCCTCGGTATATGCCCATAGAAAAAGCATACATACATTCACCAGGTAACATGTCAAACCGTATTCAAAGCAACACAGTTTGCATTAACTCCAAACTGGATGAAAACAATACAAAGATTAACACCCAGAATGGATAAATAAATTATAGCATACTGACATCATGAAATAGCTAACTGTATCAGTGGGTGTGAAGGTTGAGGAAATCAAGCCAGACCCAAAATGAATCATACAGTACAATTCTGTCTCTCTCTCTCTCTTTTTTTTTTTTTTTGAGACAGAGTCTTGCTCTGTCAGCCAGGCTGGAGTGCAACGGAGCAATCTCGGCTCACTGCAACCTCTGTCTCCCGGGCTCAAGCAATTCTGCCTTGGCCTCCCGAGTAGCTGGGATTATAGGCATGTGCCATGATACCCGGCTAATTTTTGTATTTTTAGTAGAAATAGGGTTTCATCATGTTGGCCAGGCTGGTCTCGAACTCCTGACCTCGGGTAATTGGCCCACTTTGGGCCCCCCAAAGTGCTGGAATTACAGGCCTGAGCCACTGCGCCCAACAATTCTCTTTTATATAAAATTCAAATTGAGCAAAACTCTTCTCAAGTCTGAAAGCGATTATTCTGGAGAAGAGACAATATGAATAGAGCTCAAAGGTCTCTCCTGAGTCTGGATAATTCTCCCTTTCTTCATCTGACTCTGGTTACATGGAGGTGTTTCTTCTGTGAACAAGCTGCACTTATAATTTGTGCAGTTTTTACATTATAAGCCAAAGAGAAACTTACACAAAGAAACATGCATGCTGGTACCATGGAGTTTTGCCTCTTGGAGAATGTCTCATGACTCCAACAAAAAATATGATAAAACAAAGTTTAAATGTAGGTAAGTATCAGTCATTTTTTATTCAAATGAAACACTGCTGAAAGTCAAAATGCCAGACACGATTCCGCTAGGTAAAGGAAGTTAAGACATGGAGTGAAATGCGGTATCATCGCTAGGGAATTCTGTGATATGAGATACAGGCTTGTGAGGAGAAGAACACACCCTCCAATGCACAGTGTCCCAAGGTCTGACAGATATAAGAAAAGCACTCCCCCAGCACAGAAGGACATGGGTCTAATTATGCCTCATGGAGTCAGGGAAGACTCTTGTCCAGCCAAGAGAAAGCAGAAAAAAAATTCAGGGAAAGGAGAGAACAGGAATTGCAGGTAGAAGGCGAAGGGCAAAGAGAAGTCACTAACCAAATATATTCACATGTCAAAAAAGTCAACATAGGAAAGCTATAAAAAAATATAACCAATAAAATGCTTTGAATAACATTTTTTTTTCTGGCCACATTGTTAATGATTAAAAAGCCTTTGTCCAGCTTCAGAGAGAATGTGAAGATGCCCCATTTCCATGTACTGCTGGTGGTATATCTACTCCTTTTAGAGGCAATTTGGTAATGGCTATAAAAATTCAAATGTGCAAACATAGCAAGTGCAGCTTTAGAAATTCATCATGAAAATTGCCCTGGCGGTGACATGCAGAGAGGTTGGTAGCATTACTTATAACAGCGAAAAAATTAAAAACAACCTGAATATTCCAAAAGGGTATAGTTTAAGTAAGTTATGGCATATTCAGGCAATAGAATACTATCCCATAACTAACTAGGATAAGGCAGAATTACAAATTAGGATGTAAACATTTGACCATGTTTATTAACTGAAAATAAATGTTCAGAATAGCATGGCATAAAAAATAATTAAATAAAAAGATAAATGAACAAATCAAGTTTTATATGTTTGTATTTGCACAGAAAAAATTATACAAAGGTATATCACCTTTTCAAGTGTCTTTTTCTTTGGTGTCTAAGATTACAGAAAACTACATTTAGGGCGTTTTTTCTATAGCTCTTTATTAGTTCAAAATAAAGGAAAATAAATAACCATAAACCACACCAAAGAGTTTATCCTGCATATAATGAGTGAACAAAATAGTTTTTGTTTTTATGCCAAGCATAAGTGAGTGAAATAATTAGTTCTGCTTTATAGAAAGACTTGTATTAAGACACATGAAGATGTTCACACCTTTTGACCCAGCAAACAATTTACTAGGCATTTATTCTAAGGAATTATATAAATATAGGCAAATATTTACTTACAAGACTACTTGTCACATCATTATGTACAAGATGAAAAATTAGAAATGGCCAGGCATGGTGGCTCATGCCTATAATCCCAGCACTTTGGGAGGCCGAGGCGGGCAGATCATTTGAGGTCAGGAGTTCGAGACCAGGCTGGCCAACATGGTGAAACCCCATCTCTACTAAAAAACACAAAAAAATTAGCTGGGTGTGGTGGCGCACACCTGTAATCCTAGCTACTCAGGGACTGAGGCAGGAGAATTGCTTGAACCCAGGAGGCTGAGGTTGCAGTGAGCTGAGATCACACCACCACACTCCAGTCTGGGCAACAGAGTGAGACTCTGTCTCAAAGGAAAAAACGAAAGAAACAACAAACAAGACAGACAATGTTTAACGATGCACGTCCACACCACAGAATATACATTGAGACATGTAAGACATTTGCCAACATGTTAACATTGATGTCTATAGGGGAATAATGCATAATTTCTTCATGGGTGTTTTTAAATTTTTTCAAAATCTCTATATAGACATTAATTTTATAGACATAAACATAAACTTTTTAAATAAAGAAAACAAACCATAATGCTTGGAGTGGGCGTAGTGGGAGCAAGACAGCCCTTGCAGAGTGGTCAGTGAAGAGGTGTGGTGAGTTAGGAGGGTCTGCACAGCAAAGGAGCTGGGTAGTGGGCAGGGAGGAGTGTTTGGGAGGCTTCTGATGTGGTCCAAATGAGACATGGAGATCACAGGTGTGTGGGAGCTAGTGAAGCTTGCCATGGAGGTCTTGACATGTGGATATGATATTAACAGAGACGGTAAGTACAGAAGGTAGGTAACTGATGGAGAGAAATGACGAGCATAGGGAAGGACATAGGATACTTCTGGATGGGATAATAAAAACGAATTTTTGATGTTGACATTTTAACTGGGTCCTAAGAGATGGGAAGCAACTGGAGATGAGTTAATGAGGAGAAACTCAAGAGTGTGTGTAAAAAGCACCACAGCAGCACAGGCTGTGGTCAGAGATCAGTCAAGGTTTCTTTGTGCTGAAGTATAAAGTATCCATGAGCAGCCAAAGATACATGCGCAAAGGCATAGTCAGCCAAATTCTAGAGGGTATTTTGGTTCTGGGTAAGGAGCTGGTGCTTGTCAATGTACAATGGGGATGTTTGAGAGAATGGAGAGGGTAAAGGATGGATTTGGGAAGGCCAGTTGAGAGAAGATTAAGGTAACAGTAAAGTCATGGCAACTGGTAATGGTGGATAAGAAGAAGAAAGGAAACATAAACAGATGGAGAAATGACAGGACTTTGGTATCGGATTCCATGCATTTCTTTTTTCAGTGCCCAATCTAAAGAAATTTCATGTAATTTATCAAAAGAATTCCATGAGATATATAGTCCTATGTTGTTTTAGGTGGAAAATTACTGGATATTGAGAAAGGAAAAATAAGCAACAGAAGATAACACTAAAGATTAAACCTCCCATCCCTTAGAGGGAGACATTAACACAAATAGGGGATGATGACAATAATGATGAAATGTGAGGAGCTGGGAACACATGGTGAGCTCTGAGGAGAGAAGTCGGGGAAGTTTGGATCAGCTTCCACCATTTTATCTTTTGTGCTTTTCCGATCCTGAAATACCTCTAGAGGTTTCTTTAATTTTTTTCCTGGAGTCACTTTTTCTGGGACGTCTCCATTGTCCTCATCACAGCCAATTTCCTCCCTTACATTCCTGTATCCTCCTTGGCTGAGTTTCCCCTGGCTGCCTATCTAAGGTCTTTCCCCACAGCAATGGCAGTGTTCCCGTCTCAGCTATTTCTCCTGTAATTCCATTTATGTGTGATTGGAGTTTAACTTTCCATGATAATCACTTTTCATTTCATCACTGCATGTCCATCTTTTCTGGGCAATTCCTTCTTTGGAAAATCCAATTTTGTAAGACATGAAGTGCACTGATCACCGGGAGCAAAGAAGACAACACAACTACCCTCTTTGCTGTCTTGCATGCACTGAATAGCAGGCACCCTGTGAGCAGTCACCAGCAGACACTGAAAGAGGACATGGGATCTGTCACCAGTGATGAGTATATGCCTTGTTATCCATACAGTGATTTGGGTACTGAAGAGCTCAGAGTATGTCCTTCATGTACTTCCTCACAGTTTATGTATCATAGCAACTGAAATGTGAGTGGTGTGGTTGGGAACTGGTGTTATTTAGCCAAACTGTGGCAACTGAAACTGTGTCAGAACCTTGCAAAATGAGGGGGGTTGCAGATTTCTTCCCCTCTGACTCAGGATCTCCTAAGTGACCCACGCCCAGCAGCTGCTCCCAGAGCCCCAGGTTCACGGGGTCTGGAGTAGAGGCATAGGGAAAAACTGTACACCTCTACAGCTCTTTTTTTATTTCCTGGCTGAAATTAATTTAACTTGTTGTTTCTTTGCATTATCTACAAAAAATAAGGAAAGGGTCTATAGCGATCTTGATAGGAATGGAGAAACTGGATATGCTTTGACTCCTGACTGGCCCCATGCCTGTCTGTTATGTACAGAAAATGCACCCACTTGTGATTTACATACAGAGGCTGGACATGGAGACTGGAGATAAATGTTTAATTTTCCTCTTGAGTATATTTCCTACTGGGATCTGGAAGGTTGATCAGAAATGGATTAATATTCCTAGATCTCCAGTGCAGATTTTAATCTCTCTACAACCTGATGCTGCCAGGAAGAAAATTCAGGGCAGGACAGCAGGCAGAACACTGGGGTCATCAAACCACGTGTTACTTTTTCTAAATGTCTGCACAGGAATGCTTTTGACAACCTTGATACATTTTTGATATGCCTCCAATGTTTTTCATACTGTGTGAGCTTATTAAAAATAATTCCCTTCAACTATATTACCAAATGCAATTTCCTGCTAACAATTAGCAACAGAAATACATTCAAAGTGAGCTTTCCGGACAATTACACCGGCAGAAAGGCAATTAAAACTTAGGAACAGTGTGCACATATGGTTATGTAAAACATAGCCTTTAATGCTGCTAGCTGAAGTTTATAATGCTTTTACTTCTATTATATAAATCATGGTTCTGCCTGGCAATGAAATATGCTGGATCTCTTAGAGAAATATTACCATGTAACTTTCAATGGGGCTAAACTTACTACAGTGTCTTGTGATAAGGCTTTTAATTAAATTTGGCTCAGGTAACTGCTTTATAGCATATATGTTAAAATCACAAATTCTTCCAGACCCAAGTTGCCCATAACAATAACTATTTTGGGGTGTTCTGTTACCTTAAACAAGGAAGAATTGCACTATATAAACAGAAATTGCTCTGGGCCTCAATGAAATCCATATAGCCCTGTGATAACTAGCCTAAAGTATTGAACCAGCCTTTTCATATTTTCAAAGATCCTGCTGTTTATTCATTCCCTGAGAGTGAAAATATTTAAACTAAGAAATCACAGTATAAATGCATAGTAATGATTATATTTATATTAAGGTATTTTAAATAGCTGAATTAATCCCTGGGTTCATGTTTATATGACTGATGTATTCCCCATTTTCAAGCTAACATTGTAGGTAATATTGACTATGTTACTATTGAAATAAATAAGACTTAAACATGCCAGCCAGTATCAAGGCTAAGACCAGACACCATTTTTCTAAGTCTTAGTACAATATATGTACTAATTATGATTTTTCCAGATTGTCTTACTAAAAATTGCATTTCTATTTTTAATGAAGAGCGGTACAAGCATTGAAAACATTTTGGGATTAAGTTGAATGTCATTTGAGGAAATTAATAATAAACACTAATGCTACCCTCTTAACTTGCTTATTAGAAGAAGTTTATGCTTTAAATTTAATAGACATATTTATAAATTTGATAGTGTATACCTTCATATTAAAAGATATGTATAAGAAGAAAATTTCTCCAGAAAAACTCATTGCTGTATGCAATGAACTTTTCTAGAATTTTAATTATTAAATGTTAAAGTCAGTTTATGCTATAAAAACTGTACATTTTTATTAACTCATTTTTTATTAACTTTTCTCTTTTCTCATTAAAATATAAACGAAGTATGAGATTCACCTGCAAAGAATGAATCCATCACTTGATGTGCATTTAGAGAAAGGTAGCACTCACTCTAATTCCAGAAAATTAAACCATAAAGAAAATTGTAAGGAAAACAAAAATTTGCAATCCTTCTAAAAGAAAACAAATTTTTCTAATATAGTCATTCCATTATCATAGATGATTTCCACAACTTTTCAAAATCAAAGCCAGTGGAGTGTTTTTACATTACTCAAATCTAGTATTTGTGAATTCAAAGTTAAGAACTAATATTTAATTTATTTATTTACTTAAGACTGCAGTGGTGTGATCACAGCTCACTGCAGCCTTGCCCAAATGGGTTCAAGTCATCCTCCTGCTTCATCATCCCAAAGCGCTAGGATGACAGGCGTGAGCCACTATGCCTGGCCTATTTATTTCCATAGAAACATGATTTTATTGACTCTCATGAGGAATGTGAAATATTAAATCCTGTTACTCTGATATACCTTATTGTTGTCCCAACAGATCAATAATCATGAAATTAATCATTTATCTTAAGGACCACACTAATTTTAAAATGAGTTATTATAAAATAGTGTGTCCTGTGGCTTGAGCATCTCCACCAAAACTCGTGTTAAAATTTAATTGCCATTGTAGCCATATTTAAAGTGGGAGCCTTTGAGAGGTGATGAGGTCATAAGAGCTGAGCCCTCATGAAGGGATGAATGCGTTATCATGGGAGTGGGTTAGCTATACTGGGAGTGAACTCCTGATGAAGGGCAAGCTTGGCCCCATTTCCTCTCTCTGTCTCTAGTGCACTTCCTCGCTGTGTGATGTTCTCACCTCACCATGTGGACTCACCACATGCCAGTGTCACGCCCTCGGACTTTCCAGTCTCCAGAACTGTTAGGCTAATAAATTGTTCTTTATAAATTACCGAGTCTGTAATATTCTATCATAGCAGCAGAAACACCACCCTAAGATATTTGCATTCTAGATATTCTTTAATTTTTCTTCTTGCTCCTTTTATGTAGTGAAACTCTTTCTTACATAGGGTTTACAAGTGCTAATAGCTTGTACCACATAAGTTCAACTCACTCCCAAGTTGTTAATGTGACCAAATAAACAGTGAAACACAAGAATTTCAAAGACATTAGATGTCAGATGTACAAAAATAGTATCATCTAACAGAATATGCATTTCCCTCACCCCACTTCATCCCATCTTATTTTTGTTAAGTTATAGAGTTGTAGTGAAATGTCCATGATATCTATGTAAAATACATTACTAAGCTTGATAGGGTGGCTTTTGTGAAAAAGGACATAAATCATTTGTTTATGAATATTTTTCATTCTTCCACTTCCCCAGAAAGACACTTCTTTGATTTTTTTTTTTTTTTTTTTTTTTTTTGAGACAGAGTTTTACTCTTTTGCCCAGGTTAGCGTGAAGTGGCATGATCTCAGCTCACTGCAACCTCCACCTCACAACTTCAAGCAATTCTCCTTCCTCAGCCTCCTGAATGGCTGGGATTACAAACACGTGCTACCACGCCCAGCTAAGTTTTATACTTATAGTAGAGACGCGGTTTCACCGTGTTGGCCAGGCTGGTCTCAAACTCCTGACTTCAAGTGATCCACCTACTTTGGCCTCCCAAAGTTCTAGGATTACAGGTGGTATGAGCCACCGTGCCCCGCCTGACTTTGACCTTCTGCTGTTTTCAGCTTCACATATGTGAAGGAGGAGCTGAAGCAGCTGGGCAGATTCATTTAGTCTTTGCTGGGCACAATGGCATGAGGAAGGAGTAGAGACACGTGAGAAATGCAGATTAAGGCTACTGGAGGTCAGAATTTCCCAAAAGCAAATTTTGTACAGAGAATTAATAACAACGACAATGAAACAGAAAGCCTAATTGAAGGAAAAAGAAATTTTAAGAAATATTGTTAAGGACTATGTGTCCTCTTCATTTTCAACAAGAACTAAAAATAAAGAACTTATTTTAAAATTACCTTTTGCCTTATGTGGTGTGGCTTTTGAGACAGATTTCTGACTATTTTGAAAATATTAAAGAGAGCTTACTTTAAAAATATTACTTTTTGTTGGTTTAAATAACTCACCATAATAATGTAGAACTCTATTGGAACTGAACACTTTTTGCTTAAATGTCTGCATCATTTTCTGAAATCTATAGTGATTTTCTTTTATATGTGTTACTTTAGATTAGAGTACTTCCTTGGTCTACCTCAAAGTTACTTTGGTATATTGCAAAATGACAGCCATTGTTCCCATTCGTGTACACAAGCCCTTTTAAGATATGACTTTGCTTCTCTTCCTATTAAAGGAGCAGTACAGTCTATTTCTTCATAACTTGAGTCTGGCCTGGCCCATGAGACTTGCTTTGACAAAGGGCACCTTAGCAAGTATAATGCAAGCAGAAGCTTGAAGTCTGTCATCCATTGCTGCTACAACCTTCCACCCTGACCAGCCTACCACAGGAACAGAAACCTGGTAGGGAGGGGCTCCTACCTTCCTAACCATCCCATCTAAGGCCCTCACACCTAAGGAAGGTCATCCTGGACCACTTATCCCCATCAAACTCACCCAGATCAGAACAACCCAGGTAACACACAAAGTCATGATCTTTCAGCTACTAAATTTTGGGTACACTTTGTTAGGCAGCAGAAGCTAACTGATACCCTCTCATTTTGTCTTTTATTACATAGGACTTAACGAACAGTTTCAAGGGAATAGCAAAATAAGCAAGTGAGCCAATAAAACATTTAGCTACAAGCTTTACCTTTTCTTCTTTAGTTCAGAAACTTTAACCATGGATATCTGGTGTACTGCTATCTCTGCTATAAGAATAGAAGGCATATCTCTTTCCCTCAAATCACTGAAACCAAAATGAAACAAGTACCTAATGGTCTTTCCCCGGGTCTGCCTCTATAATCCAGGTGCAGTGGAGGTTGTTGTCATAAGGAGCTGGATAGCCGGGGGACATATTCGTCCTGATGTGGCTGCGTGGGATTTGACCACCACATTCGGCTGCAGAAGACACAGAGAGATGGGAACATTAAACTTCAGGCATCACTCGTTTCTATTTAGCTATTTTTCAAAACCAGAGCCATTATGTCTGCATTATATACATAGAGAAAAAGAATCACCATCATCTATGGCTCCTGATCATTTCTTTACTCCTTCCACATCATTAACTCTGTAGAAAGTCTTTATCCTCCATGCAATTAAAGTTGAGAGCATAAAGCAATAAGATATTCATGTGATAATTTTAATAATAACACTGTACCTAGAGTCTCCATAAAAGAAAACTAGAAAATCTGTCTTTCATACCTGAAAACACACACCCACAGACACATGCAAATCTCAGAATACATAAAACTCACACTAGAAAGTGTGATTAAATTCCTCCTCTTTTCTAATAAATGAAGTCAAAACAACATGGTGCGAGTACCCCGAGGCCTGGCTTTTGCACAACAGCCCGACTGGCTTCCGCACTCACCTATGCACGAAGGCAGCGGTTTGTCCACACTCTCCTGTCTCCACTCAAACAGGTCAGGGTGTTGCTGCCGTGCATGGCATACCCTGGGTTGCAACTGTACAGAACTGCAGTGTCGGTAAAGTGGCCTTCATCACGGATCCTATAGCCATAGTTAGGGATGCCTGGATCCTCACATTTAACCAGATCAAAACCTGCAAGAGAGGAAGGGAAGGAATGAACAGAACTCAAGACAGGATGTACATGTGCCTTAAAACAGACACAAAATAAACAAGGTTGCTAAAGCTCTTTAAAGGGTAGGGTGGAGAGAGATCCAAGATGGCCGATTAGCAGCAGCTCAGGATTGTAGCTCCTACTGAAAGCGCAGAGAGTGAGTGGACGCCACATTTTCAGACGAATTTTTATTGCCCAAGGACCAGGAGATTCCTGGCGGAGGAGCCCCACGGGTCGCCAGCGTGACTCTTTTGGCCTGCACAGCGGTTTCGCAGGCGCCTCCGTGCGCGCGGTTCTCAGTCTGGAGTATACGGGACTGAGTGCCCTTTAGTTGGCGTTGGAGCTCCGGGAAGGCAAAGTCTCCCATTCAGCTGATTGAAAAGCAGACTGAAGTGGGAAACCAGACCAGGAGATTCCTGGGCAGAAAAACACCACGAATCTTAACGCCGCTGTTTCAGCTGGCGTAGTGGGTCGCCGCAGAAGAAGGCTGGTTCCCCAACCCACAAAAAAAAAAACCCAGCAGTTGGAACTGCTGAGGATTGAGAGTTTCACAGCAAGTACAGCTGAACCCCGGAAGGTCCAGCTCTGTGGGGGAGGGGCATCCGCCGAAGGAAAACTAAGAATCAGAAAAAACTTTGCAACCGACAAGCTGGACATCCGCTCAGAGACCTAATCTAAAAGTCTAGCAATTACACAGACGACAGGTGGATAAATCCACAAAGATGGGAAGAAACCAGCGCAGGAAGGCTGAAAACACCCAAAGTGGATTGCAGTTCCTCATCACCAATTGAACAAGGCTTGATCGAGAATGAATGTGAGGAATCAACAGAATCAGGCTTCAGAAGGTGGATAATGAGAAACTTCTGAGAGCTAAAAGAACACGTTCTAGCCCAATGCAAGGAAACTAAGAACCTTGAAAAAAGGTTTGATGAAATCTTAACGAGAATGGACAATTTAGAGAGGAATATAAGTGAATTAATGGAGCTGAAAAACACAATACGAGAACTTTGCAAAGTATGCACAAGTTTTAACAGTTGAATTGATCAAGCAGAAGAAAGGATTTCAGAGGTCGAAGACCAACTTAACGAAATAAAACGAGAAGACAAGATTAGAGAAAAAAGGGTAAAAAGGAATGAGCAAAGTCTCCAAGAAATATGGGAAAAGACCTAATCTACGTTTGATAGGTGTACCTGAATGTGACGAAGAGAATGAATCCAAGCTGGAAAATATTTTTCAGGATATTATCCAGGAAAACTTTCCCAACCTAGCAAGGCAGGACAATACTCAACTCCAGGTAATACAGAGAACACCACAAAGATATTCCTCAAAAGAGCAACCCCAAGGCACATAATCATTAGATTCATCAGGGTTGAAATGAAGGAGAAAATACTAAGGGCAGCCAGAGAGAAAGGTCAGGTTACACTTAAGGGGAAGCCTATCAGACTCACAGCAGATCTCTCAGCAGAAACCCTACAAGCCAGAAGAGAGTGGGAGCCAGTATTCAACATCCTTAAAGAAAAGAACTTTCAACCCAGAATTTCATATCCAGCCAAACTAAGTTTCATAAGTGAAGGAAAAATAAAATTTTTTGCAAACAAGCAAGTACTCAGAGATTTCATTACCACCAGGCCTGCTTTACAAGAGCTTCTGAAAGAAGCATTATATACAGAAAGGAACAACCAGTATCAGCCATTCCAAAAAACCCATCGGTAAGCTGCATCCAGACCCATCTCACATGCAAGGATATACAGAGACTCAAAACAAAGGGATGGAGGAAGATTTGCCAACCAAATGGAGAGAAAAAAAAAAAAAAAAAAAAAAGCAGGAGTTGCAATTCTCGTCTCCTGATAAACTAGACTTTAAAGTAATAGAAACTGAAAGAGATAAGAAGGACATTGTATAATGGTAGAGGGATCAATGTAACGGGAAGAGCTAACAATCCTAAATCTAGGTGCATCCAATATAGGAGCACCCTAGATACATAGGGCAACTTCTTGGTGACTTACAAAGAGACTTGGACTCCCACACAATAATAGTGGGAGACTTTAACACTACATTGTCAATATTGGACACATCAGTGAGACAGAAGGTTAACAAAGATACCCGGGACTTGAATTTAGACCTCGAACAAGTAAACTTAATAAACATTTACAGAACTCTCTACTCCAAATCCACAAAACATACATTTTCTTCAGTAACACATCACATCTATTCTAAAAGTGGCCACATGGTTGGGAGTAAATCACTCCCCAGCAATTGCATAGCATTTCATAGGTTTAAATGAAATATTGGTTGGCTGTTTGTTATTTTCCTCCCTTATTCCTTCCTGTCTCCATTGTATAACACAATTATTAGTATAAAAGAGCTTTTCAATCCCCATTTTTAGACTGCATTCTAGCCTGGGCAATAGAGCAAGATTCCCATTCTCTCTTCCTCTTTTTCTTCTTCTTTTTCCCTTTCTTTCATTCTCCTTTTTCCTTTTTCTCTCTTTCTTTCTTTTCTTTCTTTTTCTTTCAAAAAAAAGGGTAGGGTGAAAAAGGAGATGTGCATTTACAAAGAGGAAAAGAAAGATAGGTTTGTATTGGGGCTATTTGCTACCCATTTGTGATTTCGTAAGGTTCCATCACCTAATTTGTTCTTCCCTATTTACAAGCTCTTCTTTTCCAAAGAGTTCCACAGCTTCATCTGTCAGTCCAAGCCTGTAGTCTGGATTCTCTGGTGAGCCCCAATGCCCTCTTATGAATGGGTTGCTCTTCTGCCTCTATGCCCCTCTCTGTCACAACCCAGACCTCCAAGAAAGAGCAGCCACCCATGGGCACCGCCAGGGTGCTCTGCAGAATCCTGACAGCTGGCACTTATTCTATCCCATCCTCAAGAGGCGCCCACCTTCCCGACAGCTTCCTCCAAACTCCAAGATTTCAACTTCATGGGAAAAGAAAAAGTTGTTCCTGCCCACAGAAAACTGGGGGCTCCTGAATTACTTCCGACCACACTCCTGAAGGTGCATGGTTACAAGGCTCTTGAGGAAATCTACATACAATGGAAACTACAGAAATGAATCATTATAATGACCTCATCAAAATAAGCTCTTAAACTCACAGAAACAGACGACGGAAATGAAGATTTAGCTTCTGCAGTACTGAGAGCTGTATATTGCTTTTATGTGAGGCAATATTTTAAGGCCATCTGTGTACACAGATGTAACATATTTCTCTTCATATCATGATGCAAATTTTGACAATTGTAAGAAGGAGAGCTGGAAACTTGAAGGGCCACACGGTCTGTTTACTTCTATTTCCACCTAACTTTGAATGCTTCCTTTTCTCGAAAAGAAATTAAATTTTAAAATGAATGTGTGACTTTTGCTAAGTCCTCCTGTCAGCTTGGAGTCTGAGATGCCTTCCATTGAGGAAAACATATTCTTAAATTCACAATATAATTTTACCCTGCTGATGTCTGAATAATCAAGATTGAGATTTGCAGCTTTGTATAGGAGAAAGACTATGTACTTGATCCTTTACACTCAGTGGCTAAGAAAAGTTCCTTCCATAAGGTTTCCTTCTATAAAGAGCCAGTCTTTACCAACTATAACGTTATTAATTTTACAATAACTCTGATCTATTTAAGAGACATCAACAATTTTAATTCAAGATGCCCGGAATTCAGGAGCAGAAGAGTATATAGATTTTGGTGCAAAACAAAAGAATGTCCCAAATGTCCACAAAGGGGAGGTAGGAATTAGGGAGAAGGTTTCAAACATCTTCAGTTTCAGAATCATTCAAATATTCGATGACCTTTATCTGACTGCATAATTCCAAGAAAACAGGGCAGAAAGGAAGACATTCAACTTTCCCATCATGTATGACAAAACCCATGATTATTACAGATTATTCAGTGCTCATTTCTGTTTTTAAAGAGAGCAAAAAAAAAAAAAAAAAAGAAGCAAGAGTCTTTATTGTTGTTATTGTTGCAGTGTGTGTTACTGGGTTTGGGGGTTTGCAAGTGACAACATCTGAACAGTTCTTTAGAAAGCAGTCCTGTCCAAGAATGGGGATGACCACTAGCAAACGATACGCAGAATGACCTGTTGGGGGTGATGATTCTCCCTGGCCACACCTGGAGTACGCCTCACTACTAAAAACAAACCATCTTCCAAAATGTTGCACTATCTGGAATTTACATTAGGCATGCTGCGTATCAAATGCCATTGGAACATAGAATTGGAAATATCCATTAGGCACAGAAAATCGGGGTGTAAAAAAATATAAAACAAAAGAGCTCAACATCTATCCCTATTATCAGTACCATGGGAACAGGATCCCGGGAAAATTTAAAAGTCTTTTTGAGGGGTGAGGGTTACCCATGCTAATAGGGCACACAGGTCCTGTCCATGAAGAAGGAAGCTGTGAAAGGCAGTGGGTCCAGGGGACAGTGGGATTCCGCACACAGCACCCAGGAGGTGTCGACCTTAACAAGCCACACCCACTGCCACCTGAGTTTCTCATTCTTCAAGGTGCGCGAGAAATCTAGATTCTCTTTTAAAGTTTATAAAAATGCTTGTTGGATGAATACACATTCTGAAAGGGAAACTGACTGAAGTCCAGGAAGGGATTATTAAAGCTGGCTATTAATAACATTAAAATAACTCACTGATTTTTTAAAGTTTAAAAACTGCATGTGTGCCTGGCATTATTTAGACTGGCCTGCTGGTGGTGAAGTCTGGTGTCAGACTCAGAATGGGGGAAGAGTTGGAATATTCCATGTAATGCTTCTAAATTAAGCTTTGAAACACATACGCATCTGCTGGGGATGATGGAAGCCTGCACTAAGAAGTGGTCAAGGTGACTAGAGAGGCTGCTCAACTTAACAAATGGGGTTAACGTCAATAAACCCATCAAGAGTGAAAACTATCCTAAGCAGAAAATTGTGTAATATACCTAACTTTCCAAATGTCTTAAATTCACCTAGCCTACCATAAATGTGACTAGAGTTGGGCAGAATCATCTGGAGTTGGCCTAGAGTTGTGGCCTTACCTCTTGGCCTCGAGTTGGGGAAAATCATCTAGCACAAAGTCTATTTTATAAGAAAGTGCTGAAATGAGATAGTCCTCTCCACTACTAACAACAAGCAATGAATGTTGACGTGAGATAGTCAACATTTTCTTTCTTTTTTTTTTTTGTTAAGACGGAGTCTCACTCTGTTGCCCAGGCTGGAATGCAGTGGCATGCACTCGGCTCACTGCAACCTTCGCCTCCTAGGTTCCAGTGATTCACCTGCCTCAGCCTCCCAATTAGCTGGGATTACAGGTGCATGCCATCAAACCTGGCTAATTTTTATATTTTTAGTAGAGATGAGGTTTCACCCTGTTGGCCAGGCTGGACTCAAACTCCTGACCTCGAGTGATCTACCTGCCTCGGTCTCCCAAAGTGTTGGAATTATAAGCATGAGCCTGTAATCAGTGAGCAGTCAACACTTTCTTATAAACTAGGCCTTGTGCTAGATGATTTGTGATGATTTGTGCTAGTATTGAATACTGCACAGGCAATAAAAAACAGATGATTGCATGGGTACTCAAAGTATAGTTTCTACTGAATGCAGATTGCTTTTACATCATTATAAAGTTGAAAAATTATAAGTTGAATCATCGTAAGTTGTCAGCTTCTGCGTTCATTTTGACAATAAATTATGTCCTGATTGTACAAAAGAGTTTGCAATAAAAAAAAAAATTTCTTTACTGGAGACATATGGTTATGTTGCTAAAGTAATGACATTGATTTTCCTATGGGACTTACAAACTGTTTCAATAGTTTATGGCCATAAGCTCTACAGGTAGTTGACAGATATTAATTCTTTAAAGGTTATCCAGAATATACCTGTATGTTCAGAATTAATGGCTTTTAAAGACGTCAATCAAAAACCTTAACGAAGTTCTAAAATCCAAAAATATTCTTATTTTAAAATTAGTTTGAAGAAATGTTTTCCTCTGCCCCAAAACTTGCATTAAAACCTTTTTTTTTTTTTTTTTTTGGAGAAAGGTAGAAGAAACATTACAAAACAAACAAGCAAAGAAAAAAAGATGTATTCATTAAAATGTCTACTAAACTTTATTTGGATTGGATTTTGTTACGGAAATATCTGTTTTATTGCTTTTCCTATCATTCAATCTCAAAAGTTGTTTTTATTGTTTTTTACTGCTTAAGCTACATCTTGTCATGCAGATGAATTAAGCTAAGTTATTTATGGCAGGGTAGTTTCTCTTTATATGACCAGCTGTCTCCTTTTTCTTCTGATGCCTTTTCTTGTTTTTGCAAAGTATCTCTTAAGATCTTGACAGTACTATGACATTTATTATTTTGCAAAAAGTTCCACACTTGATTGCTAAACACCTGAAGCCTCTAGGCTTACCCAATGTCTTTTTATGAAATATATTCCTCTTCCCTGTCAGAAAATTGAAAGTATTTGGCCACTCTAGAATTCAGTTTTCCAATTTTCGGTAGACTGAAGAGAGCTTTGTTCTCTTAAAGCTCCTGGCAGGATTTGGTGGTTTACACACAGTTGCAGGGAGAGTCATAGGCTTTTATATTGGGAAGTAGCATTGGAATCACACCCCTCAATACCTTCGAGGACTGGAGAAAGATCCCTAGAAACCTGAAGCTTCTACTTCCTGTTGCTTGCACCATGAAGAGTGCTGCCTCCACTGTTAAACTGTGTCCTTAGCACCACGGAATGCCAGCATATCTGGGGATCTCAAAGGCAGTTAGACTCTGATCTGGCGCTTCAGACACTTTGACCCCTGGACCCTTACTTTACCCACATTCATTAGGATACAGCCTAGCCTGCTGTTTCTCTCTGCAAATTGCCTGAGACACATTTCAACTGAGCTTCATCTGCAGTGTGTTTAAAGACTAGTATATAATCATTGTCTTCTAAAAATGTCAACGCTCTTTTTAAATATTGGTAAAATTAGTTGACGTAATAGAAGAATTCTGAAAGGACAACATAAAATTCTATGATGCTGATTCTGCAATGTTTCAGAAAAGAATGTTTCCATGTTTTAAGAAATCTCAAGTTGTTTAAAAGAGATTATATTTAATTCTACAAAAATATTCCTCTAAAAAGAAGTATTTCCATTTTAATGTGAATTTAAGGGACTTTTGACTGATCAATTTTAAGCCTGCTGAAGAGTAGTAACAACATATACAGAAAAGGTCTCCTTTTCTATCTTGAAGCCACTAGCCTGCAATAAATCAGGGTACAACTACTGGTTTGGCATTTTCTTTATGCTCTAGAAACTTTAAAAAAGTCTAAATCAAGTTCTTCGTGTCAAAACACTATTAATACAATCAAAGTTTGAGTCTATTTAGTAATTCTGCTTCTTTCTGTTTTCTCGTGATTTCGTCTTAAGTCATAAACACAGAAAAAATGCTATGAACAAAATGTTCTAGTTAAAATAAGCTCCAAACATCCGGCTGATGAAAATTACTTCTCCATATATTTTGCAGTAATTACCCAGTCAATATTTTTAAGAATTAAATCCAATGTATCTTCTAAGTCTAACACATTATTAGAGTTTTAAGATACTTGCTTTTAACTTTCAAGTATTTGGACTAGTTCTTATCTTCCAAATAAAGTACCTGTGTATCAAGAGAATCAGCTCTAGACTTAATCTATTTTATACATCAGACTGAACAATGAGCTCATAGTAACATGAGTTTTTTTAGCTTCTATCTAAGCAACTCTTGAGAAAGTACTTCATACTCAGGTGACCTCTGAAAACATAATTAAAGAAAAGGAATACTGGTCATTTTTGAATCTCTGATATATTCTCTCATGAGCAACTGAGAAAAGGTTGAAGTATTTACAGAAACATAGTATCTCTTAACTTTATCTAACACATTTCAATTTGGATAATGTACTTTTTGGGGAAAAATCTCTTTACTATCTAAGAAAGACTGTCATGTAAAAAAAAAAAGAACAGTGTTTTCACATTGTTTTCTTCAGTGTAAAGAAGAACTACATTAAAAACTTGATATTGCTTTTTATTAACTCTATTTGCAGTCATCTGAATAGAAAGGGAGTTTCAAAGGTTATTGCTTAAACTTATTTTTTGTAGTTTGCTTGAGAAGGAAAGTTCATTAATAATGAATTTCCTGAAATGTTTGATTGATCCATGTTTTACAATGCATATCTCCTTTTTCAAGAATGAAATTCTAGGTGAAGTGTGTGTGTGTGTGTGTGTGTGTGTTTGATTTTTAAACTACCTTTTAAATTATACATCAATGGTTTTTTAAGTTACAGATGCTATTGGTTTCAAATTGAGCTATTTTGTTAGCTACTATTTTCAATTAATTTATTTAATTTTTCCCATATATTATGTTTTTGGTGCTATTATTTTGTAATTACATGACCAGCCCCATGGTAAGATATTCCACAATTTCTAAAAATAGCAACAGTAAACAGGACGTGGCAATGTTTAAACAGAAATGTAAACTTCTGAGCTTAAGATAAAACATCAAAAGCCTGTAAATGTTCAGAATGAGAATCAGATAACCAAACTCATTATCTATGTTTTTGGAACTACCTTATTTTTTATCAAGCAAATTATTAAGAAATCATAAAGCAAGTTAATTATACCTAAGAATTTCATGAGCCAATCTTGAAACACTTTATAATTCTAAATATATTACATTAATTCAAAGTGAATTTAATGCTGGCCATACTCTGATCTTATGCAGAGCTTCCAGCAGTTCAAATAGTTAATATCAATTCTGAGCAGTGTCACAGAAATAACACTGATTTTTACCACTATGCACGTATGTTTTGTGTTGAGGATATTTAAAACTCAGAGTGGGGAAACTTGGAGCAAGACCAGGATCAGGCATCTACATGGATGAACTGAAATAATTTCACTCTAAATTCATCTTTAAATACATCCAGTTGGCGAATGTTGTTCTAACTTACGCAAGGTGGTAAGAATTTATGATAAGGTGCTAACTATACATTATCTGTATTGTAACATCACAGTGAGCCCATGAATACATACAATTATTACTTCCCAATAAAAATTAAACTAAGAAAAATAATTAGCTGTTAAAAGAAGCATTTGTTTTGAAATCTGTCAGGATTTTTTGGGGGGCACGGTGAGAAAAGTAAAATAAAGCAGGGCTCTTATCTTACCCTGTCTAATGAATGACAGATAGTAAAATAAATACTTATAAAACAACATGATGAATGCTATGGTTTGCCTTTGAGAGCCACAAAGGAAACCAGTAACTTGGTAGGTGGACGAGTTGGGTGAGCCTTTCAGGAGAGAGGGTTTGAGCAGGTCTAGGGGCCTCCTGGATGCCACCCACTCATAGGGAGAACAGTCCAGGTGCAAAAGGCTTCATATTGCATGGCAGCTGGGAAGAACAATTTACAGGAGCATTTGTATCTGCTGATGCTTCCTTTTAAACATGTGGCGGTTGTGATGGAGACAGGGATTGAAGAGAAGACAGGAAAGGTCACGTGAAAGACTGGAAAGGGCCCAGCTGGAGTGCCAAGCCGGGGGAGACCAACTCAGCTTGCAATAGGGAAAAACAACAGACAGGACTGCACAGAAAAGTGACACAGGTACATTCTTCAGAGAGATAATCAGAAGCAAAGTGGAATATGGACATAAGTGAGAAGAAAGAAAGGATAAGTGGGAATACCTGCAAATTGTTTATTTACTGCTGGAAAAGAGCCCATATCAGTGGATGTAGGGAGAAAGAGAGAGAGAGAGAGAAAGAGAGCAAAGAAAGAGAGCGAAGAAAGAGGAGAGACGAGTGAGAGTAGAAAGTGGAGAGAGTGGAGAGAAGGAAGGAAGGAAGAAGGGAGGGAAGGAAGGAAGGAGGGAGGGAGGGAAGGAGGGAGGGAAGGAGGGAGGGAGGGAGGGAGGGAGGAAGGGGTAAGTGAGTCAGTCTAGGAGAAGGCAAGGTCCACATGGGGCAATGTTAGGACCCCAAATGGAAGCAGTGAAACTGAGGAGTGAGGTGAAGCCCACTGGGAGAGGCTGTGGTCAGCATTGGGGCCTGTGGCCCTGGCACTAGTTTGGAGAAGGATGGAGGATGAGAAAAAATGGGAGACAACTGAGTTCTTCCCAAATTCTATCCCGGACTCATTCCTCACACACCCTTCCCCTGCCTCGTCCCTCCTTCCAGCCTTAGCTGTGAAGAGCAATTCTTACTGCTCGCTCCCCTATGCTGCAGAGATTTTTACAAGAAAAAGTAAAGGATTTATGAAAACACATGAGGCTCCTCATAGAAGTAAAATCTGTATAAATATAAGGGATTATCAGCAATACCTAAATTTATTGCTGCTGTTATGACTCAGAGGCTGATACTTTTGTTATTCTACAACTAATAAATACAAAGAAATTGTCCCACCATATGCAAGAATTCACCACCTTGAGCAATGGAGCCGCATCATCAATTCCCAAGAAGTGACAGACTCGGCCCGACCACCGCTGCGTTAGAATGCAAGAGCGCCGTTCCTCCTTTCCAATATCTCATTGTTTGAAAGAATTTCTGCTGAGTGACTGCCATCCATCAGCCTCACTGTGGCTGGCGGGTGCCAGCCTGTCCTCTCTGGGCTTATTCCTGAGGCACTGATCACCTAAGCCAGCCGGCTGGGGCACCGGCGTGCACACTCACCCGGCTTTCTGGGATACGAGGCCTGCTTGCGGCACACTTGCGCCCCTGATATGCACACTTTTGCACCTCACTGATCATAAAGCGTTCAGTAGTAAAATACAGATACAAAGCAAAACAGAATACGTAACCAACATTTTTGTAAACAAAGCCCGCGAGTTCCATCTCTTCCCCAAAAGGCACTGCTTTTGTATTTCCCAATTCATCCGAAAGACCCACAACTCTCAGCCTCTTCCACCTCGCCTCTCTCTTTCCACTGCTCCTGTGTAACCAGCCACCAATGTCTTGCAAAGCTCCCCCGCACTTAACCATGAGGTGCATCGAATCCTTTGCTTTCTAAGCTTCCAGTGTTCAGTCTAAGCCTCCCTCACTGCACACAGGATTGCTGTTGTTGCTGACTACATGGTCGCCAAGACACCATAGCGAGGGTGAACACTCGCCCCAGTCTTCTAAGGACCCTGGTCCCAGTTTTCTAAGGACCCTGGCACCTGCTGAGGCCCTCCGCACCCAGTCTCATGGCCCTTTGCGCTGTAGTATCGCCCAGATCCTGCCTGTCCTTTAAGATCAAGCTCCCTTAAGGCTGCAGCTATCCTACCCTACCCTGGATATTCCTCCTGAAGGCTCTTCCTCCTCCCTGAATTTCCTGTGAATCCCACCACAAGTATACAATGACAGGTGCTCTGTGTGTGTCTGATTATTCCAAGTTTCCCCTTGCAAATATCTCATTCCTTGGTCTAGAAATGAACCTCCGTGAAGGCAGAGGAAGAACAGAGAACATGCATTGTTTACTGTATCCCCAGTCTGGCAGTGAAAATAGAAAGAGTGAAATGTACACGTTACTATATTTAACTGGTGCTGATTTTAATTCCAGACAATGTGTCTATAAGTACCTTTGCATCAAATAAAATAGCAAGCTTCTGGTGATTTCAAAGTGTTATAAAAACACAAAGTTCACTGTGTTTTCTACATAGAAATCAGTGAGCTGATTTTCAAAATCGTGAAAATAAATGTATGCTTTTCAAATGTTCACATTCTGAATTTTACAAAATCTGGGAGGATTTAAAAATAGGATTCAACCAGAAATATGCAATTAGGGGAATTTCAGAATGGATTCAGTATTACTTAACAAACCTAAAATGGGACCTACACAGTTTCATAAAGTGTTTTTCTGAAGAGGGAATTCCATCAGCTTTCATTACATATTGATGTGCAAATGTCTGGTGACATATTTACATAATGAAATAAACATCTCCATAAATTATTTTACATAATATGTGAAAGTCAATGCAGACATCTTCAGCATTAGGAATACCAAATAGTGTTATTTTGGTCACAGTGAATTCAATTTGAGGATGACAAATGAACTGACAACAAATATTTTCAATACATTTTCATAGCCAGGAACATGCATAACAGCACAAATTTCCAACAGAAGCCGAACATTTTCCTTCACATCTTGATGAATTCTTTCATATTTTTATTTTCAGTTAGAGCCATTTTATTCCTTTAGGTCTGTTATATTTTACAATATTAGTTAAATGACTAAATATTCAAATTAATAAGAACTTATATAAAAGAATGAGCAATTACTTAGCATTTCCTTCAAATATTGTACTAAGAGTGCAGATAAATAATTTCTTCTCCCAAACAGGCCTATTTAATATAGATCTTGTTTTATGCTAATTGCATTATGGCTCCTAGAAGTTTCCAGAAGAGACAGCCAATCCATGTGCATACATAACTATCTCTGGAATTTTATTGTCTTGTTCCCTCAGTTGATGTTTCAGTGGCCAGGATGTAAAATGCACCGGGTTCCAGTAAATTGATCAAAGCTGTAGGGACACCCCTGGTCACCTGACCTCCAGTTGCGGTTGTATTACGGAGATGTCAGACATCATGGCAGTGGAGTGTACAGTCAGTGGGGGCAAGGCTGCCCATCCAGGGCAAGTCAGGATCACCACTACTTAACCCCACACCTCAAGTATTGCCATGGAGGCATTTCTCCTGTCCAGTCTGCTTACAAAATCATTTTCTTATCCTTAACAAAGGAAATTGATTTCTGGTTAACATAATGGGAAACTCCTGCCTTAGAAAATGCTATGATTCCTAGATAAGTCTCTGAACTTTTTTTTTTTCCCCCTATGGAGCTTAATAGCACTGAATCCTTCCTCATCAGAATCCTAACCTCAGTCATAGTTTATTCCTTTCTTCATCCCATTTACAATTCAATTGATGACTGTCCTGTACATTATGGGTTTTAGAAACTATCTGTCATTTATCTTTCTACCTCTAACATAGTGTTTTTGTCTAACACTGTCTTACTGTCATTATTTCAGTAGATTGTGTGATGTCCAATGAGCAACTTTTAACTTCATGGGCATCTATAATCTATGGTTTACATCATAGAAAGATAAAAACCTAATGCATGGTGGCTCACGCCTGTAATCCCAGCACTTTGGGAGGCCGAGGCGGGCGGATCACGAGGTCAAGAGATCGAGACCGTCCTGGTCAACATGGTGAAACCCCGTCTCTACTAAAAATACAAAAAAATTAGCTGGGCGTGGTGGTGCGCACCTGTAGTCCCAGCTACTCGGGAGGCTGAGGCAGGAGAATGCTTGAACCCGGGCAGCGGAGGTTGCAGTGAGCCAAGGTCGCGCCACTGCACTCCAGCCTGGCGCCTGGTGACTGAATGAGACTCTGTCTCAAAAAAAAAAAAACCTAATGCAAATGACAAGGAATGTCAAAATTCTTGTACCCCTAAATAAAATTTTACCTCTCTTTATTTTTACTTTCTGCCCTTCCCTATTTTCCCAAGTCACCAATAATAGTCACCAAAGCCAGACAAGTTGGTGCATTCTCAAACCCTCTCTCTCCCTCATATTCCACACCTAAGTTCTTACCCACCCCATTGTTAGAAGGAGCTAAAAGGGAGACTTGCCTAAAATCATCACAAGAGAAACTTTAAATACTCTTCAACAGTTAAAATACCCTTTGATGTTTTAAATTTTACAGAATTTCAGCACAAAGAGTGTCCAAAAACAATGTCGTGTTTACAGAAGAAAGACATGACCTGGGACATGACAGATAAAGCAGCAGGCGGGTAGCAGAGCAAAGAGACCCACATCTAACCCTGGAGAGCCAGGAAGGGGAGTTTCCTTCACCTCAGCTTTCAACGTTGCTAAAATAGGCCCAGACCTAACCCCAGAGACCTAGGAAGCGGAGTTTCCTTCACCCCACATTTCATTATTGCTAAAACAGACACATACTTAACCCCAGAGACCCCCAGGAAGGTGAGTTTCCTTCACGCCACCTTTCATCATTGCTAAAATATGCACACACCAAACCCCAGAGACTCAGGAAGTGGGGTTTCCTTCACCCCCTTTCGTCATTGTTAAAACAAGCCCACAACTAACCCCAGAGACCCAGGAAGGGGAGTTTCCTTCACCCCATCTTTCGTCATTGCTAAAACAGGCATATACCTACCACCAGAGATCCAAGAAGGGGAGTTTCCTTCACTCCATCTTCCATTATTGTTAAAACAGACACACACCTAACCCCAGAGACCCAGGAAGGAGAGTTTTCTTCACCCCACCCTTCATCATTGCTAAAACAGACACACACCTAACCCCAAAGGCCCAGGAAGGGGAGTTTCCTTCACCCCACCTTCCATCATTTTGAAAATATCTGACACTGAGTGTTCAATCTTGGCATTTACTATTGAATGGTGCTAATTGCATCACTTTGGATTCTTTGCAAAGTTCAAGCTCAGCATTCCCAGTTGCCTTGATATGTTTTCATGTTCCTCAGTCTAGTTGCCTGGCATTGAAATTTAATTGACAGGATTATTTTCATATCAGTGTGTTCTGAAATTTTTACTTGGTTTAAAAGAAAAAAAAATTTGTTGTAGAAATACAAATAGCCTTCAAATGTTTTTATGTCAGAATGTGCGGAGCAGAGAAAAATAACAATTTTGAATCTGAATACATTTTAGAACAGTTTTTTATTTTAAAGACATCATCAAAAATGACCTATATAATAAAGATCAAAATCAGAAAAGAGTGATCTGTGACCCCCTTCCCCAGTGTTTTCTTCCTGACATGGTGTCCGGGTCTCCATGCTGCTTACCTTCCTACAAATGAACCCTTGCAAATGCAATGCATCTATGACTGACTAATACAATCACAATCCCTTTTTATTATCCCTGAGGAAGAATGGAAAAATATTCTGTCATCACTCCTATCATAACATTTTAGATTTTATAGCATTTGATGATATCATCTGTTGGCCTTCATTTTATTTCACACTTAAGTCATAAGCCTTGAGTTTGATCCTCATAATTAAATTATTTATGTCATCCTCCTCTAGGTTCTTTTGTCTTTCTCCAAGTACTGGTGGCCAAAAACCAATACCTCAATTCCAAAAGGTGAAAGTAAAAAACAGTATGAATCAACTATCAGATTATCACAAAATATAAGGAATAATTCATTACATAAATAAGAAAAAATAATTGGTACAACTAAACCTTGCAGGAAATACAAAGGTCTGTTTTCCAGACCTCTGTAGGACTGGAGAACATGACAGGGGTCACCAGGGTGACCACAGACCCCTATTAGACAAATCTTCCACTACCACAGAAGCTAGGCACAGAACAGTTTCAGTGGGATGTCTGACAACATCATACACTCCTACATTTCAGTCTTCATGATGATATATATGTTGGTAAGTTAGCAAAGATAATAAAACATCCAGTTAGAAGGCAAGAGACTGGACTATATATGCCCATCTCTACCTCTAATTTGCTTTTTGACATTGAGTAAATCAATTAAGCATCACCTTGTGTCACTGTCTTTTCTTAAAATGGTCATCACAGTACTTTCCACCTTCCTCTCTTTGAGAAATGGATGGAGATTTATGTCCTGTTTTTATGGCAGCCTCACCTTGAGACAGACGAAGGTAAGAGGTGTTCCGGTTTCACAGCACTGCAGTGCTACAAAGGCACATCCCAAACATGTCCTCTCCTGAGCGCTGTCAAGTTCAGCGCCAAGTGCTGTATGTTTAACAATTGCTAAACATTTGTTTTGATACTTAAAATATACACATAAAAACCAAACTTTCTAACGTAAACCAGGAATTGTATGTATGTGTGCATGGGGGATTTTTTTTTTACACATGGCATTCCCAGAGATGTGGATGGCTTCCCTCCTTCTAAAATGCTTTCAAAATTCCTCCTAGGTACTCTCAGACAGCCTGTCTCCCTATTATATTGGAATTATCTGACTGCCTCATCTATTGTGATATTTCCACTGAAGATCACTCTATTGAAAAATGGATTTTACAGGCTTTCTTTTCTTATAGAAGAGTAAAAATGCCATTTTCAGGATTCTTTTTTTTTTTTTTTTTTTTTTTTTTTTTTGAGACAGAGTCTCGCTCTGTTGCCAGGCTGAAGTACAGTGGTGCAATCTTGGCTCACTGCAACCTCCACCTCCTGGGTTCAAGCAATTCTCCTGCCTCAGCCTCCTGAAATAGCTGGGACTACAGGTTCGCGCCACCACGCTCTGCTAATTTTTGTATATTTAGTAGAGATGGGGTTTCACCATGTTGGCCAGGCTGGTCTCAAACTCTTGACCTCAGGTGATCTACACGCCTTGGCCTCCCAAATTTATAAAAATGTATCACAATGTCTTGATATATTGATAGGAAAGGTTTGCTCATGCCTGTAATCTTGGCTCTTAGGGACGCAAGGTGGTAGGACAGCATAAGCCCAGGAGTTCAAGACCTGCCTGGGCAATACAGTGAGACCTCATTCTCCACAAAAAGGAAAAATAAATAAATAAAAGCAAGTGGAAAGGTTTGCAAGGATTCAATCACAGAAACATATACATAGTCACCCTTCTGGCTCATCATCAGCATTAGCATTTACCATCTTTACAGTACTATCTTTTTTACAGCACAGAAAACTCTGAGTTTACAAGTTAATTTTCCCTGTATGCAGCTTTTTATTAACATAGTATCGGTTTAAAGTCTGTCAGAAATCAACTTTTCTTTCTTCACAACTGAATGTCACCATGTTGTAATTGTTAAGAATTCACAGGACAGTTGTTTCAATAGTGGCCTGGGAATGTTCAAGTTTGAGGCAGACCTCTCATTTGAGGGAATGGAACTGAATATATAAGCACATATAGATTATTTTTAGATAAGAAAGAAAAATAACTTTGTTAGATTTAAATGCTTAGTTTATTTTTTATAATAAATTGGCTTCTCTTTAAACGAATTGTGAAATAAGTAAATGTTGTATTCCTTCCTTTAGCTCCAGGTCCTCATTTCCCTTCATCTGCATATGCCCTCGTCCTTCTGTTGGTCTTCCATAGATATTCGCCATGACCTAGATCCTTTAACAGGGTCACCTTGAACTCTATAAATGACCAATGCCCTAACTAGCCCTAGCCCAGGATGCATATCTCTCTATAACTGGGACATCTCTAGCACTGCCAGCCAATTCAGATTGAGTATATAGAAACTACCCTGGCCTTCCACGGCAGGTCAAGCCATTCACTTTCTGAGACTCACTCAATGAGGATATCTCGCTGCTAGTTTGTTTCTGCTATGGTGATTCACTGTCAAAATCCAAGCCACTTACTTTTCCTAAATCTGGTTCTTGGATGTGACTCTAATTAAACTGATGCCTTCCTCTACGTCTGAGTCTCCGATCTGATCGTCTGCCTGTGCCCTACGTTCCCGTAAGCATGGGCTCTGCTTCATAAGTGCTTTTTCCACATTGGTGCTTTTCACTGGACCTCTGCCTGCTTACCTGCTGCTTGAGGCACCTCTGCTCCATCTCCGGGTATCATCTGACCCCGAGTGACTTTTACATCAGAATTTGTGTGACCTTGTATTGGGCACCCAATGCTAAACATCTGCACAGAATACCCTACAAAATTTTGTCTGTTGCTACACCCTTCAAATACTTCAAACATTGTGTTCAGACTGACGTGTGATCTCCGCCTAAATTGTTTTTCCTGACCCTCAGCAATGATAAGTTTCAATCCAAGTCTCTCCAAAGTATAGTAGGCTATGTGTCTGAGGGTTCAGAAAATATCCTGTTATCATATCACAGACTTACCAGGGTTGACAATAATACACAAAAGCATTTGCAGAGGATGAGGTTTATGTAAAATCAACAAAATAGTAATAAAAACCAAAGGAAAAAATCTGGCATTTGTCATCCAATCTATAAACAAAAAATGTGAAACAAATTTTAAATTAAATTGGGGAATTAGCTATATATGACATCTTTTAAATAAAAGGCATCAAACTCTTAGTAATATCCATAAAGCGTCTTATGGTCATTATATTGTTCCTTCAAAATAACACAGCAAGGATTTTATTATAACTTGCTTGGGCTCAAGTCTATTACATTCCAGAATTCCATCATCGTGGACCAAAGGGAGGAGAAGAAAGCATCAGGAAGAAACCAAGGCTGCAAAGAATTTACCTAAACATGGAGGCTGCTGTTGGCATGGAATGGAGGTGGAAGATACATAATTGAAGGAGAGAGAAGATGCCATAGCATTTGAGAGGGCACTGAAAATCTGACCTTATTTTAGGACACCATCAAAAACAGAGGAGTCTTAACAATGAAAGTAGTCACTGAGAGCAACAGTGAGCACTACAAGAGACATTCCCAGCAAGCAAGAGGAGACTCTGGGCAGCCAGACCCCTAAGAGCAGGCTTTGTCATGACCCATTTGCAGGGTGACAGAGTCCAGTTCTGCAGGAGAAAGGAATAAGCAGGAGACAGACAAGACCCTGCAAGTAGTGGAGAGTTCAAGGTGGGCTCCACATGACAGGGAAGCATGTAGGATAAACAGGGAAACTGAGGCAGTCACACACAGACTACTGGCATCTAGTTAACACCTTTTTCCCCCATGAGAACATTCAGCACTTCCCTTCCCAAGCCCTGTGCAATCACAGACAGCAGTAATTACCCCTCTTGTATAAAGTGAGGGTTCCCCCCTTCACAGTCTGGAGCTCTGACTCCAGAGGTCCGCCTGCCCTCAAGACTAAAGTCCCATTTCCACAAATAGTTGCCCAACCCAGGGCCAGGTGGGCCTGCAGCACCCGTGCTAGCTCTAGAGTGTGAGCAGAGGCCATGCCATCACTCTGAGCAGGGTGCTGCATTGTGGGTGTGCCTTTCTACCCTCCCTCCTTTTCTGCTAGGGGTTAACTTACTTGCTAGGGGCACAGGGTGCAGTGCCTAGGGCCTACCACCTCTTTAGAGGCTCATGGAAATGCTTTAATTTCCTTAAATTAGAAGAAAAAAGTAAATTTCTGGGTGAAAGAAAAGGCATTAATAGACAAGTATCTATTGATCTTTGCAGCTACATAGTCATGAGATGAAATTTTTGATGTTTTGTGTGGAGGAAAGGACTCATTAAAGTATAAGAATCTTAAGCCCATGACAGTCACAGGGCATCCCCATCCCTGGGTGCAGGTCCTCTCAGGCTGGAGCAGGGCAGTGGGTAGAGAGCTCTGCAGACAGAAATGCCATTCAAGAGATCTGTCCTCGCAATGATAAACTTCCTCAATTACTATAGCATTCTTCATTTCACTTTATTAGAAACAATGAAGGAACATATGGTTAGAAACAACTTGCCTATACCCAGAGGAATATAAACTGTTCTACCGTAAACACACACTCATGCAATGATCACTGCAGCACCATCCACAAAAGCAAAGACATGGAATCAACTTAAATGCCCATCAGTGACAGACTGGATAAAGAAAGTGTAGTACGTATGCACCATGGAATACTATGCAGCCATGAAAAAGAAAGAGATGATGTCTTTTGTGAGAACATGGATGGAGATGGAGGGCATTATCCTTAGCAAACTAAGGCAGAAATAGGAAACCAAATACAGTATGTTCTCACTTCGAAGTAAGAGGTAAATGATGTCAACTTATGAACACAAAGAAGAGACAACAGATGCTGGGGCCTGTTGGAGGGTGAAGGATGAGAGGAGGGAGAGGATTAGCAAAAACAACTAATGGGTACCAGGCTTAGTACCTGGGTGACCGAATAATCTGTACTACAAACCCCTGTGACATTAGTTTACCCATGTAACAAACATGCACATGTACCTCAAATCTAAAATAAAAGTTAAAATAATAAATTAGAATTAAAAAGCAAATACTTTATTTTGAATTCTGTGGCTCTCCCATGAATACAGGAATAAATTATCAGCAGGTAAGATACTACAGCAAAACTGTTTTTTTTATTTAACTCAAGAAAGTACTAAAATATTACTTAATTCTTACCATGTATATGAGAAATGACATCTTAAATAAAATATTTTAAATATAAAAGAAAAACAACTTGCCTACATAGGTTCTGATTTCAGACTGAGGGAGAAACTAACGTCAATATCTGTGTTAAAGAATCATGTAACCAGAGGCCAGGTATGGTGGCTCACACCTGTAATCCCAGCTCTTTGGGAGGCCGAGGTGGACAAATGACCCGAGGTCAAGAGTTCGAGACCAGCCTGGCCAAAATGGTGAAACCCAGTCTCTACCAAAAATACAAAAATTAGCTGGGCATTGGGGCACGTGCCTGTAATCCCAGCTATTAGGGAGGCTGAGGCAGAAGAACTGCTTGACCCCAGACAGTGGAGGTTGCAGTGAGCCGAGGTTATGCCAATGCACTCCAGCCTGAGTGACAGAACGAAACTCTGTTTCAAAAAAAAAAAAGAAAGAAAGAAGAAAAGAATCATGTAACCAGAGGGACTGATCAAAATTCCACATAATTTCAGATGTTTGCTAACAGTGGCCACGAGTTGGTGACCATTTTTGTCTGGTGCTGTGAAAACACAGAATGGAGATGGTATATCAGTGGGAAGCTCTTGAGCTTTGGATTATATTAATGAGGTTTGAATCCTGGCACTGCCACTCATGAATGAAGGACTTTCGCTTATCGAAGCCTCAGTTTCCTGTCCTAAAATGAAAATAACATAAGGACCATCTTCAAAGGGCTACCTTGGAGATAAAATGAGATAATGAATGTGAATTTCCTGGCACACGGTCAGTACTCATTGATATATTAGCCAATGTTTTTCTTTTACTATGGCCCCCAAAGACACAGCAGGTTGTTTCTCTTGCATCTGTACCTGGATGAAGTTGGTATTTCACCTTCAGGGTTTCCTGTCAGATATTTAAAGTTACATGTGAATGACATATTGAATGGTAGTTACTCCTATTTCATTACGTGTTAACTTGATTCATTTCAATGTGTAACTTTTCTGGCCTAAGTAAAACCAGACTGTGAAATTCAGAAGATCAATGTTGACAGAAGATAGATGATAGACAGATACATAGATACATAGATATGAATAGATGATAGATAAAAATAGATCATAGATGACAGATCTATAGACAACTGCCTGATCAATCAGCAGGTACATAATATAGATAGAATGATAATAGATCATAGATGGTCAATCAATAGATGATCAATTAATTGATAGATACATAGAGATGATAGATGATGATAGGTATAACAGATAAATGTACATCCTTGTTGAGATGTCTATTTGATGCACGAATATTATCCAAAATTACCGCCTGATGGCATGAAAACAATGACTTTTCCTTAAAAGGTCATATCTAAGATTAAATACTGATGACAACTGTGGTCTGTTCTCTTGCTTTGCATGTCAATAAGACCCTCTAGTAAGCTTTCCCTAGCAGAGAAGGGAAGTTGGGGCTGCTGAGGGCTTGCTGGCTGGCTCCTCACCTACCTCCAGGCATCTCTGAGTCTTTCCAGGTGGGGCCTGAGTTAGGTGGGAAGAGGAGAGGAGGGGCCTGGAAGGCCCACCAGACCTGCAGGTGGGAAGATCTGGGCACATAAGAAAACTGTACCTGTGACCATACAGAATGTGACCTTTGCAACCTGCTTTATTTCCAGGCAACAGATTCTCTACTATAAACTGAAATATTTCCTGAAAATTTAAAAGTACATGTAAGCAACAAACTGTACATTTCCTTTATTAAATGTATACTTTATGTCTGCAAGAGTAAAGTATACTAACTTTTTTTTTTATTTTTTTAAGAAATCATCTGAGAAGGAATGAAAACATTCCTAAATAGGAAACTATGGGGGTAGATGCTGCAGGAACCCCAATGTCCTCACCTCCTGGGGCTCCAACCCTGGATGTATGTACGATTCTTCTCCTTCCTTGAGTGTGGGCACAGTCGGTGACTCGAGATGACAACTGAACATGGCAAATATGTGAGCACCAGATCCCATTGCAGTGTCTGATCCGTGGATGCTGAGTTTGTCAAGATGCGGATTATCCTGAGGGAGCCTGACTCAATCCAGGGAAAGTCCATAAAAGAGGGTCTGGCCTCCATGAGGTGAGGGCTCCCCCATGGCTTTGGAGAAGCCAGAGAGGACATGCCCTGCCTGGAGAGAGCCACGGTCACATGGCAGATAAATGCCAGTGGCACCAAGGTGTGGAGTCTCAGTCAGACCAATGGGAGGACCTGAGTTCTGCCAACCATCTGAAGAGGCCCCTGAAGCTCAGAGGAGACCACAGCCCAGCCAACACCTAGTCACGTCCTTGTGAGACCCTGACAGAAGACCAAGCCAAGCCATGTCCACGTTCCCAACCCATGGATAATGTGAGATAAGAAACGGTGCTGTTTTAGTCCCTACATTCATGGTAATTTGTCACACAGCATTAAAAAACGAACACACACAACACTGCCTATTATTTGAAACACTTTATAAAATTACCTACAAGTTAACTGTGGGAAAAACAAACACTGCTTATTGGATATTTTTCCCAACATTTTTCTCAGCCAAGTTAACAGCTATGTAAGAATAAAATGTTACTGTAAGCCTTTATTTACAAATGATACTTAGATATTGCAATTTACAAACTATACAGATACTGCAAAGTCAAGAGGAGACATTAGAGCAGCATAATATATTTGCCATAATCTTAATCTTCACTGAAGCAATGTAAAAAGCTGTTAATGTTACTGTGGATTTATGTACAGGCTGAATATTTCCTTATTTACATAATCCTATTCTAATGCTTTCCCCTGATTCTTAGCATGGTTGTGAATAATTTTTAAAAACTACCAACTGGATAAAAAGATGCTTTGACTCAATTTCTTAGAATGTAATATACCATAAAAACCAAGAAGGCATTGTTGCTATTATTTGAATACTATAATCTATTTTACTTTAAAACATCAATGCTTACATAGCACAACCAAGAACATCTGGAAAATCTGTGAATGTCTTTGTTATTGATAAAATTAGATTATAGAAAATGTGCATTTGAGTACTGCCCCTCAGCTTGTGTAGGAATTCCAAAATCTAGTTGTTAAAAAGAGGTAATCAGTGATGACATGGACCCACTGTCACGCACTTTTACATCTTATTCATAGCCAGGGAGGTGAAGGCATTGGAAGAATCTGTATGAGAAACACACAGAGTGCCTACTGACGCATTTGGGTAGAGACAGGTGGCAGAGGATGCCCAAGGAAAATGACATCAACCTATTCAAGGTATCAGCCAATCCTATATAAAGACAGCATTGTCTCTCTTGGTCAATGCGTGACCTCAGGAACTCCAAATGATGGATTCTGACATATCCTGTTATTCACCTTCAGGTTTTTTTCCGGTAATTGATCGCATTCAGTGGCTGTGTACACTTCATGTTTGCAGTATTTTCTCCTTGTTTGGAAGCACCAAAGTGGCAATGTTCAGTGTTTCTGCATTGGTTTTGAGAACGTATTCCTGACCAAAGCCACTATCTCATTTAGAATAGTATATTTAATGTTGATGTCATTTTTATTCTATCAGGGTGTTAATAAAACCAGCATGACAGCTGTATAAACTCACAGCTCCGGGCTTCAATTTTCGCATCCACAGAATATGTAGTAATGTGTTCAGAATTAGTCGTCCATGTCAAACCATCCACCTCCACCTTTTACTTATCGTGGCAAAAACATCAATATGGAGCTGCAGTGCAAGAGGCTGCAAGTGGATGGGCCATTTTGTAGAATGGACACCATTCTTTTTTATTTCAAATTGAAGTTGTAGAGACAGTAGAGTGGGACTTCCTAACTCTCTCTCTCATGTTCTTCAGACAATCTGCAGATGCACAGTGTAGGTGCCAGCACAGCCTGCTGGGAGCCGCCATGTCTAACCATCAGGGATGATCCCATCGCATGTGTAGCACGTCTAAGGTGGTCAGCTCCTAGTCCAACAAGCCTTCTCCAAAACGCAACTCTTGTAATAAAGCTCCCCTGAAAAAAGCAAGTTAATTCTAGAAGATGATATTGTCTCTCAGACATTTATGATATGGCTCATGGTAGAGTGAGAAGCATAGCTGTGACTCATAAAACCAAGAGGAGCTCGGGACCCTGGAGGTGTCAGTTCTGGTTGGACATTCTGCACCATGATGTTTCTCTCTCCCCCCCCGCTAATGTCACTTGTTAGGGGTATCGGTGAACCAGCCTGTGACGGTTCCTTTTGGCCATACCCTCTGCTCTGTGTTAGGAACTCAGAGGCCTAACCTCTCAGCCACTTTGATGACCATGCAATGAAGAGAAGAGCAGCAGGATGAATTTCCCCCTCCACGACACACAGTCTCTGGCGTGTGTCCATAAGATACAAATGGTCTCACGTTTCATGTAAGAAAAAAGGTTAATGGTGACAATGGCTTCTGTGTATGGAATGGCACCTAAGAATGGAGTAGACATGGGGCTGGATATTCTATATGATGTCACGAATTCTCACCACAGATCTGCACAGTGCTTTCATATTATTTGCATTTTTCTCGGATGGAGACTGGGCTCAGAGAGGTTAATTCATGGATTGGGGTTCAAAGAGCAAAAGGTAGAAACCTGATCCAAGGCTTCTCTGTTTCCAAACGTCTGATCTTCCTACCCAGCCCTTGTAGATTTTTATTTCAGATTTATTTACATGCACAGGACTATGAGTAATCCTTAAGCATAGAAAACATTTCTCACATAGGACTGTGTTCAGGTTAATGTTCAAAGTGCTTTGAGCAAATGAAGTTAGAAGAAAATCCCTATTCCTCCTGAACCATGTAACCACGGGCAGATTTCTCTAAACCTCTGTGCCCTCATATCTAAAGTGGAGGAAAAGTAGTAACTGTGGGGTTTTCATCAGTATTAAGTTATATCCTAGCAAGGCCTCCACACAAGAGTTACAATACATGCTAATCAGTCCCTTTCCAACCTGGGGTATTATCAGTGTTTCCAAGGCCCCCAAACCACGAAAACTGCCCCCTTCCCCACAACAAATTGTAGGAGTCCGTATGCCAAGAGACATGTGTCACCTTCTATAGCCTTTTTCACGATACCTTTTATACAGAGTCTGAAAAAACTATACTTAAATTCATATAGTACCTGGATGTTTTCCAAAGGAATTTCATACATGTTTTCCACATAAGTTAGGAAAGTAAACTATTATAGTTCCTGCTTCACAGATAAAATCAAGACTGGGAAAAAGTGTGGTGGTTGGGAATGAACAGATAAAGAACTAGAGGAAAGATGCTTTACCCTGGTCTGATTTTGTCTCACTTTACCACAGACCAAGGGGCACACTGAGAGCACGTCCTTTGTCACTGAGGCCTGTGCCCCGATCCAGATACAGGATCCAGAGACTGTGTTCCCACTGTGGGTGAGAGCCCAGCATACGTAACTTCCTATGTTCAGAACAGATCAGAAATCTCGCCTCCAGATGCACGCATCGCTGGCCCTCGGCTGTGTTTGGGCTTAAAGGACAGGCACAGCTCCTGTCTAAGTCATACAGTACCTGGCATTGACCTTAATCTGTAGCACATCTAAGATGGTCAGCCCCCAGCTCAACAAGCCTTCTCCAAAACACAGCTCTTGTAATGATGCTTCCCTAAGAAAAAGTGAGTTAATTCTAGGAGACTGACCTTATGCCAGGTCTATATGAATTAGACAGGAGCTGTGCCTGAGGGTGTGTTGTGAGGATCGTAACTTTCCAGGGAGGCTGGGGTTGGCCAGGCCTTGGTGCCCTCCTGACTCCAGAGCACGGCTGACTAATCCCCTGGAACCCTGCGCATGACAACAGGAAGACTGAAAAGAGTTAAGTACAAGACTCTGCCACAAACCAACCTGAGAGACTCTCCCTATCTCCATCTTCCATCTTCTTATCTCAAAGTCTAGACTCTTTCAAAAGTAGAAAAAATTTGTATAATCATATTGAATTGGATAAAATAAATTGATTGTATTATTATTATTATTTGAAACAGTGTCTCACTCTTTCACCAGGCTGGAGTGCAGTGGCACAATCTCCACTCCTGCAACCTCCGCCTCCCTGTTCAAGTGATTCTCCTACCTCAGCCTCCCCAGTAGCTGGGATTACAGGCCCCCACCACCACACACGGCTAACTTTTGTATTTTTTTTTAGTAGAGACAGGGTTTCACCATGTTGGCCAGGATGGTCTCGATCTCCTGACCTCATGATCCACCCACCTCTGCCTCACAAAGTGCTAGGATTACAGGCGTGAGCCACCATGCCTGGCCTATTCATCAATTTTTAATTAAACATTTTTATATCTATCCAGCAAATATTTATTAAGCACCCCTCAGAAGCAAGCCAGCAGGAGTCGCTGTTCGGCATCATCACACCCATGCCTGACCTTCACCCCAAGTTTTATTCCAACACCGGAATTTAAGCTTGGGTCTATTTTAATGGCCTCAAAGATCTCTTTGCAGTTGGCAGTCTTGACTAAACAACAAGATAGGTATAAAGAATGACAGAGGCTTGAACCCGGGAGGCAGAGGTTGCAGTGAGCTGAGATTGTGTCACTGCACTCCAGCCTGGGAGGAAGAACAAGACTCTGTCTCAATCAATCAGTCAATCAATGAATCAATAGAATGACAGAGGACATTCTCGCTAAGTGGTGGCTGCTCTTTCATCAACCCGATGTCTAATGCTGATGCACAGGGAATGCCTAGCTATAAAACCAGCACCTGGGCAGAGCAGCCCAGGGCCTTAAGATCAACCATCTCAAAATGATTCAAAGAAAGACCAGTCTTGTGTCTGCTGAGATCAAGCACTCCTTCTGCAGTTGTGGCACTGATTACACACTCATCTGGAATCAGCATAGTGGATAGAGAGAAAGTCAGCCTGTAGGGATCTCATTATGTTATGTATCATTAAACAAAAGTATCCCTTAGAGTGGCTCAGCCACAAATCCAAACCATAAGTGTTTATTATGTTCCTTCTACCTCTATTTAAACTTCTGCCAATATCCCCGGGCCAAGGAATCCCTGGTGCTTTGTGGAAGGGAAGCTTGGGGAGGTTTTCTCTGATGAGCCTCTTCACCACATCTGCACGGGAGACACCTCTCCAGCTTCCTATGTTCGCAGCTGCTTTTATTTTCCAGGTGACATCATTTATGAAACTTAGTGCCAAGCAGGCATTGTGGGATTGGAATTGTGTTTCAAATAAATGCAAATACAAAAGGAGCCCTCCGAGGAGTCTGTAATCTATCTGAGGCTCTAAAACCAGCCACAAGACACAACATATTTGATGCCTGAGGCCAGTTGTTGAAGCCCACGTGTGTCCCTTTCTCATCTCCATGTCCTGGTCACCCAGGCATCTACTCCTCTATGCCCAGGGAGTGGCTTCGCCATGTGTGGGTGCTGGGCATTTCTTGACAAGTTTAGTCAGTGTACATGGAACAGAAACTAGCCAGTGAATGAGGGCAGCAAACCATGAGCAAGT